>CM057229.1:72203727-72803727 GCA_029891385.1 Erythroxylum novogranatense
AGATAAATTGAAAAAAAATCTAGCAAATCTTGGGTAGTTGTGTTTTAATTAAAAACGGATTCTGGAAAATCTGCAGTTTTAAGATTCCGTCCTTAGGCGTGCCCACGCCTAATCTTTGAATTTCGGCTAATCTAGAAATTTTGGATTTCTTGCCTTCTTTTACGCCTTTTTGGTCCTTTTTCATCCTTAGAGTGTTGAAAACTATCTGTAAACATTTATAAAACAATTCCATCAATTTAGGATACCAATTTCAACACATCAATCAAAATTAAGTCCGAAATGTATGTATTTTAACTGACTTATCAATTATGAATCAACTAATTTAGATTCTAAAAATATACATATTTCCCATACATCTCCATGTATATGTATATTACTTACAAAAGAATCTTAGTACCCTATGACTAGTTATATAATGCTCATATAAATAAAACCAAACTCTTTTGTTTTATTAATAATAAATATTTTCATTACAAAAATAACTGGAAGAAGATTAAATTATATGTGAATACACTTGCTTTCTAGGGTACTATATTTATATAACTCCAATAATCTCCTACTTTTCCTAAAATAAGTTTGACATTTCCCTCATTCTTATCCCTTTTAGATAACCCTCAAAACTCTTTTGAGAATGCGTTTTTGTAAATGGATCAACAAGGTTTTACTCTATAGGAATCTTTACCATATTCACCTCACCACATTGTATTATCCACCTTATGAGATGATACTTTCTCTGAATGTGTTTGGAAACTTTATGGTTCTGAGGTTCTTTAGAATTAGCCACTATCCCACTATTATCACAATAAAGTATAATGGCTTTTTCTACCTCAAGAACTACTTCCAAATCATTTAGGAACTTGTGGAGCTAGACTGCTTCTTTTATTGCTTCACAAGCAGCAACATACTCAACCTCTATAGTCAAATCAGTAACACAAGATTGCTTGACACTCCTCCAGACTATAACTCTACCTCCTAAAACAAATATAAAACCAGAAGTTAATTTCATTGAATCAACATCTGAATGGAAATCAAAATCTGTATATCCTGTCGGAATAAGGTTACTTTTAGAGTAAATAAGCCTTAAGCTCTTCATCCTACGAAGATACTTTAGTATGCATAACTGCGGTCCAATGCTCCATTCCTAGATTGGACTGAAATCTATTTACCAGCCTTACTGCGTAACAGATATCCAGTCTAGTGCAAAGCATAGCATACAATAAAGTTTCAAGTGCTGAAGCATACGGAATGTTATGCATACGTTCGACCTCCTCTTAGGTCTTAGGTACTTGCTCCTTTGAAAGTTGGATTCCATTTCTAGTAGATATGAAATCCCTCTTGGAATCCTGCATGACAAACTTATTGAGCATATTCTCAATGTAGGTTAATTGAGACAAGGCTATCTATTTGTTATTATGATTCCTTATAAGTTTGATCCCTAGAACATAGTTATCCTCTCCTAAATCCTTCATTGAGAATTGCTCGTTTAGCCATCCTTTGACCATAGATAACATTTATACATCATTCCCAAAAAGTAGAATGTCATCAACATACAAAATTAAGAAAATAACCTTGCCTTCTTGTATCCTTTTATAGACACAAGGTTCATCTAGGTTTTATATGAACCTATAGGTTTTGATAAACTTATCAAACCTAATGTTCCAAGACCTAGATGCTTACTTAAGTCTATAAATGGACCTCTACAAATAGCATACCTTATGCTCATTACTTGGCTCAACGAATCCTTTTGTTTGGTCCATATAAATGGTGTCCTCAAGAACCCCATTAAGAAATGTGATTTTGACGTCCATTTGTCATATTTCATAATTGAAATAGGCTGCTATGGTCAAAAGAATTATGATGGAGTTAAGCATGGCAATCGGAAAAAAAGTCTCCTTGTAGTTTATACCCTTTTTTTAAGAATAGCCTTTAGCTACCAATCTAGTTTTAAAAGTCTATTCCTTTCCATATGATCCTCTTTTCCTTTTGTAGATCCATTTATACCTTAGGTCTTTTACATCTGGTGGTAGATCTAAGGATCTAGATTTCATTGGTGTACATGGAATCTATTTTCGATTCCATCTCCTTGAATCATTTTTCTGCATCAACATCGTTAATAGCCAATGTATAAGTAATGAGATTCATTTCTTCTTGGTTCGAGATAGAAATTATGCCTTCTCCTAGACCTAAATACCTGCCTGTTTGTCTCATAACCCTCCCACTACGTCTAGGCACTATTTGATATTTAGGCTGCTCTTTTGATTAAACTCTTGAATCCATTTCGACCTCTTATTCTGTTATATCCAAATCAACTCTTAGTTTAGATAAAATAGCTAATTCCTTTATTACTACTTCACTTCTTCCTTTGTGATTTCTCACAAATTCTTCCACCAAGAAGGTTGCATTTGTCGACATAAATACCTTCCTTTCCTAAGAACTTTAAAAATAGTACCCTCGTGTATCAATAGGATATCCTACAAACAAACATACTTCTGACCTTGGTTCCATCTTTATGAAGTCAGACCTCTAAGTCCTTAAGTACTGCAATGGAGGAACTCGACTAGTCTATAACTCCCAAGGTGTTTTAGGCACCGATTTGGATGGAGCAAAGTTAAGAAGATAACTTGTCGTTTGTGTGACATATCCCCAAAACGATTCTGGAAGGCTAGTGTAGGACATTATTGATCTTTCCATTTCCAATAGACTCATATTCCTCCTCTCTGCTACACCATTCTGTTGAGGTGTTTAAGGAGCTGACAAGTTGGAAACAATTCCATTGTCAACTAGAAATTGTTGTAACTCTCCATATAAGTACTCATCACCTTGATCCGATCAAAGTTGTTGTAATGACTTGCTTAGCTGCTTCTCATGTTCAGCTTTGAACTCTTTGAACCTTTCAAAGGACTCACTCTTTTTATGTATCAAATACAAATAACCATGTGTAATGTAATCACCTGTAGGAAAATCCCGAGAGGAACATCACATGTTCCAGCAGCGAAAAAAAAAAATTTTGTTCCCGGGACCTTCCCGAAAACCCAGGATCCCGGTGTCGGTATGAAAACTCAAACCTGAATAGCCAATAGAGACTATCTCTAAAGGTATCCACGCAGAGATCAGAAAACCTAACCGGATCAAACACCTTTGACCCTAAATAGCTAGAATGAATAAAGCCTGCTAGAGCCTACCTTTGTCCTTGAGAGCTTGAATCAACGTTGGAAAGCTTAGAGAAGAAGAGAAGATCCGATGATGCTTGAGGAAGAAGACTTGAAAATCACCTTTCCAAAGCAAAGCTTAACAATTAAGCTTTCAACTTCTTACATTTGCAAAAACCTACGAAACCATCTCTTCTCATTACCTTTTTATATGTCTTTAACACTTTAAAGACTCATAAAAGGCTTATGGTGGAGGCTTGTCCACGTTAGCCATTTATATATATATATATATATAAAAAGCTTAAAAGATGATCTTCTCCTTTATGCTTCCACGTATCACACATATATATATATATATATATTAATTATTTATTTAATTAATTAATTAATCATATATATATATGTATATAATTGCTTAAGCGGTCCAATCACTGCTGGGTTGGTCCTACCGCCTACCGGGTCCCGTTATGGATAAACCCCGAAACCTTTTTCAGAATATCGATGTCGCGATCTCATCGGGACATATCTCGATCTCATCGGATCCATTTAATCCAGCTTGTTTCCATATATTGGAACTCACCCAAAACTATTTTATTTAATTCTCTGAAACACTCTTATGCGTGTGACCCTTTAGGTTCCGGTTATGTTGGCCACTTAGATTAACACTTAATCGAGCAAGTCATGAGCGGCGCTCTAGCAACACATCATGACCCCAATTGACCGGAAAGTAATTGGTTTGATGAATTCATCACGAACCGATCACGAACCCTTCCATGACAATTCTTGTGCAATTCGTCCTTTCATCATCCTATACCCCACTTGGTTATGAGTATGGCTAATATGTCAACTCTTACTAGACTAAGTCTAGCCCAAGTGAAATCGGTTCCTGTCGAGGACTCATTACTTTATATGTCCATGAAGACACTCTTCATGACATAGTCATGCTCGCCGAGACTTAAAGTAATGATCCCGACAAGAGGTTGTGGTATCTCTTCATTCTCACGTAGTGATGAATCCTTTATTGGCTACTCAATTACCTTGAATACCTCAAACTGCACCCAAGCACCATCCTATGAGTAACCTCCGGAAGGCCACAAGGAATAGAGTCAAAACAGGATCAAGATTCAAGATATCCTTGAGTACCTCAAGTCAAGGATACTTGCACCATTGTTATGATGAGATTATCAACGACATGAAATCCATGTGATGATCTCATGGCGAATCATCCAATGAACTTACTACCACTAGTAAGCATCCATATGTCAACTCTAAATATCTCATATTTACGTTTACGAGATCCACCGCTTGATCCAATCAAGGAGTATGGCATATCTTAGTTTGTCCGGATTAATGATGTCCAGCCTCATTAATCCTATGACTAGGAAAATTTAGATCTTGACATAATTGCACATGATAGGAATCTCGTGATTATGATCACATCATAATTTCCTTCATGCTATGTCATATATCATGGACTTCATTAATTTGATTAAAGATCAATATCAATTTATAAAGAACATCAAATAAATGAAACATGCCTTTCTTTATTTATTCATAAAGTCATGCATATGACTATGAACAAAAGCGCTAAAGGGATTGCCTTTGTGGCACTACTTTAACAATCTCCCACTTGACCTAAAGTCAATCGCCTTGGTATCTAATACCATAAGCGAGTACATGAGAATCAAAATTTTTCGTGACAATGGCTTCATCAACGGATCAACAATGTTACGCTCTGTGGAATCCTCTCGATCGCGACATCACCTCTAGCAATGATCTCTCGAATCGATGATATCTGCGGAGTGCGTGCTTAGATCGTTGGTGAGACCTCGGTTCTTTTGCTCGAGCAATAGCCCCATTGTTGTCACAATACAATCAGATGGGTCCATCACATTAGGAACCACAAAGTTCGAAATGAACTTCGATCCAACAGCTTCCTTCTTGCCTCTAATGCAAAGAATGTACTCGCCTCGATCGTCGAATCGCCATCGTCTCTTGTTTGGAACTCTTCCAATGACCGCTCCGCCGTTTAGCGTGAAAACATAACTTTGACCGGATCCGAGTCATCCTTGTCGATTGGAAACCGCATCCGATATGCCGCCACTTGGAGATTTCCATCTCCATATATCAAGAAAACATCCTTAGTCCTTCGCAAGTACTTGAGGATATTCATGATACCACCCAAAGACCCTCACCAGATCCGATTGCTATCTGCTCGTGACACTCGTGAGCATACGATACATCGGCCTCGTACATAACATAGCATACATGATCGATCCTACTGCAGATGCATACGGATCGATCCATGCGAATCCTCTCATCTTGTGTCTTAGGACACATAGATTTCGAGAGTGTTATCCCATGAGTAATGGGAAGAAACCCTCTCTTGGATTGCTCCATGCTAAATCTCTTTAGCATCTTGTCTATGTACGATGATTGTGAAAGACCAAGCAACCTCTTTGATCTATCTCTATAGATCTTTATCCCAAGGATATAAGTTGCTTCACCAAGGTCTTTCATCGCAAATTGCTTGGACAAACAAATTTTAACTGATTGCATCAATGAGACATCGTTTCCGAGTAACAGTATGTCATCTACATACAACACAAGGAAAACGATTGCATTCCCATTAACCTTCTTGTACACACAGTGTTCATCCAGATTTTGTAAGAAACCAAACTCTTTGATTGACTCATCAAAACGGATGTTCCAACTCCTGGATGCTTGCTTCATCCATAGATGGATTTACGAAGCTTGCATACCTTTTCGCCATCATCGAAGTGAAGCCCTCTGTTGTGTCATATACATCCTCGGCCGATTTTCGTTAAGGAAAGTCGTCTTCACATCCATTTGCCATATCTCATAATCATAATGAGCGGCAATGGCTAGGAGTATCCGAATGGATTTAAGCATTGCTACGGGGCTGAAGGTCTCGTCATAGTCAACTCCTTATCTTTGACGAAATCCTTTGGCCACAAGCCTTGCTTTGTAAGTAATTACATTACCATCCATGTCGGTTTTCTTCTTGAAAACCCATTTGCACCCTATAGGTTTTATCCTTCGTGCATCAACCAAAGTCCATACTTGGTTTATGTACATGGAATCCATTTCGGCTTTCATGGCACAAAGCCATTTTTCAGACTCTGAACTTTTCAGAACCTCTTCATAGGTAGCAGGCTCATCATCTTCTATGAGCAATACGTCATTCTGTTCACTTACGAGAAATCCATATTTCTCGGGAAAGATCTTCCTCCTTTGACCTCTGAACTTCGTGTGTCACGTAAGGTTGAACTGTTACTTCATCTGAATGAGTGACAGTCTCAGGTTCAGGTAGTTGATCTGTGCTTGTTTGAGCATCTTGAACTTCTTCAAGTTCGACTTTGCTCCCACTGTCTTCTTGGAGAAGAAACTCTTTCTCTAAAAAGACAGCATGCTTCGAAACAAACACCTTTTGTTCCTCAGCAAGGTAGAATTGATATCCCATGGTCTCTTTAGGATTTCCTACAAACAAACACTTGTCAGACTTTGCTTCAAGCTTATCTCGATCAATCCGCTTCACGAAGGCGGGACAACCCCATACTTTCGATGAGAAAGATAAGGTTTTCGCTAGTCCACATCTCATATGGAGTAACATCAATCGCCTTAGAGGAACTCGCTTAACAAGTAAACAGACTTTCTAACAGCATACCCCAAAATGATTTTGGTAACTTTGCGAAACCCATCATTGATCGTACCATGTCCAACAAGGTTCGATTTCTCCTTCACCACACCATTGTCTTTGCGGCGTGTAAGGAGGAGTCCATCGAGATAATATCCCATTATCTCCGAGATAATCTGGCTGTTGGTCTAAGTATTCTCCACCACGATCGGATCGTAATGCCTTGATACTTTTACCAAGTTGGTTTTCTACTTCATTTCAATTGTTTGAACCTTTCAAATGCTTGATTTGTATCTCATCGATACAAGTACCCATATCGTGAATAATCATCGATAAAGGTAATGAAGTAACGACAACCACTTCGCATGGATGGACATCGGACCGCATACATCCGAATGTATTAGGTCTAATACTCCAATCGCTTCGTTCACCCTTTCCTTGAAGGGTAACTTAGTCATCTTGCCTAATAAACAAGATTCGCATGTGTCATATGATTCATAATCAAATGACCCTAAACTGCCACTCTTATGGAGTTTAGCGATGCGTGTCTCATTTATATGGCCAAGTCGACAATGCCATAAGTAAGTTGACTTTAGATTATCTCTTTTATACCGTTTGGTGTCATTGACATTTAAAATTGGATTAGACATATCTAATATGTAAATACCATTGCACAATGTACAGTTCCATAAAGCATTCCATTAGAATTGATAGAACAACCATTGCTATTAAAATTCATATGGAATCCAGCTCTATTCAGATAAGAAACAGCCAATATATTCTTTGTCAAAACGGGTACAAAATAACAATCATCCAATTCCAAAGAAGCCCGGTGGGAGATACAAAACATAGGTTCCTACGGCTAATGCAAAGAACTCTTGCTCCATTTCCAACACGTGGGTCTACTTCTCCCTTCATGAGTTGCCTCATCGTCCCCGAGGCCCCGCATATCATTACATATATGTGAGCCACAATCAGTATCAAATACCCAAATGTTGTGATCGATAAGATTTAACTTCAATGACATACAAACTGAAGTAGTCGAGGCATCGATGCCTTCTTCGCTTCAACGACTCGAGATAGACTTTGCAATTAGCCTCAATGGCCATCTTTACCGCAATGGAAGCAAGTTCCTTCGGGCAGCTTCTTTAGTCTTCTTCTTGATGGCGCTTCCCTTTGGTTTCTTTGCCTTCTTCTTCTTTGGGTTCTTTTCTTCTTGGAACTCAAGAAGAAGAAGCTACTACCAAGACTTGCTTACTATCACTCTTGATAGTCGCTCACTGTTTGTCTTGGCAGATTGATCACTCGGTATTGTAGTGGATATTTGGTTCATCCGATAGTTTAACAAAAGCGTGCATAACCGCCGGACAATCCAACCGTAATTAAGTCTATACTTAACTTATGATCCATTGCAAAACCTAAGACGGCCAATCTCTCAATATAGTCATTCATCTTCGAGCGTCTTGCCAGATGTCCCTGAGCCATCTTTAATGGTGAAGAGAAGCCTTGAGGTCTCGAACCTTTCGGACCGGGCTTGCTCGTCAAACAGCTCCCTAAGATGAAATACTATAGTGTGAGCATCCATGGACTCATCTTTATTCGCAGCTCTGGTGACATCGAGGCAAGCATGATGCAAGTAGCCATGTCATTTGTCCTTTAGATGCTTACTATATGCCTTCGATCATCATCGAAGCATCGACGATAAAGTGCATCCGGAAGCGGAAAATCTAGGATATATCCTGACCTTCAGATCGAGAACTATTCTCGATTCCTTAACCGATCAAGAAAATTCGGTCCGATTAACTTGTTGGAATCCATAAGCGGCGAAGATTCACACTTGACGACATTTTCAAACAACCTACGGATAGAGAGGAAGAATGTTAGAATAGGAATAGCTGCATAATCATAAGGACTTGAATGATATGCAAAAGCTCCCACTAGTTTCATAGAATCCATAACCCTCATTCTGAATCCAAAGAAACAAAGTGACATAATGTCTAGTGGGTTGATATCCGATATTGCTAAGAATGACCTTGGGTTTACCCAACAAGCCACAACTTAGGTCAATCGGTAGGTATCGAACATACCAATTGCATCATCGATAACCGACATTGAGAATGACCTTGGGTTTACCCAACAAGCCACCTTATGTCTCGGAGGTATCGGATATACCAATTACATCTTAGACACAACTATCGATCGGTCTATCAACTTGTTGATGTATGCACTTACATTGGGTATCAACTCTTTGATGCGCATACATCCGATGTATGCTACCCAATTTCACCTCATCCCACGTTGACCTTGAGTTTACTCAACAAACCAACGCTTCAAAGTGAAAACCAACCCATTAATCGAAAATCATATTTTCATGGTTCAACATATGCGTATAGAGTGAGCTTGGGTTTACCCAACAACCCATCCCTATAAGAACTCTGGTTCTTACCATATTAATGGAAGGCATTAGTTTTCATATACCGAGGAGGGATTTTCTAGACTCCAAGCTGAAGGATCATAGTCACTATGAATATATGGCATGATTTAGGTTTCATCAATCAAATTGAATCAATCCTTATAATCATCCATCATCCAACCTGAGCATGTCACAAGTCGACTTTCATCGAATGCAAGTCACCTTATGCTTCTGCCCACACACAAGTCGACTTGTATGAAACAAGTCGCCTTATGGCACCTGCCCATGTACAAGTCGCCTTGTAATGTGCTACAAGTCGACTTATACTTAGACCTTGAACAAGTCGACTTATTCCATACACAAGTCGCCTTATCTAGGGAAATTTGCTAAAATCTCTAATCGGCTAATTCCTCAATCGATGCAATTCCAATTCACAATACCATCATACCTAGGGTAATATCTGTTAATTGATGCCTCAATGAACACTTCATTGAATCATGAATGCCTTATATGGATAAACCATACATGAAAAGCTTAAAATGAGTCAAAACTCATAAATATCCAAACAATTTAAGAACACCCAAATTCTCACCCTAAGCATCTCTAGCTAGTCTATACTTTCTCAAAATTACTTCGGCACATGCCATAAAATTTATGACGGCCAAAACAAACAAGATAATGATATATACTAACGAGACGCTAATGTGATCTATTAGGCATCCGAAAATTCTTGGAAAACCAACTTCAAGCAATTCAGTTTGGCAATCATACTACATCAAGATAACACATTTTAAGTATGAAAACTCAAACCTGAATAGCCAAAAGAGACTATCTCTAAAGGTATCCACGCAGAGATCAGAAAACCTAACCGGATCAAACACCTTTGACCCAGGAATAGCTAGAATAGAATAAAGCCTGCTAGAGCCTACCTATGTCCTTGGAGAGCTTGAATCAACGTTGGAAAGCTTAGAGAAGAAGAGAAGATCCGATGATGCTTGAGGAAGAAGACTTGAAAATCACCTTTCCAAAGCAAAGCTTAACAATTAAGCTTTCAACTTCTTACCTTTGCAAAAACCTACGAAACCATCTCTTCTCATTACCTTTTTATATGTCTTTAACACTTTAAAGACTCATAAAAGGCTTATGGTGGAGGCTTGTCCACGTTAGCCATTTATATATATATATATATATAAAAAGCTTAAAAGATGATCTTCTCCTTTATGCTTCCACGTATCACACATATATATATATATATTAATTATTTATTTATTTATTTAATTAATCATATATATATATATATATAATTGCTAGCGGTCCAATCACACTGGGTTGGTCCTACCGCCTACGGGTCCCGTTATGGGATAAACCCCCGGAAACCTTTTTCAGGAATATCGATGTCGCGATCTCATCGGGACATATCTCGATCTCATCGGGATCCATTTAATCCAGCTTGCTCTCCATATATTGGAACTCACCAAAACTATTTTACTAATTCTCTGAAACACTCTTATGCGTGTGACCCTTTAGGTTCCCGGTTATGTTGGCCACTTAGATTAACACTTAATCTGAGCAAGTCATGAGCGGCGTCTAGCAACACATCATGACCCCCAATTGACCGGAAAGTAATTGGTTTGATGAATTCATCACGAACCGGATCACGAACCCTTCCATGTATACAATTACTATGCAATTCGTCCTTTCATCATCCTATACCCCACTTGGTTATGAGTATGGCTAATATGTCAACTCTTACTAGACTAAGTCTAGCCCAGTGAAATCGGTTCTGTCTGAGGACTCATTACTTTATATGTCCATGAAGACACTCTTCATGACATAGTCATGCTCGCCGAGACTTAAAGTAATGATTCGACAAGAGGTTAGGGTATCTCTTACATTCTCACGTAAGTGATGAATCCTTTATTGGCTACTCAATTACCTTGAATACCTCAAATCGTACCCAAGCACCATCCTATGAGTAACCTCTGGAAGGCCACAAGGAATGGAGTCAAAATGCAGGATCAAGATATCAAGATATCCTTGAGTACCTCAAGTCTAAGGATACTTGCACCATTGCTATGATGAGATTATCACCGACATGAAATCCATGTGATGATCTCATGGCGAATCATCCAATGAACTTACTACCACTAGTAAGCATCCATATGTCAACTCTAAATATCTCATATTTACAATTTCTGAGATCCACTGCTTGATCCAATCAAGGAGTATGACATATGCTAGTCTATCCGGATTAATGATGTCCAGTCTCATTAATCCTATGACTAGGGAAAATTTAGATACTGACATAATTGCACATGATAGGAATCTCAGGATTATGATCACATCATAATTTCCTTCATGCTATGTCATATATCATGGACTTCATTAATTTGATTAAAGATCAATATCAATTTATAAAGAACATCAAATAAATGAAACATGCCTTTCTTTATTTATTCATAAAGTCTGTACATGACTATGAACAAAAAGCGCTAAAGGGGATTGCCTTTAGGGCACTACTCTAACATCACCGATAAGGGTTATAGAGTATTTATAACCTCCTATAGCTTTTATGTTCATGGACCCTTACACATCAATGTGTACTAGGTCCAATGTGGATTTAGATCTGTTTCCTTTAGAAGGAAATGAGGCCTTGGTCATTTTTCCTTCAATATAAGATTCACAGGTGGGTAATAGATCATTATCTAATACTACAAGGATCCCATCCTTCACTAATCTATCGGGTCTTTTTTTATTGATATAACCTATTTTTAAGTGCCACAGATATTTTGAATTAATGTTGAAGTCATTAGATTGTCTTGGTGTTATTAATTCTATGGTGTTTAGTGAGCCTGTCATAAGTTTTATAAAGAACAGTCCATGTTTAATTATCGCATTACAAATAAAATCCTTATTCTCAAATATTGAAACAACATTTTCAAAATATAAGGAATAACCGTATTTTATTAAACAAAAAATAGAAATCATGTTCCTTACAATAATTGGGATGTAATATACATCCTCCAAATATAACCTATGACCATTAGGAAAGTCCCAAATAATTAATCCCATTGATTCTGCTAAAACGTATGATTTGTTTGATGTCTTGACTTGAAACTGGCCTTTAGGTAGTCTTTTCCCCTGCAAAGAATTGCAAACATGGTCAGTGCTCCTGATTCTAATATCCAAAAATTAGATGAATCTGCCACATTTCTAGTTCCTAACAAACTTAAGAAAACGCATACCTTGTTTGCTTTTGAGGGACTTAAGGTACACCGCACAGTTTCTTTTCCAATGGTCTTTCTCACCATGTTGGAAACACTTTCGCTTGGTGTCCTCGTTGACCTTCTTTTTCATAGGTTAAATCTTGACCCCTGTTTGCGCTTTCTTTTTCATTGGACCCTTTTTTTTTGCCCTTACCCTTGGGCTTAGAAGAAGATGCTACATTAGCCTCGGGCCCATAAGCCTTGATATTTAATATTTCCTCTGTGCTCTAGAGGGTATTCATCAACTCACTCAAGGTGTAATCCTCATTGTTGAGCTTATAGTCTAACTTAAACTATTGAAAATATTAGTTTAAGCTATTAATGATCATAATCATCTTCATTTCCACATCCATGTCCACCCCAAGCATCTTAGCCTCAGTAACTGTAGAGATTACCTTGAGCATGTAATCCCGCATTGATTCACTAGGCTTTTGTCGGAGATTATAAATAGTCTGGATAGTTTTCACCCTTGCAGACCTTGTCATCATGCCAAACATCTCATGTAGGTGATGGACCATTACATCAGTAGTTTTCATGTATGCAATTTGCTTTTGCAACATTCCGTTGATAGAAGCCAAAATATAGCACTTAGTAGTCTTGTCAATATGCTGACATCGCTCATATTGTTGGACTTACTCATAAGTTGAATTTCCACACGAGGTGTAGACTTATTTTCTGTTAATACCTATGAAATTTGTTCATATTGAAGAACAGTGTCAAGGTTATATCTCCATTCATTAAAATTCTCCCCGTTTTCCAATTAGTTATTGGTCAAGATTCAAGTGAGTGGATTAATATTATGGCGACTATCTCTGGAAAATAAATTATTAAAGAATGAGCATACTAGTCAACAATATTGGAGCTTTGTATAAAATCATGATGTATGTATGAATGATGATAGATTTAACAAAACTTTTAAAAATAAATTTTTATACGACGATTATTTTTCTTATCTATAATAGACTAAGTGACAATGGGCCATCTTATCCATTGAAAGAAAAACTAGGACCCTCCTATTGAAAAAGCTACCAAGCATCTTTATGCCTAACTTTCAAAGAAGCACCGTAATTTGGTCCATACATTTATCAACAGAGCTACAATGGGCAGGTTATTGACAAAATATATTAAGTGTGTATCCATTTGATTCATCCACTAAAGGTACTTGCAAACCATGCCTCGATGGGAGGTCACATTTGTTACCAATGAGTTGACTTATCCTTTAGGAGACCCAAACCATACAAGATATAGGATTCAAGTTCTTCAGTGGGGAGTAACATTTCACCACATGCAAATGAGCAGTCATATAGAGACTGTGGGCTCTCACATGAGCATCCTCTCCCACTCAATCTTTTTAGGCTTTAAGTTTTAGTAAATACCGTCTTGTCTACATGCAATTTATTAATCATCATATATTGTTTCATTATATATCTCATACATAATGAATGCATGGCAAAGCCTAAGATTGACAATTATTCTAAATGACATACTTTCACATAATATCGCATATTATTAGCATTCGTCCGTCCATTCATCTTATAAATAATAACACTACTTTTGATTGTCCATCCTAGAAAAACAAAAATTACAAGCTCTTTGGCCTGTAAAAAATTTCTTGGACTTGGATCTTCTACTTCGAACTCTTCACTCATATGACCCAACCCATTTGGTAAAAAGTGTGTAATGACATTTATTTTACAAAACTTTTTGTTTATCATAAAACTGAAATTTGTCAATAAGGAAACAAAAATTCCAACACTTGTTTTATATAAAACTGAAACTTTGTAAAAGCAAAAATTTCAGCACTTTCTTTTCATAAAATTGAAATTGTGATTACACTAAAAGGATAATCTAAAACCATTACCTATTCTTTTCTTCAATCCATGGTTGCTTCATCTTCAACATTTTAGAAATTTGTACATTACAAATTCAAATAAATCAGAAAATGAAGACAAGGAGGAAACATGATGATGATAGCCCAACCTCCTTGTTCCAAACCAAACGAAGAAAACTTACAAGGTAAATCTATATTCTATGGACAACCAAAAGAGCAAAACATACACCATATATATTTCTATCTCATAAAATGTACAGTATACATAAATATAATTGTCAACCTATACAACATATAGGAACTGAATCATGCATAATAAAATGGCTCTGATGCCAATGGTTAGATTGAAAACAAAAGCATATTAGATTTGACTAAAAGGTAGATTTCAAAAAAAAAATTTGAAATCAAAATGCAGCAAAAGCATAATAACCAAAGCAAAATATTTAATCCATACATGATATGGTATTAGAAAAATAAAAAATATAAGAACAAGATCAAAATTTTACCGACTCCTTTGCGACAACTTTGACTCGTCGCTATTGTATCCTCTTCTCACTATTGTATTCTCAACCAATCCAATCGACCACTTGTTCTCCTTAGACAACTTGATTAACAAGATCCTTTCATAGGAAAGGAAAAGAAATATTGAAGAGGTATTCCTTAGTTGTTGAAATAACTAAAATGAGACTCTTCTCATTGACAATTTTGGCAAAGGAAGAAGGAGTAGCCAATTTTGCACCACTTTATTCTCTTAATCAAAAATGAAAGAGAGAGCCATAAATGAAACATTCAAATTTGTTTAATATGGCTAGATGAAAAGAAAAAAAAACAAAAATGGTACTCTCATTTTCAGTTGCAAGATGAAAGAAAGGAGAGAGAGCATTAAATACACTTACTCCTTTAATCAAAAGAATGCTAAAAGGATGCTATGTTTTTCTACATGCCACCATTAAATGACAACCATTAAGTCATTTAATGATGATACCATTAAACCATTTAATGAGGATAAAGCATGATAAAAACCCATCTTATATTTAGCAATTCAATGGTAAATGTGCAGCTGTCCATTTAGCTATAAAACTGAAAACTACATCATTGCAGTTTTGGTTTTTGCCCTCCTTTTTTGTCTTTACAAATCTTATTTTAATTTAATTAATCTAATTAATCTAAATTAAACCAAAATCTAGCATAATATTAAATGTTTACTTTGGGCTTCTATTTAACACTTAATTAGAGTAAGCCCATCATTTAATCATAGGCTTGAAACCTAAATTCATTAACTCTTAATTAAATTGTTTCGGTATTATTATTCCGAATCTAATTCGATCCTTTCTTCTTTCTTATTTTTGGCAACCTCTATTTATTTTTCTTACTTTACTTGATAACCTTTCCTAGAAGCCAAGTGGGGAATCTAGTTAGACTTATATAATTCAACCTCCAATAAGCCCGGAATAAATTTAATCTCATTAGAATTAATTCCAGCCTATTAACCAAATGTCATTCTATTAAAGAAAATTAGTTGAACTCTTAAATTACTAAATACTATGAGAATACATGTTTCAAATAAGATGTCCAATTTCAAACTCTATTATGAACCATATTTTAGCCATCCGTACAATAAATGGTAAAATTACTATTTTTCCCTTAATTGGCTTTTCCTTCTAGATCTCCCGCTTCACTCTATATGCTGATTAACACACAAGATCTCATCTTAGTGTTAAGACTTAATAGGTAGCTAGTCCATCAAACTACTGGCACCAGTTTAATCACCAATCTCCATAAAACATCTAAAAGTGAAGATATCACTATAAACTCTTTATTTGAGTAAATGTTTCCTTATACATGTTTTAATTAATAACTCCAACATGTAAAAACTAGAATGATACTCTGTAAAACTCCATTCTGATCATATCAAGAATTATAATGAAACACATATGAGTTCACCACTCATCAAGATTGTGTTTCACAATAAAAAAATGTTGTAGTGTATGTTTTAAGATTAAAGAAACGACCTACTTTAACCTTTAAAAACATACGTGATTCCAGATTCATTTAATAGTGCCATTATTGATAGTCAACTGCTATCATGATATGAAACTCATCATTCCCTTGAGGTAAACTCCTTTACTTACACGAAGATAAATCACAACACTACAATATAAACCATAATCAAGCGACCAAATTAATTATTCCACTGTGAATTTACTAATTTAGATTTTAATAATATACATGTTTCCCATACATCTCCGTGTATATGTATATTACTTACAAAATAATCTTGATATCTTATGACTAGTTATATAATGCTCATACAAATAAAACCAAACTCTTTTGTTTTATTAATAATAAATATTTTCATTACAAAAGTAACTGAAAGAAGATTAAGTTATATGTAAATACACTTACTTTCTAGGGCACTATATTTACATAACTTCAACACTTGGACTGTCTGTTCCAAGTTCTATTTGCTTTCCATTTCATTTTTGTTCATTTAATGTATAAGAATTAAATGGATTGTATGATGATGGGTTTTGGATTATTGATGTTGTTTTAACTTTTACTTCAAAGTTTTACTTTGATTTAATGTTAATATAGTCGATTTTGTGTTTTATTGATTGGGTGTTGTGATTAACTTTGATCTTGGCATTTGTCAGTAACAAATCTAGAGGGTGAGCTAGATAAAAATGATTATATTGAGTTAATGGGAGTAGGTAATCCAATAAACCATGTAGTTAATCATATCTATTTTTGTTCAAAGAGAGATGTTATGTGAGACCTGGTAGTTTAGACCTAGTGCAACATTAGTTTGCTAATTCCCTTTTGAATGAAAAACTACCAATATTACAAGGAATTATAAAACTCCTTAGATCTTCGATTTTTTGGGATAACTTGTTTTTTAAAATGGTGGAGCACTCTCATTTAATATCACAATCTATAATTCCTCAAGTCTTTTTTTGTTAGAAAGAAAATCCTTTAAGTACTTGACAAACTTTAGTATCTATAAAACATAATTCTCTATTGGGACTTTTTGACCACATCCTTCTTTGTCTCCTTTTATTTTTCTTTCTCCTTCTCCTCTTCCTTCTTTCCTTATACATAAGATTTTTCTCTTCAACTTTTTACTCCTCAAAGTCATCGCATTCACCTACTTTTGTGTGGATGGCTCAATATTACTAAGGAAAGTACATGATTGACTTTCAGAGATAATTTTAATAAGTTATCTAATATGATTTTTCAAATTTTCAATTGTAAATTTCAAAGAAATGTTTTAGTACTTTAAAAGAGAGTCTTGTATTAATTAATTTCTTCATGTGCTTTCCAAGACTTGATTTTTCTTGATGCTAATATTATTGAAATTTAGGAGAAGATGATTAGTCTAAAAAGTTAAGATCATATCTTTATCCTAGATTATAATTGATACCGTAGGGATAACTGTAAGAACAGCTCCATATAAAAATAACTTACTCAATCAACTATTCTATAATATAATACATTTATAATTGTGGTGTCCCCCATCATAAATGTAACAATTCATAAAAATGATGGTTAAGCTATCAAACTCATGCTATCAATGGTAATGCATAAGCTATCAAACTTAAGTTATCAATCTTCTTGGTTGAAGCTTCTAACTTTGCCTTTAATATGGTCACCATATAAACACTATGAATACCACCAAATTTTAGTTTTATCCTTAGATTTCCTTACCAATAATTATTCATAAATATGTTTTCAATTAACTATTGTAATTTCTCAAGAGTTTTAAATTTGGTAGTACTACTCAAAGATGATTAATTGCTTGCTTTGATGGATAACTTAATCCACCAAAAAATGTTTGCATATTTAGTCCTAAAATTAAGTTTGTGGTGTAGAGATTCCTCAACAAATCCTCCTATCTCTCCTAAAATTCATATAACATTTCACTCTCTAATTATTAAAAGGAGAAGGTGTCATTCCTAAGTTTTACTATTCATGTTGGAGGAAAATACTTGGCTAAATACCTTTCAACAGGACTGATACAGGTGGTAATGGATCTAGGAGAAAGAGACTTTAACCATGATTTAGTTTTATCGTATAATGTAAGAAAGAACAAAAATAATTAAATAACATTCTCTAAATCTCCATTTATATTAAAATTATTGCAAATCTTTAAAAGTTATTCACGTGTGAGTTTAGATCTTTACTTAATAAGCAATTAAATTGCATAAGTTATTGAAACATCTATATTATGTTAGATTTGATTTAAAAATTATTGGACTTAACTATTAGTTGAATAAGGCTACATTATATCCCTACAAACGATGGTTTAGTATAATCCCCTATAGGACATTGTTCACCTTGTCTTTCCATTATGCTTGGTAGCTGTAACATTAAGTACCTAAATCCTAAAATATTCCTAATATCCTAGTCCTTAATAGTTGCATCAAAACTTAAATATGTTGCGAATTTGATTAAAATAATGCTAAAGATTACTAGATAGGTACATATATCATTCTTATAGTATATTCTAGTGAATAAAAATGTCGATACCATGAGAGCTACAAGTGTCATAGCTAATCTCTTTCTATTATCTAATATAAAAAAACAGATGATTGACTTAAAAAAGCAACACTAACTAAATTAGTTTGAAGTACCCAACTAAATCAATAAACAAGACTTAAGCAACAAACAGACAAATAAGAATCAAATTCAAAATCCCTTAGAATCTTTCTATGGTTACGTTTATCTTGATTCAATTTTTGACCGTAGTTTTTTGGATCTATAGAAATTTCAAAATTATAACCGTATTCTTTCTTGACACATACAATCCATGTCCGTAACTTGATTGAATAAAATCCTTTCTAATAAAAATCCCTAAAAAATTAACTTGTTTTGTAAATTTCCTTGATAGATCTAACTTTAACTTAGAAGATTTATATGGTCCTATATCTAGGATTCCATACAACTCTTATTATTTTATATGGTCCTATATCTAGGATTCCATAAAACTTTTATTATATATGCCATGGTTTATTCATACATATGATTTTTATATCCCTATATATGAAATAAAAAGAATAAAAATGCTAACAATTTTAATTTAATCACAATAAGTAATCATGAATAATTTGTAATAGAACTTAAACCTTCATCTAAAATCAAAGAACTAATAAAAATAGTTCTAGGATTCATTCCATCTAAATATATCCCAATTTATTTTATAATGAGGTAAAAGAAATAAAATAAGATAAAAGAAGTTATTCTAATAAATTCTTGAAATCTTAAAGCTCTAGTTAAATCTTTTGGAATCCTCTTCTCATTAACTAAAGTTGCCTTGTTCTTATGTCAAAACTCTTTAGTTCAACTTCAATGATCTATTTCAAATGATGTATGGTATAAGAATGCATTAACTTGTTCTACAAATTTCCATGATATACTTGACTCTAATCATAATATTTATATGGCCCTATCTCTATGATGCTATATAACTCTTATTATTCGTACCATGATCCATTCAAACATATGACTTCTTAATCCCTAAATATGAAATTTGATATTGGATCAAAAACACATGAATAATTTGTAATAGAACTTGGATCTTTCGTTAAATAAAAGAATCAATCCAAGGAAATAGTGTTAGTATTCATCCCATTTAGATCTATTGTTGGGCCCCAAAAAAATTTTCATTTATTTAATTGATTATTTATTGATTTATTTGCTATTCTTGCTTTAATTGTTTTAATTATGTGTTTATATAGATATATATTTTATTGATTCTTGGAATTAGCAAGTATGATTGGGATTAGAAGTTAGAAATTAATGAAGGCTTGGACTTAATATTGGAAAGTATGCACTTTAGAATTTAAGTGGTAAAGTGTAGTGGGCTTGTGATGAAGAAGGAGAGCCCAAAGCCTTGTAAGTTATAAGGAGAGCTTTAAGGAGTATCAAAACTACATAGTTTTGAGGTAGGGCTTTAAGTTGAGAATAAATGAGCTAAGTCTTTAAAGAAGAGTAGCAAGTTGTCGTAAGTCACAAAAGGAAAAGAAGAGAAGAAGAGAAAACATGAGCAAGGAAAAAGACAACTTTCGGCTAAGTGGAAGAGAGTCGTAAGAAGCTTGAAGAAGAGAAAAAAGAAGAGAAATCGACTTATTAGAGGTTAGTTCCATCTTTATTTATGTTAGATTCGAAAATGGGATGAAATAGAAGTTAGGTTTTGCGTAGAGATTGAAGAAAGATAGAGGGAAAGGTGAGATATATGAATTTTTGGGACTTTCTAAGTAAGATTTTGGTTATTCTAGTTTAAATGTCCTATGGGTAGGTTAGGTTTAAAGTTTATTTTCATCTTTGCTTGATTTATGAATATTATGACTTTCTTTTAAAATGTATTTATGGAATGAAGTATGATTTAATTGAAGGAACTCAAGAAAATCCCACTCAAGACAAGGAGGAAGGGAAATCTTGATTTCGGATACCGACGATAGGTGGGTAACATTTTTATAGTTGTTGTATAATGAGCAAATGTCCTATGTGTGTTATCTTTGTTAATTGTGAGTATATTAAAAGTGTATTTCCCCTCGATTTGAAAGAAAAGAACGAAACTATGATGATTTGATACAATGAAAGAAGCATAAAATGCTATTTTTGTGTTTGAATACGTGATCATAAATTGATTGTGATTGGGCAAGAGAGAACCTATATCGTTAGTCACGTGCACGTTGACCTCCCCTAGCCTTCTCCCGGCAGCCCACTTGTGGCCCACGAGATCTGAAAATGGACTCGTTGTGTTTACGATAAACTTCGGTTTATTCGTTGTGTTTATGGAACTCTCGAGCCAATTGTGTGCATTTTAGCATTTAATTGTGTGTATGATGAATAATGTATGCTTGATTGATATAAATTCTCATGCTATGCCTTATGTGATGATTTTGGGTTATTAGTGCTTTATATGATAAATTGCCATTATTTTGGATTCGTAATTGTGTGTTTTGTGTGTGGCTCATTACTCGATAGCTATAAACATGTTAGCCACTAAGCCGTGTCAGCTCACCCCATTCTCCCTCCTCAGGTGCAAATTCAAGTTGAACTTGGAACCTTGCAAGGCATCAGACATAACTCCAAGATTTAGGCACTTTTGTATTAAGTTAGTGACTAGCTCTTGGATAGCTTTATAAGCATATCAAGCATTGAGCATCTCATGTATTTTGTATTTTGTTCTTGACTTTTGATGGATATGTCGATATGTACTTAAAGCTATGATTGAACTCTTATGATTGGAAAGGTGTATGAGAGCTCTAGTACTCTCCCCATCATGTGAAATTGTTGATTTCCGATCTGTGTATGACCTTGAAAGAGTATGTGTATGAGTATTTTAATTATTGAGTTGCTGTTGGGTTTTTGACTTTGGAAGAACTCGTTGGAAACTTGCTATGGTTTATGTGTTGTTGTAGTGAGCTGTAGAGCTCTCCCAGGATGTTTCATGAGCTATTTATGATGTGTTCAATTGGTAGGTGTTAGTTGTTAGAATTAAATGTAGGTGCTGTCTAGATGGCAGATTCTTAGCAGAAGCTTTAAGTCCACTTTTGACCCTCATGGAGTTGGAATATAGGTCGGTGATCTTCATGAAAATTGTAGATAATTATTTAACCTTTCCATAGACACTAAGTTTCTTAAATTCGGAGTCCTAGGTCAAAAGTTATAGTGTTTGTAAGTTCTGGTACTGTTTAGGAGGAGCTAGTCGATCGGCCTTTGAGTAAATTTTTGTTTCCCTTAGTGGCTGAGCTTGTCTTTGAGTCCTTCTTGAAAAATGTATATTTTTCTCTTAGCTTTCCAACGAATTAAACTGTGTCTAATTTGGAGCTCGGAGTCAAAAGTTATGAGGGTTTGAAGTTTGATAGGCTCCCGCGCGCAGCCCGAGCGGGCGAGCTTTTGCGCGTAGCCCGCGGGCGAGCTCCAGCGCCCAGCCCGCACGGGCAAGCTTCCGTGTGTAACCCGCGGGCGAGCTTCCACACACAGCCTGCGCGGATGGGCTATTGCATCTGCCGAGCGACCTTTGGGGTCGACTTGCGGCAGACTGACCTCCCTACCTTCGTTTGGCCATAACTTTTTGCATAAACCTCCGATTAAGCTGATTTTCGAAGCGATAGATTTCTAAGAAAATTTTCTATCTTTCTACACCTATTTTATCAGTATTTTTTTAAATTGTAAAAAGTGGTTTGAAACAATGTATGACGATCGGTTGTCAAAGTCTGAATATACTTCACTAATTTTAAAATATCTTGAGCTATAGGGCTCGGATCGAGGCGATTCTTATTTTAAATTAAACTAGAGATATAGAACTACAAGTTTTATGAAGGAACTGATCAGAAATTTAGCCTCTAAAGTTTTCAAATTCTGACATGAAGTCGGTTGAGGGTCAGTTTTCACTATTTTCTTTAAGATAGTATTTTAACCATAACTCCTTCATTTCTAATCCAAATTGAGCATTTTCAGTGGTGTTGGAATCGTGAGATCATGAGGAACAATTTTCTTAAAAAACAAATCCCAAATTTTCTATTAAAAGTTTCTCTATCTGTGATTAGTTTGTGTTCGATTTTAGGTCCTCTATGCTTATGTATGCTTGTGTGCTTCCGAATGTTGGGCCTCGAAGACGGGGTCCAACATCTATCCCAACTTAGTTAATACTAAGGTAAAAGAAACTAATAAAATTCAAGAAAGATAAAAGATAAAAGAAATCATTCTCATGGATTCTTGAAATCTTAAAGTCCTTAGTTAAATATTAATAGAATCTGCTTCTTACTTTCCAAAGTTGTTTTATTCTTGTGTCAAGACTCCCTAGTTCAACCAAAATGTTATGTTCTCTAGTTATGTCTAATCTCCCTTTTGTTTTATTCCAAAAGATATCTCTTTTATATAAGAAAACTCTAAAAATTCCAAACACTATAACTAGCATGGGTCCAACTTGGCCTTATGTTTGTCCTATATTGCTCAACTACTCTATAAACATAGTTTTCTTTTGTAAACAAAAGCAACTAAAACAAATACAATACAAGTTTGTATTTGGCCTACGTTACTTCCCATCTTTTTTTCAAAAAAAATCATTTTTAATATGGGTCTCTAACAAAAATTTGTGAGGGGTTAACATTGCTTGACATCTAAGACACGATGGATATGATGTCATGTTCTAAACCATGTTTCCTCCCCCTCTAGAATCATGACAAAATTTGCTCCAACTTAACTCCATTTTGTGTGAATTCATTCCTTTTTCATTTGAGAGTTAAAATAAGATATGAAAATAGAATATAGGCCATACTTAGTATCAAATCTAATAAAAACCATTCAAATATAAGCAAAATGCTCTTTAAATTATACTAAAACATAGTCCATTTAATACCGAACCTTTGACTTTTGTCTTTTTTCAAAATATTGAGTTTCAAATTATTTAATTAACTAGATTAAATTCATCATAAGCAGCTAATCAAATAATTTACTTAGAGAACATGATTATTGAGCACATGTAAAAAAATTTCATAACACACTTGAAATTAACAATTGTGAATTTTCTATTTCTAAAAAGTTAAAAGAGATTAATTATATCTTCATTGTATCTTCAATTTTCAAAAAATTGCAAATTCAATGTTATAAGACATCAATAAGAAAAATTATAAATAAAAAGCATATAGTATGTATTATATTTATTTAATAAAATAATGGTCAGTTTAAGAAAAATTATCAAATTAATAAGATAAGTCATGTATGCTGTTAAAACTCCAACTTAATATTGAATAATTTAATTAGTCACTTGAGCATTTGATTAATCGTAAGTACAAAATTGAAGAGACTCACAATCCAAAAGATGATGGTGTCGCTCTCGTCATTTTCCCAAGAGCTCACCATGACATGGACAATGAGTTGATAGGTTCCTTTGGTTTTATCCTAAAGTTACAAGATATCTAGCATTTATGTGTGAACAAAAGAAAAAAAATCTACCTACAAAATGGCAAATTTTCATTTGTTTTTCTCCTAAAGTTACATGATACCTAGCATTTATGTTTAAACAAAATAAAAAATTATACCTACAAAATGGCAAAATTTTCAGGACAGACTGAGCAACTTGCATTGTAAAGAATTGAAATGATATAGATAGGTGATATTTGATTATAAATATTACACTTTTCCTTTATGAAATCCAAAAAAAGCATATTAAGATTATAGGTCATCCACATCGAAGTTTACAAGTCACGGAGATAATGAGTCACCAAGCTATACCTAAGGTTATGTTTAGTTAGACGTAAGATTTTTAATGTAATGTAATGATTTATAATTGAATGAATTGTAAATTGATGTAATATTAGAAAATTGTTGTTTGGGAGGAATGGATGGGTTTATAATGTAATATAGTGAAATGTTAGTTAGAAGAAGGATTTATAATGGAATATAGTATAAAGTTGTTTATCATTTTATATTCCATCCTAAACCCCCCAAATTGAAGGTTTATCATTTTTACTGTTTAGGATAAAATGAGATATAATATAAAACCCTTCTCTTTCATCTCATCTCATTCCATTCCATTTCATTATAAACCCTCCTCTCAAATGATGGAATAATATTACATTTCATTCTATTTCCTTAAAAAAAAAACCTTAACCAAACATAGCTTAAAAGTTAGCACCTAGTGATTGTTTCATAAACTCATGACCCATGCTACTTGTATCTTCAAATATATTTGAAGTTGACGATTTTGAAAAACTAATCGTAATCTAATCACGGACGTATTAGAAATATAAATTTTTATAAATTTTCAATCAGATCTTAATAATTGAATAAATTGAAAATCAGGAATCATAAAAGTAATTGAATTATACTAGATTTCTATTGAAACCTTTTTCAAGGTGTCAACTACAAGATATTAAAGCATTCAGTCCGTAATAGTATTCACAAAGTAGTGAAAAGAAACTTAACTTTTAGAGGAATTAAGAAGGAGTGTTAGCTCCCTATGTTTATTTCCTATAAATATAAAATTTAGGGTTTTATTTTATTAAAATTAAATATTCTAATCATAACTAAAGTCAAACTTTAATTATAATAAAATTAAATATCTCATAATTGATCCCTAAGGTTTCTTAAACTTCAAAATTAAATCCAACTTAAAGTAAATTGATTTTTAACTATTCTTTTATGTAAATTATAATTTAATTTAATTTTAATAAAATTAAATATCTCATATTTGATCCCTAAGGCTTCTTAAACTTCACAATTAAATCCAACCTAAATTAAATTGATTTTTAACTTTTCTTTATGTGTAACTGATTAGGTTCCTAATATGTTGACAATAACTATAAATTATAATCATAGTTCATAATTAGAATTAAAATGGATAAATTAAAACTCTTCTTAATTTATTTTTAATTCTTCAATTAAATAATTTATAATCTTAGGTTAAGATTAACGCCTATTTAACTAAACATGTCCATGCATAATTATGATGTATAATTTAATTTTATCATCATCTAATGGTTTAATTAGACCTAGAGGATAGCTATAATGTCTACTTTTATCAAATCTAATCATCACGATTGGTAATTAATTTATATTTGATATTTAAAATATCTTTTCAAATATCAATTCACTCTAGCAAGAGAATACTTTAAATCACTATTAATCGAAACAAGGGACCATTATCTCTAATTATTTTAGAGTAGCAAATCTTTTATTAACTTACTATAGTATCTCTATATGGTTTATTTTATATCCAAATACTCTTGATCGAGTTACCATAAATAGGATAGGTCATAAGTAGCATCAAAAGACAACAATTTTATATGCAATACCTTGATAATCATAAGTCTATGAATCAATTATACAACAATCATTAAAAAGAAATTCACAGACACGTAAGTAATATTTCATACGGATCATCATATTCAATTAGTTTAGTTAAATTATTTTTAATAAGCACCTACACATTTGTTTAAGTATCTTCATACTTTATTTAAAAGATTAAATATTTTCTTAATAAGAAATAAACATAACATGTGCTAGTTTGACCGTTTTATCAATATCTCATCTCGATAAAACTACAACTAGAAATAATTTAGGAATAATACATAAATATAAGTTGAATGCCATATTATAATCTCATCATGATTTCAATTGTACATTAATTTTTAGAGATTTTATCTTCAATATTAAAGAATTTAATGTAATTAATATAACAAATAAAGATAAAGATTTAATTAAATAATAATATTATATATAAAATTACAATTGATTACAAAGGCATAAACTAACATGTAGCAAGAGATGGTGTGTATTATTGACAGTCCATTGAATGAGATCAAGTAGAGAGCCCTAATTTAAGAGTTGTAATTACCTCTTAATAATCATAGAGAATTTTCAAATGAAATGCAGAAATTTTAGCAAATCTTGCTTACGTATGGCTGCCGCTCTACTCTCTAACCGTCCATTCAATAATTGGAGACTCTATATTTGGGATTCTCATATTCGACATTTCAAACCACGGACGCTTGAGACTCTTTGCCAAGCAATGTCGTTGTTTCAATTCTCTTCCGGATTGTTCGTCTGTTCTTTTGTGAAGAACCTAGTAAACAAAAGAACCTAGTAAATGTTTTGAATTTGCTAAGCAATCGCGGTCAGGACTCGGGAGTCAAGATGTTTTATAATTGAGCTCTCCGTATCATCCTCCATCTTGGGGTTACGATCTCATACATTTCTAAAATGGAGGATCAACCATATACGTTAGAGATACTTAAACACAAGCCATTCTATGTACTGATCACCTTTTACTTCCCTATAATTTGAAAAAGCAGGCATGGTTATTTCTAGTTTGTACAGCAAGCTCAAAAAATAATATAAATATAAATTTAATTTACATTTACACTTACATTTAATAACAACGTTAACTTTAAAAATCAATAAATTTTTGTCTCCAGTAAGTCATGTACTTAGAAAATTTCCCTACTGAAGTATATATCTTAGCATTGCCTCAGAGAATAATTTCTTGTTAAAGAGCAATAACGATACCATATTTGTGTCTCAAATACTATAAATTCTATTTTCAAACTAATGAGTACAATCCATTTATATATATATATGTGTGTGTTATATATATATGTATATATATACACACATAAATGAATTTTGTTATCATCGTAAATGTGACATTGTCTTTTTAAAATAAAAATGGAGCTCCTTAGTATTGAGTTATGATCTTATTCTCGTGATATCTAAAATTGATTTAGGTTAAAAATCTTAATAGTCATTCCTATTTTTCTTTCTATAGATCAATCAAGAGTAGAACCTTACACTTTGAGATACTAAGTTCGACATGAAGGAGTTAATACTTCCTATGATTTAATATTCACAGTTACGAACATGCATTAGAACTCATTCTCATATTCATCAAGAAAATCATCATTATTATCATATGCACACATGATATTTATATATAAAAATTGACACATGTATACATATTCTTATTTTGCAAAGTTATGCTTATCTTGACATGTGATGATGTGGAGGATTGTTGTGGTATGAGCTACCTAATGGGTGTCACTAGGTTGTGTGTACAGTGAGTCAACTAGTCGAGTATGGATTTCAGTTAATATTTAATCTACTGATTGAGATACAAGACGGTTTAGGCAGTTCGGTCGAGCTTACTCTCGGATGCCAACTGATGTATGGTATATGATATGGTGGCGTGATTGTGGCGATTCGATCGAGTTTGCTCTCGAATGCCAATTGATATATGGTAGCATGATTGTGGTGGTTCAATCGAGCATGCTCTCGAATGAAAATCATGTCATAGTAAGGCTATGGTGGTTTGGTTGAATGTGACTCTCAGACAGTAGTCCACTACATTTGGACCAAGTGACCTGTGTGGTACAAGAGAATTCTTATAGATATATTCTATGGGTAAGGGGCATTTCATAGGGTCATTCGTCAGTCCTCCACTATTATTTGTGATTTGTGATTGTGATGGTTATGTGACAAGATATTGATATGAAAAATGTATGTATATATGTTTATGAACAAAATCATTATGTTATGAAATATGTATTTAAGGATGTAATTCATTATAAATGTATACATATATATCTATCATTTGAAATCCTTAAGAGTGCATAACATAACCATAACATTAATCCACTCAGCAAGGTCTGACTCTACTCAATTATTTTTTTGGATCTTTTTTACAGATCTCCTTTAACAGGGTACCTTCTCGATCTTCTTCCCCTTCGACAACTCGATGTATGTTTATTGGTAACCTTTGATTCTAGAGCCACAGCAGTCTTGTATATATTGAAATTCCCCTTGCATTAACTATCTCCAAGTTGTAGCATATTAAGTATTGTATATTGTTAGAACTATTTGATTATTATCAGTATGAGTTTGATTATTTTGAAATCTATTCTTTATTGTGCATATAGAGACTTGACAACATTTTTGGCTTTCTAAGGGTCCATTAAACCTTAAATTTATTATTCTTTTAGTGTTAGTCACTATCAAAGGTTGAGTTGTGACACTTTCTGCTCGACTAACATGGAGCCTTTAATTGATCATGTTACTAGCTTTCTAATAGTATGATTTTGTGGTTTTTGTTGTATAATTCAAAATAGTTGGGCACTACCTCTTAATCCCTCTTTCAATGCCTTTCATGGCTTTTAGTGAATTTATTACTTTTAAAAAAATCATTAAGAACTATAGTTTTTTTATTTTCCATACTATATATATATAACAATAACATTTAAAGTTTAATATGAACTGCCATCCTTGTATATAATATTTTAGGTTTAAGTTGAAGTATTACAACATAAACTTAATAGTTTTAAGATCCAAATGAGTACAACGTTTTGGCACACGCTCCTCTCTCTCTCTCACACACACACACATACATAAATAGGAATTCTAAGGCCATTAAACTTTTATTTAAAATAATAATAAAGTTTAAAATTATTTTTGTAAGTTTCTATTGTATTTGAAAATTCAAATTAACATTGGAATTCTTAAGTCACAATAATTTACTTATTTAATCAATAATAATATTGCATTGGGAAAGTGGTTATCTATAGATTCGTATTTGCATGCCTACTATTCAATTACAATTTGAAATTTGTAAACTCACTAGGATTTGAACACATAATGAATAAATCGTTTTATTAGAAAAGAATGAATAAATCGTTATCTATAGTACGTATTTGTTTGCTTAATATTCAATTACAATTTGAAATTGGTAAATTCACTACAATTTGAGCATAGAGTGAATAAATCGTTTTATTAGAAAAGCTTCTTATAAATTATAGATTATAAAAATAATTCTTGATGCTTGAAATATTTTGAATCTTTAAAATTAAATTGGTTTGATATAAAAGAAAAGTGATTTTCATATTTAAATTGATTAAGATAATAATACAATTTAGGATTTAGTATTAATACAAGTTTTGACTTGTTGTGTTTAATATATGAGGCATAACAAAATGATTGAATAATAAAAAAAGTAGAGAACATTTATGATGATCTCATATACTATAAGTCTGTTCAATGAAACTACTACAATTAACCCACATCTTACACCTTCAACACCCCCTTCACCAAAATTCATGAATTCCACTTCAGTTGCACCTTATTAATTCCTCAATTACACATCAATTTTCTGTACAGAACCAATTCCAAAGTCATTCAATAAACAACTCACAATCTTATCTTTCATGAAGTGAATCACACGTTAATACAAGACTTATTATATGATGTATAAATGCACAAGAAGGGAGGGTTGAATTGTGTATTTCCCCTCTTTGAAAATCCTTTCAAAAATGTTTTGTTAAAAGACACTTGTTTTTTTTTCACAAGAACTACTGTAAATCAAAGTTATAAAATGTTTTTCGAAAACTTGTTTAAAAACTAGTAAGATCGAAACTTTGAAAGATAAGAGAGATAAGGATAGAGAGTTATAGGCACGACAATTTTTATACTGGTTCATCCCAAACCGTGGGCTACATCCAGTCCTCAGATATCTTTCTGAGATTTCACTACCTCTTAACAACTTTACAAGTATTCTTTTTCTCTGAGCCTCTTCAGGTCTCTTTACATTCAATATTTTTTTACTCTTAACCTCTGCAGGCCATCTGTACTACTTTCTTACAGAAAGGTTTTTCGAGCTTTGTTACAGTAAGATAGCTCTAAGTTTAGCACAATAATTTCTCTCAAGTATTTACAGCTTTTTGTGTTCGTATTTGTATACTCGTGTATGTATCTAACTTTGTAATCTTCGACTTTGACTTATATTTATACTCTTCGTCTGCAACTGTTTCTTGATTCTTGCTTCTTGCTTCCTTTAATCTTGTTTCTTGAAAGAAGCGGTTATTCAGTTGAGTTCTGTAACTAACTCAAACTGATTCTTCAAGCAGACACGATTCGCTTCCGTTTTCTTTTCATCGTCTACTTTTGCTTCCGTCTGCTTTTGGCTTCCGTTTGTTTTTGCTCCCGTTTGCTTTTGCTTCTGTCTATTTTTGCTTCCGTTCACTTTTACTTCCATATGTTTTTCAGCTTCCATCTGTTTTTCATTCTTTCGTCTGCTTTTTACCTTCCGTCTGTTTTTCTCCTTTCATTATTTGTACTTCATCAAAATCATTTATGTAAAGTCATTTTGACGTAACAATCTCCCCCTTTTTGATGATAACAAATAATCATACAAGTAAGCTTCTTCTGACTTCTTCATTTTCTGCTTACTCTTCCTCCCCCCTATTTTTTCTTTCTTCTTCAAAAGTTCATCTCCTTCGTTCACCCCTTTTGAGTTTTGCTTTCCATTCTCCCCCTATTTGTTATTAATAAAAAATGATTAGGACCGATGATGCTTTAACAATTCTTTCACCATCTCCTTCAACTCCTTGACTTCTCTACGTAGGTGCATTACTTCTGCTTGCAAGTCAAAAGAGAAGGTTGGTCGATCATCATCCTTCGGGTGTTCTTCTTCAAAAGCAATTGTAGTAGTGTATGCATCCGAAGATGGAACATATTCTTCAAAAATCTCAAAAGTAGGAGGTTGAACCGATAGGTTGGGCTCAGGAAGGTCTAAGTCATAAGGAGTCGGTAGCCTTAACACTTGTCTTCCACGCAAGGGTAGGGCTTCTTCTTCAATCGAAGATGTATTAGATAGTGGCCTAATACACACTATTGTCTGCACAAGGTATTCAGTGAACGTCCCTTTAGTAAGCTTTCCCTCCATTGGACAATGTTCATCCTTTGCTGTAGAACTGCTACTAGCTCTTGAAATATGATGCGAAATGAAGGTTCCCGTCATTGTCTTTTCTACAGAATATGCTTCATCAATGCTTCGTACCTGTTCTGCAATTTGATCTGCTGACAGATCATTTATCACCCCTTCTGGGTATAATTTCTTCTTCCCCTTATTATCATCCATGGGTTTCCTTGGTTGAAGGTCTGGTACAACCTTTATCACTTTTTGTTCTGTGATCGAGTAAATAGTGTACCGTTGACTGGTCATCTTTGTAGGGTATGGTTTTGTAACAGTATACCTCAAGGCTTCATAAAAAGTCCTCTCATCTTCATTCAACAGATGCCATGTCTCACTATTTATCAAAATAGGTTGAAAATATGCCTTCACTAACCTCCTTGATGTATCCCTGATGATTATTGAAGTACTCCCCTTATTTACAAGTTAAATCTCTTCAATTATTCTGATTCTTAAATCTGCTTTCCTCAAAAGTTGAGAATAGTTTTATAGAACCAGACTGAGTTCTTACGATTCTTCTTGTCAAACCTGTACTAAACTAAGTTCTGTTGATTCCTGTTGTTGAACCTTAATAGGAATAACATTTACCAGACTTAATTCTGTTGTTGTCTCTTGTGGAACAGCAATAGAAGTATCATGTACTAGACTAAGCTCTGCTGGTTTCTCCTTTTGAAAAATAATGGGAGTATTTGTCTTTTGAATAACTTCTGCTGATTTCTCTAGTGGAACAATAGTAGAAGTAGCCTTCTCCTGACTTGGTTTCTCAGCAATCGAAGTAGTGGTTTTCTGACTGACTTCCTTAGCAGTAGGAACACTCTTCTTCTGACTAACTTCTTTAGTCTTCTTCATTGCCTCAATCAGTCTTAAAGTTTTCTGAGGTTGGGGTTTCTGCTTCTCAGACTCCAATTTTCTTTTCCTCTCAGTCTCCTTAGCCTGTTTGGCTGTATCTTCATTTAAGATAGAGATTAGAGACCTTGTAACCTTTGGTGTGCCTGTCTCAAAGACTTCTGTCTGACTTCGTTCTCTGGACCTCTTTTCTTCCTGTTATCTCAAGGTTCGAATCCTGGGTGATCTCTTCGCTTTATTTGGAATTTCACTTAGAAGCTTCTCCCCTTTTCTCTTCAAAGCACCTTCGTCTGTACTCTGTACTTGGCTACTTTCTTTCTGAGAAATCATCTTTTCCTTCAAAACTTCTTCAGATGATTTTCTTCTTTCAATCATAGGCATTCTTGTACTGGATTGAGATCTAGAACTTTTTATAGGAGATTTCTTCTTGATACGCTCCCCCTCAGTTCTTGCTTTAATCTCAGAATCTGCTTCTACTTTCTCTAGATTCTTTAAGCCCATTTTTGCTACAGTACCTGAATTGATAATACTCTTGACAGATATCTTCATTCTGTTTCCTCTGTCAAGAATGACTCCAAACTCCCTAAATATCCTTATTAGCAACATTCCATAAGGATAGCTGTTAGTATCCTTCATCCCCTTAACCATATACTGATAAATCAGAAATGGTAAGTATATAGGTTGGCGATTCAGCAAGTAAAATAGACATTGCTCATCCAAAGTTGTCACCAAATGCCTTGAACCCGCTCTTGGTAAGACGCAGTTAAACAAAATCGCATGTAAGACCCTAGCTTTCGGCACCAAACTCGAGCTCTTCCTCTTCGTTGGGTCATTGTCTCCATACAACTGTCGACTGACTTCGTCTTCCTTTATAATAACCTTCGTCATCCATCTGGCTTTGCTTGTAAGCTTATCTCCAACAGATGGACATTCAGTCACCTTCTCAATCAACTCTCTTGTCACAACAATAGACAATCTATCTACTGAGGAAAAAATAACATTGTCTACTAGTTGCACATTCTTTCAGAAATCGTATACTTCATTTTGATATACATATTCCCGCCCTTGGAAGAACTTCCTCCATCCTGCTTCTATTATTTCTGGTTCGATATCCATGTCGTCTTTCTTCAAGGATTCAAAATCCACATGCCTTCCGTAGATCATTACTTGCTCCATTGATTCTTTGATGAGTAGAGACTGAGTTAATTGAGTTGTTCTTCAAAGGGTAACGTTAGTTACAGAGATTTTGAGAGAGATGAGAATTGAAAGGTTTCTGAGTTGAGACTTCTCGAATGGTCTTTTCAGGCGTGTTCTAGAATAGGTTAGGTTCTCAAGGATATGTAACTTTCCCTCCAAGAGTTCCTTCTTTGAGAAGTCACCAGCTATAACTCACTGTTATTAATGCCGTTAACTTTGACGACCTTTTAACTTGATTGTGACGTGTTAGACAGTTGGTCACTTAACATCACCATATTGAGATTCTGTCTAAGTTTTTTGAATCGCTCTTCACTCAGTGGTTTGGTGAAGATGTCCGCCCATTGAAACTTTGTCTCAATAAACTGTAGACCCACTACCTTTCTCTAAACGTAGTCTCTCAAGAAATGATGTCTGACTTCGATATGCTTCACTCTCGAATGTTGTATAGGATTCTTCAATAAGTTGATGGCACTGGTGTTGTCACAGAAAATTGGGATCTCCTCTTCTTGAACTGAATAATCTTCTAGTTGATATTTGATCCACAATGTTTGTGAATAACAGCTTACGGCAGACATGAACTCGGCTTCAACAGTTGATAAGGCGATTGAGCTTTGTCTCTTGCTTGACCAGGAAACTAGGTTTAAGCCAAGAAAGTGACAGCCTCTACTTGTACTCTTCCTTTTAACTCTATCTCCGGCATAGTCCGCATCGCAGTATCCAATCAACCTAAAATCTTTACCTTTCTCGAACATTAAGCAAAGATCAGTAGTACATGTGAGATATCTCATAATTCTTTTAACAGCTATGTAATGAGACTCTCTAGGATCGGCCTGAAACCTTGCACACAAGCATACACTGAAAAGTATGTCAGGTCTGCTTGCTGTAAGATAAAGAAAAGAACTAATCATTCCTCTATACATGGTTTGATCCACCTTCTTACCAACTTCGTCTTTTGACAAAAGGTTCGAAGGATGCATCGGAGTTGCCATAGGCTTCACTTTATTCATATCAAATTTAGACAACAATTCTTTCACATATTTCTGTTGATGGATAAAGATCTTCCCTTCAGTTTGCTTAACTTGCAACCCAAGAAAGAACTTTAACTCTCCCATCATACTCATCTTAAACTCATTTTTCATTAAACTCTCAAAACTCATGCATAAATTTTTTGAAGTAGCACCAAAAATGATATCATCAACATAAATTTGCACTATAATAAAATCATTCTCATAATTCTTCCTAAAGAGTGTCTTATCTACCTAACCTCTACTAAAACCACTCTCAATAAGAAAGGTACTTAGACGATCATACCAAGCTCTAGGAGCTTGCTTCAAGCCATATAAAGCCTTATGAAGTCTATAGACATGATCTGGATACTTAACATCCTCGAAACCAGGAGGTTACTTAACATACACCTCTTCGTCTATAAAACCATTCAGAAATGTGCTTTTCACATCCATTTGAAAAAGATTTATATCATGACAAACAGCATATGCCAGCAGTATCCTAATAGCTTCAAGTCTTGCTACTGGAGCATATGTCTCATTATAGTCTATTCCTTCTTGCTGATTATAGCCTTGTGCTACTAATCTGGCTTTGCTCCGACTTACTCTCCCTGATTCGTCTAACTCATTCTTAAAAACCCATCTAGTTCCTATAATGGATTTCTTCGAGGGTTTAGGAACCAAGGACCAAACTTTATTCCTAGCAAATTGGTTCAGCTTCTCTTGCATGGATAAAATCCACGCTTCATCTTAAAGAGCTTCCTCAATCTTCTTAGGTTCTATTTCAGAGAAAAAAGCTACATTAGCTTCTCTTCTGAATTTGGACCTTGTTCGGACTCCTTTTGAGGTGTCTCCAATAATTAACTCTTCTGGATGAGAACTCTTATATCTCCAATCTCTTTTTAAACCAAGAACCTCTGAAATATCCTCAACCTTGTCTAACTGAGTTTGTGATGATGAAGATTCTATAGTATCACCTAAGGGCATTAAAGGGACTTCACTATCCATGTCATCTTCCTTACTTGGTTGGAAACCATCATCAAACTTGACATGAATAGTCTCCTCAACAGTCTTCGAGGTAACATTGTAAACCCTAAAAGCCTTTGATGATAAAGTGTTGGGCCCCAAATTTTTTTTTTCTTGAAGTTACTAAGTATGAATTTAATTGATTTTTGATTTATGGCATAGTTTGATTTTATTGGAGATGTTAATGGAAAATTTGGATTTATTTGAGATTAGTGTGGAATAAATGTTTATGGAAGAGTAAAAATATTTAAGGGCAAGATGGTCAAGACACTTGAGTTAGGATGTTTAAGGCTAAGTAAAGGAGGGCATTTTAGTCTTTGCTCTTCCTTGTAGGTTTTAGGAGTTATAAAGAAAGAAAGGAAAAGAAGAATAAGCAGAAAAGAAAGAAGGAGAAGAGGAGTCGTAAGAGAGGAAAAAGAGGAAGAAGAAAAGAGGAAAGCTCCAATTGTAGATTTCGAAGGTTTAGAAGCATTCTACAGGTTTGTTTCACTCTTCTACTTTTGTTTGGATTGAATCAAACCCTAGTTATGCTTGGAATGAGTAGAAATCGATGGAGTTAGGGTTTATGGGAAAGATTTGTAGAAATGCATGGGTTGTTGTGTTTTTGATGTTTATGGTGTTAGAATAAGTGTAGAATGGAAGTGTATGACTTGATTTATGGCTTAGATGTGTTTTAGTTGAGAAAGGGAAGGATTTAAGGTTGAAAATGGCAGAAACTGGGTTCGGGAGACGAAGCTCCCGTTCGCACGTCGCGACATGCGTGGTCCGACGCCTTGGCGGCAGAGAGAAAACACGTCATGACGTGCCGAGCTGCTGCGCCATGACGTGTGAAGGAAGGGCCGCACTCCGCGACGTGCCAGGCCGCTTGACGCGACGAGCAAGCCTCGTCGCGGCGAGCCCAGTTTTTCCAGCAAGCGATATTTTTAGTGTTTTGATCATATCTTTTAGTACAGAAGTCCTTTTGAGGTGATTTTAGAGGCGTTGTAAACTAGAGACATAGATCTACAAGTTTTGTGAAGTGAGGAAGTTCTGAATCAGTTTCTAAGACTATGGAATTTTGGATGGAAGTTAGGAATAGAATTATTGTTTCAGCATGAGTTATTAATGGGATTTTGGTTCTTATTTTAGGAGATCAAGTGAGGCAAGAGGATCAAGAGGCTCAAGAGGAAACTCATTCCTAGGCAAGAACAAGCAAGGAAATAAGGTGGGTTCATGTTTATAATAGAGTAAATAAGTACTCATTGTTTTGTTTCAAATCAAGAAAGATTCAATGCATTTTAATTGCATCATCCACGATCGCATTACATACTATTATAAATGATTATAATCTGCTACGTGATTTGCATTCATGAATTATGAAAAGAATTCCAAAAAGGGGTTTTTTCTCCTTTCACGAATACAAGTACATGAATTCAAGTTTTACGAAATACATGACAAGCAAGATTACAAGCAAGTTTACAAGCAAGTGCCAGTTTGGCAAACAAGTTTACAAGAATATGAATCATGCATACTTATGTAGGTTTGCGGTGTCCCTCACGAATAGTCAAGTGCACATTGACTCACGAAAAGGCTTCTCCCGCCTGCCCGTTAGTGGCACAGGGTTTCTCACAAGGATTCCCTCACGAAACTACGTCTACGCATCAACATTTCGATGGTAAGTGTAGTACGTCATGAACCAGGGACAACCCAAACCGTTATGTTATGATATGTGTTTATGATTTGTTGTTATGTGACATGCATCATGAATTGTTCAAGAATCAAGCATTTTTCAAGACAATGACTCATACATGCTCAAGTGTTATGATTTCAACAAGTACCACGGCAATGAGTTATTTTTGAATATTTTTGCTTATTGCTATATTATAAATATGTTCCCACGAGCTTTATAGCTCACCCTCTAATCTCCCTATTCAGTGACGTGAGCGGAGATCGAGTGAGTCACGAGTACAAAGAAGACTCAGCTTTTATTTTGTTACGTTTGTTTAATTTCAATGTTCTATTTTTGGAAGTCAAGACTTTAGTTACATTTCAAGTATCATTGGTTCAAGAGTGTTTTAGATTTTTGGCTCTTGAATTCAAAGTTGTAATTTGTTTTGAGATAATTTTAAAAGTGTTATGAAACTCATCTTTTGGAGCATGAATTATGGATATGTTTAAAAGCATGAAAGTTTCACGATGGGTCCATTGAACTTCTGATGGGTTCCTTCCTCACTCGTTTAATTTACATGTTTCGCCTAGTCTATTTAATCACATGCAAGCAGGTTTCAAATTTGTTTTCCAGCAGGCCCATTAATCTTCCGTGGGTCTTTTCTAAATGTATAGTTAGCATGTTTCCCGCCACGCTCTCATGTTCGATGTTGGGCTCCGGCAGTGGGGTCCAACATAAAGAGTAGCCTAGAAAGATACCTAGATAGGTCTTTGAATCGAATTTATCCAACAACTCCTTTGTATTCAGTATAGAGCACTTGCAACCAAATGGATGAAAGTAAGATATATTCGGTCTCCTTCCATTCCATAACTCATTAGGAGTTTTTTTCAATAAAGGTCGCAGTAATATTCTATTCTAAATATAACATGCTGTATTCACAGCTTCTACCCAGAAGTACTTAGGAAGATTCATCTCACACAGCATAGTCCTTGCCATCTCTTGAATCGTCCTGTTCTTCCTTTCAACAACTCCATTTTGTTGTAGAGTCCTAGGAGCAGAGAAATTGTGAAAAATTCCATTCTCCTCACAGAATATTTTAAACTTCTCATTCTCAAATTCTCCACCATGATCACTCCTAATGCTGGCTATAGACATTCCTTTTTCATTATGTAACTTTCTAGAAAGGGTCTTAAAACACTTAAAAGACTCATCTTTGTGTGACAAAAATAATATCCAACAAAATCTAGTAAAGTCATCAACAATAACAAATCCATATTTCTTTTCGCCAAGACTTATCGTCCTAGTTGGACCAAATAAATCCATATGTAACAACTCTAGAGGACTAGAAGATGTTACAGTATTTTTAGAAGAAAACGATGTTTTAACTTTTTTTCCTTTAAGACTACTTTCACAAAAGAAATCCTTGTCAAAACTTATTTTTGGTAAACCTCTTACCAAATCATGCTTCAACAACTTTGAAATATGTTTGAAACTGACATGACCTAGCTTTTTATGCCAGATTAGTCTTTCTTCTTATGTTGATAAAAAACATGAAACATTTTTATTTTGAAAATCTTCTAAATCAATTTTGTCAAGATTATTTCTTCTCTTGGCAGAAAAGAATATAGAGCCATCTTTGTTTCTGACTTCAAAAAGATTTTGATTGAACTTAACTTCAAAACCAGAACCACACAATTGACTGACACTAATCAAATTGTGTTTCAGACCATCAAAAAGCAGCACATTATCAATGCATGCAAAGGAATCTTTACCTATTTTACTGATTCCAATTATCTTGCCCTGCTGGTTGTCTCCGAAAGTTACCGATCCTCCCTTCTTATACTAAAGATCTAGGAACATAAGCCTTCTTCCCGTCATGTGTCGCGAGCATCCACAGTCCAAATACCAATGGTGCTTGCTGCCTCTTCTAAGGAAGGATATCTGCAGGAGTTATTATTTTATTCTTCAGTACCCATATTTTCTTGGGTCCTTTTGGGTTAGTAAAATGCACAGAATGATAATGATGCATTTTATAAGGTTGTTGATGAAAACATGATTTTTGAAACATCTTTTTCTGAGGGAAAAAACTTTCTTTCATGTTGAAGCTTATTTCTCGTAAATCCTAATCCGGTTTTATCACTCGGATGTCTACATTTACCTAACATCTTGTTCATTTGCATCGTACTTTCAGTAAAACTCGCTAAATCAGCTGAAAGATTTTTACTTTCCTCTACTTGCTTTTTCAAGCAGGTATTCTCTCTTTCTATCTCTTCTGTATGTTTGAGGTTTTTTACATACTTTTTCTTTAACAGCTTGTATTGTTTCAGAATAGCATGAGAATCTTCTAGTAGTTTCGAATATGCATTATTCAAGTCATCATATTTAGAAGTTACCTCCTCATCACTTTCCTCTTCGACTATTAGGCAAATATTTGCATGTTCTGATGTTTCGGAGCTTGTATCTGACTCAGATGAATCTAGATCCTCCCAAGTTGCCATTATGCTTTTCTTACCTTCTCTACTCTTCTTTGGTTTCTTCTTTAGAGTTGGACAATCGGACTTGTAATATCCTGGTTTGTTACGCTCGTAGCATATGATGGATGTCTTTTCTACTTTTTCATCATCTTTACCGTTCTTCTTGAAGAATTGACTTCCTTTGGACTTCTTCTTCCACATCCGTCTGATCTTTTTGGAAATGAAAGATAGCTCATCATCTTCTTCACTGGACTCCTGTTCTGACCCACTGGAATCATCATTCTTGGATTCTTCAATCTTCAACGCTTTTGATGGATTCCTCTTTCTTTGAGTTTTACGATTCTTTTGTCCAGCCTTTAGTGCTATTGACTTGTCCCGTTTGGGCTTGTCTTTAGCATCGAGCTCAACTTTATGTATTTTCAACAATCCAAGTGGTTCGTCAAGCTTTAATACGTTTAAGTCCTTAACTTCCTGTACAGTAGTAACTTTTGGTCTCCACCTCTTTGGTAGACTCCTCAGGATCTTACGCACATGATCTTGGTTGTTGTAAGTTCTTCCAAGAACATTTAATCCATTGATAATTGTTTGAAATCTTCCAAATATTTGATCAATAGATTCTTCATCTTTCATCTTAAAGAGCTCGTACTGATGCACAAAAATGCTTATCTTGGATTCTTTGACTTGGTTTGAACCCTCATGTGTGATAGATAACGTATCCCACATCTCCTTCGCAGTATCGCATCTGTGGACTTTGTCGTACTAACTTCTGTTTAGGGCACAACTCAAGAAGAACTTTACTTTAGAGTTCAATTGAAATCTCGCCTTCTGAACAGCCGTCCATCTGATTCGTGAAATAAGATTTCCTTCATCATCAGTTGTTGTGTATGGTCCTTTCTCTATTATGTCCCAAAGGTCAATATGAGTAGATTCGATAAACAACCGCATTCTGTCTTTCTAGTAGTGGTAGTCTTCTCCGTTGAACGCCGGAGGTCTAGTGACTGAGGCACCTTCCGCAATGTATGTATGTGATTCCGCCATAATCTTTAATCCACACGTTGTTAATGTGATCCTTGGATACCAAGCTTTGATACCAATTGAAGTGAATCACACGTTAATACAAGACTTATTATACGATGTATAAATGCACAAGAAGGGGGGTTGAATTGTGTATTTCCCCTCTTCGAAAATCCTTTAAAAATGTTTTGTTAAAAGACACTTGTTCTTTTCACAAGAACTACTGTAAATCAAAGTTATAAAATGTTTTTCGAAAACTTGTTTAAAAACTAGTAAGATCGAAACTTTAAAGATAAGAGAGATAAGGATAAAGAGTTGTAGGCACAACAATTTTTATACTGGTTCACCCCAAACCGTGGGCTACGTCCAGTCCTCAGATATCTTTCTGAGATTTCACTATCTCTCAACAACTTTACAAGTATTATTTTTCTCTGAGCCTCTTCAGGTCTCTTTACAGTCAATATTCTTTTACTCTTAGCCTCTGCAGGCTATCTGTACTACTTTCTTACATAAAGGTTTTTCGAGCTTTATTACAGTAAGATAACTCTAAGTTTCGCACAATAATTTCTCTCAAGTATTGACAACTTTTTGTGTTCGTATTTGTATACGTCGTGTATGTATCTAACTTTGTAATCTTCGACTTCGACTCATATTTATAGTCTTTGTCTGCAATTGTTTCTTGATTCTTGCTTCTTGCTTCTTTTAATTTTATTTCTTGAAAGAAGCGATCATTTAGTTGAGTTCTGTAACTAACTCAAACTGATTCTTAAATCAAACGCGATTCGCTTCCGTCTGCTTTTCATCGTTTGCTTTTGCTTCCGTCTGCTTTTGGCTTCTGTCTGTTTTTGTTTCTGTCTGCTTTTGCTTCCGTATGTTTTTGTTTCCGTCTGCTTTTGCTTCTGTCTGCTTTTCAACTTCCGTCTGTTTTTCATTCTTTCGTTTGCTTTTCAGCTTCCGTCTGTTTTTCTCCTTTCATTATTTGTACTTCATCAAAATCATTTATGTAAAGTCATTTTGACTTAACATTTCATACATTAAAACCGAAATAGCATATGCCAAACCAAAATTATTTTTCCAGCACCTAATGCTCAACATCATAAAAATTATTTCTGTCCAAATTAGGTATCATAAAACTTATATGAATACATGCTATCAAGTGTAGAAATCCCTTACCTCTTTAATTTCAAAAAACCAACTGAACCAACCCCTCCAAATAGTCAGCACATACCTAAGTTTAATATGCAACTTTCAGCCTTAACGTAGCAATAGTACAGAAAATTAGTAGAGCCTTTTTCTAGATTTAGTAGTTTACCAAAAGTCAAGTGATAAAAATCCAAAATCCGTCAAAAATTCCAGAAGTTAGAGAGAAAATGGGAGTTTTGGTGGAGAAGAAAGCAAAATGAAGAAAGAACAAAGCAGAAAATGTTTCCAGCAGAAACTTGCTTCATCACCCTCTAGGTGTCACTCCCACCTTAAGGCATATTTCTTCTTTGCATATGTCACATATGTCCTGCACTTAAGCTACCATTTGTCACACTTCTATTAAACCATTTCACTTAACGAATGTTGCCAAATGCCACAATTTAATTATGATGGACCTCGTTTTCAATGTCCAACATCAGACATGGGATCATGAAACTTGAGCGTGGAGGGAGACCTAGAAGTTGAAAATTTAGAAGAAAAATCCTTTAGAACCAAAAGCAGACGTCACCGCTGCGAACTGTGATTTCGCCACAACAAACATATGCAAGAAATCCCCTGGAACCCTTAGGAATTTTACGTCGCGGCGAATGATTTAACTTTCACCGCGACGAACCTGCAATTGTATTTTTGCCTCTGCGAACTCTCCACACTAATGAAAATAAAAAGCTTCGGGTTAATTACGCCGCAACGAACTCTTAGCTTAGCCATGACGAAAACCCCGGAAGCAGAACCCACAACCCAAAATCAATGTACCTCATTTAATGCAACTTAAACTTTTTCAACTGCTAAACCCCAACATTAACTCTACTAAATGAAACCATAAATTTCCCAACAATCATCCTCAATTCAAACCCAAAACAAAATGAACTTATACATAACGCATGCAATTTCCAAAATCTGAAAACTTTGTGAAAACATGAAAAATAATAGACAACTCCATTCATACATTTCATTAATATTTAAAAGTAGAGTTTTACAAAGCTTTAATGGTCATTTCAAGCCACATTACATCATAATCCTAAAAATACATAGTTTGCAAAAAGTAGAATTTCTCAAAATGCAACTAAAGCTTTGTTTTACAAAAACTAACTTCAAAAGCGAAAATAAATCTACTTGGAGTAACGCCTTGGCTCTTGACTACTCGATTTATCGCTCTTCACCTGTAGATGGGACGGAATAGGAGGGGGTGAGCTTAAAGCTCGTGGGTAACAAGTTTATAATGGAGAATTAAGCAAAATCATTGAAAATGTTCATTTATCAAAGAAAATTCTTATTAAATCATGAAATGCATAGTTCCCAAATTCACAACCCACTCGCAAAAACACAAATCATGTATGCATCAACTTGTTCATAACATCATAAACACATAAGCACATCATAATGATTTGGGAGGATCCAAAATAGAACGTATTACACATTTCTCCATAATGGTCCTGTGTAGCCGTAAACTTATGGGAGTCCATGAAGGAGCTCCATGCCACTAGCGGGCAGGCAGGAGAAACCTTTTGTTAATGTGCATTTGACTTTACTTAGGGGACTACCACAAACTCACATAACATATATTTCATGACTTGCAATGTATATTGGCCAAAAAGGCACTTTTCGAAAACATGATTTTCATAAGCATCATATACTTCAAAACCATTTCCATCTTCATCTCATAATCATCAATAATTCAAGTACCAATCATGTAACAATTTCTTAGATCAATCAAAAGAAATAATGCAACAAGTATGAAGCAATTCGAAATCATTTTATTTTCTTGCTTTGAAAGAAAATATTCATGGCTTACTAACTCTATTATAAACATGAAACCCACCATGAATTCCTTGCTTAAACCTTGCTCAAAGACTTCTTTCCTCTTGCTTCTCTCACCTCTCTTTCCCCACTTGATTTCCTTAAACAATAATTAAAATTCCATTCAATTTGGTTTAGAAATCGAAAAGTCATACCTCAACAATTTAGACTATTTCTAATGTTGAAACAAAAATCTATGCTCGACTTCTATCCCAAAAATTGAGAATCTAAAGACTGAATTTAGACTTAATTCCTTCACACAATTTGTATCCCTATGTCTCTAGTTTACACCAAATAAAAATCATCTCATTTGGAAATCTACAGAAAAGGTTATGCCCAAAATACCAAAATATGTCTGTACAGAAAAAAAGGACTTCACCGCGACAAAGTCAGAAGTTCGATACGACAAACTTGTCCAGAAACTCACTCGAAAGACATATTTTGCTACATTTTCCACCTTATCACTTCCCTCCTTTCATATATAACCCATCTTAACACTAACCCATCTTTTCTACTTCATTTTCAACCCAAAATCATTCACAAACCAATTCATAATCTACTCTTGATCATTAACCCTAAAAGAGAACACTTGCCTAAATCATTCATCAACAACTTTCTACCTATATTCAACTTCCTTTGAGTTTCACTTAACCAAACCCGTGAAATTTAAAGTATAACTTACTTGTTGAAGATTCAAATCTTCAAGTTCTTCAAGAATCTCCAAACCCTAACTTTTCTCTCTTTTCTTCCTCTCTTCCATGACACTCATTTCTCAAATAAGACAATATTCACTTCTTCTTCTAACTTATACTCTAAATACATGAGCAAAGTCCTCTATGCCCTTCCATGTAATGCCTTAGCCTTCTAACCTTAAGTGATCTTCCACTTTTGCCCTTATATATTCTTACTTCTTCAATTTAACTTACACCATATAATACTCTAACTTAATTTTAATTTCTCCATTTAATATTTCTAATTCCATCAATCTTAGCAATAAATCCTCCAATCATTGATATGCTAATTAAACTCCAAACAAAATAATTTATCTAGCAAGACCATAAAATTTAATCAATTCATGCTTAATAAAATTTAAAAAAAAATGGGGCCCAACAAATTAGGCCACTTGTCACTTTATCAACTATGTCATAATTTGTCAATGTATCAATTATGTCAAATGTCACTAATCATGTCAAATGTCACTAACTCGTAGGCTTAATCATTCTAATTTCCATGTACCAACTTTACTTATCACTTGATAATTTTTCTAGTCCAAATATAAATTTAAATACATCAATTCTCTAATGGTATCAATTAATTCCAATTTACTAACTATAGTCCATCAATACTAAAATTCAAGTCATATGCCTTTCACATTCAAATCTTAGCACAATTTTAACTCCTATCTCACATGTACTTTCACGAACATGTATCATTTCAATTAGGGTATATTTTGGAGCCTTACATAATATTTCATACGGGATCATCATATTCAATTAGTTTAGTTAACTTATTCTTTAATAAGCACCTACATATTTGTTTAAGTATCTTTATACTTTTATTTATAAGATTAAATGATTTCTTCATAAGAAAAACATAATATGTGTTAGTTTTACCGCTTTATCAATATCTCATCTTGATAAAACTACAACTAAAACAATTTAGGAATAATACAAAATATAAGTTGAATATCATAATTACAATCTCATCATGATTTCAATTATACATTAATTTTTAAAGATTTTATCTTTAATATTAAAAATTTAATGTAATAAATATAACAAATAAAGATAAAGAATTAATTAAAATAATAATATTATATATCAAATTATAATTGATTACAAAGGCATAAACTAACATGTAGCAAGAGTATAACCCCATCTGAGTATTGTTGATAGTCCAATGAAAGAGATCAAGTAGAGAATCTTACATTTAAAAGATGTAATTACCTCCTAACAATCACAGAGAATTTCAAATAAAATGCAAAAATTTTAGCAAATCTTGCTCACGTTGGGTTGTTGCTCTTCTCTCTAGCCATCCATTCAATAATTGTAGAACCTAAATTTAGGATTCCCATATTCAACATTTCAAACCACAGACGTGTGAGATTTTTTGCAAGTAGTGTTTCTATTTCAAGTCTCTTCCAGACCATTTGTTTGTTCTCTTGTGAAGAGCTCAATTAATGTTTCGAACTCGCTGAGTAATCGCGGTCAGGACTCGAGAGTCGAGATGTTCTATAATTGAGCTCTCTGTATCATCCTCCATCTTGGGGTTACGATCTCATTCATTACTGAAATGGAGGATCAACCATATACGTTAGAGATACTTAAACGCGAACCATTCTATATATTGATCACCTTCTACTCCTCTATAATTTGAAAAAGTGAGCATGGTTATTTCTAGTTTATACAACAGGTTCAAAAAATTAATTTAAATTTAAATTTAATTTACATTTAATAACAAAGTTAATTTTAAAAAAATCAGTAAATTTTTGTCTCTACTAAGTTGTGAATTTAGAAAATTTCCCTACTGAAGTATACATCTTAGCCACACCTCAAAGAACAATTTATTGTTAAAGAGCAATAACGGTGTCATATTTGTCTCTCAAAACTATAAATTCTATTTTCAAACTAATGAGTACAATCCATTTTTATTATTTTAAATTATTAAAATAAATCACCCAATTTTTATACATAGACAAAAATAAGAAAATAAAGTGTTAATGTGTTTATATATGTATGTACGTGTGTGCTGTGTGTATATATATATATATATATATATATATATATATATATATATATATATATATATATATATGTTAATTTTTGTTATCATCATAAAATGTGACATTGTCATTCTTTTATATAGAAAATAGAGCTTCTTAGTATTGAGTCACAGTCTTATTCTTGTGGTATTTAAAATTGGTTTAGGTTTAAAATCTTAATAGTCATTAGAACCTTACACTTTAAGATACTAGGTTCAACACGAAGGAGTTCATTCTTCCTATGATTTAATATCCATGGTTACAAACATTCATTAGAACTCATTTTCATATTCATCATGAAAATCATCATTACTATCATATGCATACATGATATTTATTCATACGAATTGACAAATGTATACATATTTTTATTCTAAAATTTTATGCTTGTCTTGATATGTGATGATGTCAAGGATTGTTGGGGTATGAGCTACCTAGTGGGTGTACAGTGACTCAACTAGTTGAGTATGAATTTGGGTTAGTATTTGATCAATTGATGGATCTATTGATTGAGATACGCGACGGTTTGGGTGGTTCAGTCGATCTTGCTCTCAGATGCCAACTAATATATGGTACATGATATGGTGGCGTGATTGTGGTGATTTGATCAAGCTTGCTCTCGAATGCCAATCGATATATAGTACATGATATGGTGGCATGATTGTGGTGGTATGGTCGAGCATGCCCTCAAACGACAATCACGTCGTAGTAAGGCTATGGCGGTTTGGTTGACTATGACTCTCAGATAATAGTTCACTACATTTAAGCCAAGTGACCTGTTTGGAACAAAAGAATCCTTATGACTATAGTCTATCGGTAAGGGGTATGTCATAGGTTCATTCGTTAATTCTCCACTATTATTTGTTATGTATGATTGTGATGGTTATGTGACATGATATTGATATGAAAAATGCATGTACGTTTACGAACAAAATCATTATATTATGAAATTTGTATTTAAGGATGTAATACATTATAAACATATACATATATATGTATCATTTGAAATCGTTAGGAGTGCGTAACATAACTATAGTATTACTTCATTCACTGAGGTCTGACTCTGCTCAATTATTTTTCTGGATCTTTTTTACAGATCTCCTTTAATAGGGAACTTCGTCGGTCTTCTTCCCCTTCAGCAACTTGATGTATGTTTATTGACGACCTTTGACTCTAGGGCTGCAGTAGTATTGTATATATTGAAATTTCCCTTGTATTAGCTATCTCAAAGTTGTAGCACATTAAGTATTGTATATTGTTAGATTTGTTTGATTATTATTAGTACGAGTTTGATTATTTTGAAATCTTATATTTATTATGGATATAGAGACTTGACGATATTTTCGGCTTACTAAGGGTTCACTAAACCTTAAATTTATTGTTCTTTTAGCATCAGTCACTATCCAAGGTTGAGTCATGACACTTTCTGCCCGGATAAGATGGAACATTTAATTTATCATGTTACTAGCTTTCTAATAGTATGATTTTGTAGTTTTTGTTGTATAATTCCAAATGATTGGGCACGTCCTTGTAATCCCTTTTTTAATACCTTTCATGGCTTTTAATGAATTCATTACTTTTCAAAAAAAATCATTAAGAATTATATCTTTTTTATTTTCCAGAGCGCTAAAACGTTGTCCCCATTTGGATCTTAAAACTTTTAAGTTTAAGTTGTAATACTTCAACTTAAACCTAAAATGTTATTATATATATATATATATGAAGTATTACAACTTAAACTTAATAGTTTTAAGATCCAAATGAGGACAACGTTTTAGCGCTCTCTCTCACACTCTCTCTCTCACACACACATACATGCATAGGAATTCTAAAGCCATTAGAATTTTATTTAAAATAATAATAAAGTTTAAAATTATTTGTGTAACTTTCCTATTGTATTCTAAGGCCATTAGAATTTTATTTAAAATAATAATAAAGTTTAAAATTATTTGTGTAACTTTCCTATTGTATTTGAAAATTCAAATTCAGTTTGATATTCTTACGTCACAATAATTTACTTATATAATCAATAATAATGTTGCATTGGGAAAGTGCTTATCCATAGATTCGTATTTGCTTGCTTACTATTCCATTACCATTCGAAATTGGTAAACTCACTAGAATTTGAGCATAGAACGAATAAATCGTTTTATTAGAAAAGCTTCTTATAAATTGTAGATTATAAAAATAAGTCTTGATGCTTGAAATATTTTGAATCTTTAAAATTAAATTGGTTTTATTAAAACAAAGTGTTGTTCATATTTAAATTGATTAACATAATAATACAATTTAGGAATTTATTATCTATTATTATCTTAATTTGTAATTTCTGCAAAATAATTAACTACCCCCCCAATTCATTTGACGAGTATTTTGTAGTTTTTTGTATTTTTTGTCTTCCATTTCCAACTTATGGTTGAGATGATATGTAGCATCTATTTCAAAATAGATATCAAAACTGCATGCATTTATGAAGGGGGTCAACTTTGTATTGTCTTCAGTAGCAAAAGAGCAACTTTGAATTCTCTTTCTACTAGAAAATTACCCTGAATTCGTTTCTGTATTGAAGGTGGCTGCTATGAATCCGTGCATGGGTACGTATGCTAAATAGTTGGGCCCAACAAATGCACGTTTCCCTTGTCCCCAACGTCAAGAATAATCTGTTGAGCAGGACTTCTCTAAATGGAGCACGTGTGAACATATGCCAAATAGTTCCGCCCAATAATTTCACTTTTGTCCAGTAACCATCATCTAAAATAGCCTTATCATCAGGATTCCTATAAATGGAGCACCTGCCCGTTGATGGATACTCCCGGCTAGAAGGAAACAGACAAAGCATAGTGTGTTTCGTAGTATTTTCTATCGTTAACTTTTTCTCTGCTTAAGCACTTGTAATGGAATTCGAATCTTCACACCATTCCATTCAAGCTTTAGTTGAAAAGATCAAGGAAGAGATCTGCAGAGACATCAATTCACAATCGTTCATTGCTCCTTCTGCCTACGACACTGCATTTGTAGCCATGGTTCCATCAACCGACGAACCACTTCGACCCATGTTCAAGAATTGCTTGGATTGGGTGCTCAACAATCAGACAGAAGCGGGGTTTTGGGGAGAATGTGATTCCCATGGCCTACCAACTCTTGAGTCTCTTCCTGCAACTGTTGCCTGCATGGTAGCACTAAAAATATGGAATACCGGTGATATACATATTGAAAGAGGTATTTTCGTAATAGTCGTAATTCACAAAGTATAATAACTTGTCATGTAAACTGGTTAGATAGTGAGTTTTACGTTCTTGTTGTCACCTCTTTTCCTGCGCAAGTTTATAGGATTACGTTGAATATTACATTTTACTAATTGGTGCAAGCAATTAGGGAAATTTAAAAGTGTAAGAGTGGAGCGTCAACTTAGTAAATATTTTAAAAATTGATTGTGCGTTAATTAAGGGTACTTAATTTTCCAGTGGTGCTCTAATATATTTGATACTGCCCAATTCAATTTTTACTGTTTAAACTTTTAAATGTAAGGAATTCGACCAACCAGTTTTAGTAATGGATTATTGCTTGGCGTACTCTTCATCTTTACTTTTAATTAGATGGAGTTGAAGTGCCTTTTCCATTAGCTTAACAATTATGAACATTTTTATTAGTTTGTCCTAATTCTGCCAGGTTTGTCATTTATTCGAGCAAATTTTGAGAACTTTCTTGCCGACATCGACCACTATTGCCCTCGGTGGTTTGCTATTGTTTTTCCGGCAGTCGTTCAGCTTGCAGACAAATTGTCAATAGAAATTGATTTTCCAGACCAATTAATGGCGTCGGTGATGAACATAATTCATAAAAGGAAACAAATTCTTAGCAAGTACATTGTTCAGTTACCTTCTACCATTTGCTCAGGTAACTTTTAATACTTACAAATTAACTTCTATTACTTCTAGTGAATGTAGGGAGGAGGCAAAGGGTCATTATCCTCCACTGCTATCATACCACGAGGTATTGCCACTACATTATATTGATGATGAGGAAGAACATGTACTTAAGCACATGGATAGTGATGGGTCGTTGTCCAAATCTCCATCTGCTACTGCAAGTGCTTTCATGGCTACAGGCAACAAAGATTGTCTGCGTTACCTTCAATTGCTCAATAAAAAGTTCGCGAATGGAGGAGGTTAGAAATTTCCTTTAAATATTCCATTTGCAAGTCAATATAAATTATTAGATTTTTTTTTTGTAACTTACCTTAGTGAAGTTTGAACTAACTTTATGTGGTTTGTGAGACAGTACCTCAAACATATCCCTTGGATGAAGAATTGATAAACATTTGTATGGTCAACCAGTTACAGAGGTTGGGACTTGCGGAATATTTCAACGAAGAGATTGAAAAAGTTCTTGAGCAAGTTTACAAGTAAGGAAATATAAAAGGCATTTCAGAAATAATAAGAATTGGTTATATGTGCAAAAACCACAATAGTTGAAAGGGAGCCAAAGTTATTTCCTGTCCTTTTATCATTGTGTAAGGGCGGCTAAAAGGCGTAGTTCAAAAAGTGACGAACACGCTTTCTCCATCATTAAGGTCTCCACATGAATATATTGCTTTCAGTCACTTGGGTCTTGTTGAAGAGGATCTTTATGCAAATGATTGCATGTAAATTGTTGTAGTGATTTTATTAGCCAATTTTATTTTGTATCAGGAGTTATATGACCAGAGAATCATGGGCAGAACCGAACGATTCACCACTTGCACTCAAGTTATACAAAGATTCATTGGCCTTCTATCTCCTTCGGCTGCATGGTTTTAGAGTTTCACCATGTACGTATGGTTGTAAATACTATTTTTCCTAATCTTAGCACAACAAGCAAAAGAAACACCAAATTGATATTAAAACAGGTGTTACTTTCGTGATAGCTCAGCTGAAGAAATTGGAAACCTTCGCAGGGACTTTTTGTTGGTTTTTGCAGGCTAAGGAAGTTGAAGAAAAAATAGGAAATGACCATGAACACTTCTCAAGTGTGATGCTCAATGTTTACAGAGCCACGGACCTCATGTTTCCTGGGGAATATGAACTTGAGGAGGCCAGGTCATTTTCGAAAAAGTTGCTTGAGAAGTCAATATCAGGGAGACCAAAAGGACAAGACCATGTTCCGTATCCCAATTTTCATGTGGCGGTAATTCACTGTACCTGTATTAATCATTGACAGTGGCACCCAATAAAAAAAACGCAAAAATTTTAATAGAATTCCAAAATTAACTTTCAATTCAAAATTTATAAAAATGACAAGAAATAATTTTAATAGAACTGTTGACGTAAACATAAACTCACCTAATTCCATTAATTCTATGTTTTCAACCACAACATTTGATATATGTAGATTGAGCATGAGCTGGAATTTCCTTGGATTGCTCGCATGGATCAGCTGGACTATAGGGCTTGGATCGAACATGAAAACAATAATGCCTTATGGATGGGGAAAACCTCATACCACAGGTACCGTCAATTATATCCTATTGTACCAGTACACAACACTCCACATGCATTCAAGGGTATATGGTCATAATTATCTAACAATTCCTTTGGTTTCAGGTTATCAAGCCATCTTAATCAAAAATTTGTCCTGCTTGCTTTGCAAAACTATGTGTTCCGGCAGTCAATTTACAAGAAAGAATTGGAGGAGTTGAAAAGGTCCGCAAATAAAATATACAATATTTGATACGTAATCATTCTTCATAATATAATTTTTGTCCTATAAATCGACTATCTTCATTCACAAATCACTCTTTGTACTTGTACGGTAGATGGTCGAATCGCTGGGGCCTTCCTAAAATGAGATTTTGTCGAGAGAAAGCTGCCTATTGTTATTTTGCCGTAGCTTCGAGCACTTCATTGCCTCGGGACTGTGATCTTCGAATGATAATTGCCAAGAGCGCCATAGTTGTTACAGTTGCTGATGATTTTTATGACATTGAAGGTTCTCTAGATGAATTAAGAAAGCTCACAAGTGCTGTTCAAAGGTACGTCAATGCACCGAGCTCATAATTTTATAGAATTACTTACGATGTGGGAACAGTAGCTCACATCTTGGTTTACTCTCTTTTTTTATGCATTTCACAGATGGGACGGTAAAGGCTTAACTGGAAATAGCAAGACCATCTTTGAAGTCCTTGAAAGTCTTGTACGAGAAATAGCAGCGAAGCACTTTCAAAGACATGGAATGACTGAAATAACAGACTATGTTCGAAATATAGTTAAGTAATAACGTAGTTGAATGTTGACCTTTTCTTTCTATCGGAAAGGCTACACCCACCAACTAATCTTTCTTCTTCTCTTCAGTGGCGTGAAACATTTCTGTCCTGGTTAACCGAGGCAACCCTAAGCAGAACTGGCTGCATTCCATTAATGGGAGACTACCTGGAAACTGGCATGATATCAATTGCCACGCACACCATTGCACTTCCAGCTTCTTGTTTCCTTCAGCCAAGTATGACGACTCACAAATTCAGGCCACCCAAGTATGAAACTATCACTAGGCTTCTCATGCTTATCCCTCGTTTATTGAATGATACACAAAGTTATGAGGTAATTAAAGAGCTTGCTAGTTCTTCAAGTTTTTCAGTTTTCTTCTACCATATGCTGGCGCAACGAAATGATCGAATGCATATATGTATTATGTATTGTATATCAACAGAAGGAACAAAAAGATGGGAAAATAAACTTTGTTACGCTTCACTCGAAACAAAATCCGAACGTGGAAATTGAAGATTCAATTGCTTTTACAAACGACATAATCGTCAAGAAGACCAAAGAGTTTCTCGAGCATGTTTTAATGGGCGGCTTTGACGATTTGTCCAGACCGTGCAAGCTGCTCCACTTAAGCTGCTTAAAAGTGTTCCATATGTTTTTTGTTTCAGGAAATAGATATGACTCTCCCACGGATATGATTCGAGATATTCAAAAGTCAATTTATGATCCTCCAGATGTTGAACCAAAGAAGACACGGAAGCTAATTCCTCATCGTTCGAGTTCGATAAAAGTACCTCAAAAAGTTGTGATGAGCTATGACTTTGATCGTTACTGCTTTAATCGCACAAGAATCGCTGCTACATGTGTTTTTCAGCCTACCTCTCACAAACTATACATGAACAAACCATTGATAACGAGAATTGGATCATGTTTCTTATAAAATAAGTGACACTGGGAGTGTTTTATGCTTCAGCTTAGCTAGCACATATCTATTGTAAAGAATAAAGATCTTTCTAAGAGATAACTTTGATTAATAAGGATGCTATGAGAATTACCACTAGAATTTTATCGTGTATTAACGCGTTAATGGAAAATATATTTGTTTCTTGTGTGTAAATCCATTTAGATTTTGTGATATTCCATTCTTTTATTATGAGTTTTAATTTTATTTTAAAAGATAGGAAATATCTTACCTTCATGATTTTATAATTATAATATGTTAGTTTATACCGCACAACCAATCAATATTTGTGACATATAATTAACTAAAATATTTTATATTATATATATAATTAATTTATGTGTAAGATAAAGTTTAAGGGCTAAATGTACATCGCAAATAAAATTATGATGATATCATAATTATAAGTTTCATATTACATTTATATATTATTCTTAAAATATTTTTCATCATTATTATATTAAGATTGAATATTAATAAAGTTTAAAAGACTAGCATGTATTATGTTTCTTTCTTATGAAAGAATTAGTCAATCTTGTAAAATAAAATGTGAAGATATTTAAATAAGCATATAAGTGCTTATTAGAGAATAAGCTCACCCAATTGACCCAATATAAGAATTTTATTCAAAACATTACTTATGTGTCTATACAAATTTTCATTATCATGATTGTATAAATGATTTCATTAACTTGAGATATTCAAAGTATATCATATAAGGATTGTTATATTTTAATTCTAGTTATCACTTATCCTTATCAAAGGTCACTTAACGATAGTAATTGGATATACTATAAACTATATGGAGGCGCTTAAACAATCAATATGGGATTCTTCTCCTTAAATTAATCATGGAAAATGATCTATTATTTTTATTATTATTGAGAAATCTTTCACTAAGGTGAAGTCACACTTTGAAAATAATTTTCAAAGGCCATTAATAGAATCAATCACTAATGGTTGAGAACTAGTATGCCTAGACTTAAATATAGTAGATATTAATTTCATACTTATGTCTAATTAAAATATTGTATGATAAAATGATTAAATTATATGAAAAATTAATCATAAAAAAGTTAGTCAAAACTACTTTGAGATTCCTAATACTTGGATATTCATGACATACTGCTAGACACTAATGTTGATTTATGAATTTAAATTATTTAATAAGATAATTAAAGATAAATTAAAAGAGTTTAGGTTATCTAATCATAAATATGATATATGTTATAATTTATATGTAACACCCACTCACATCTAATTCAACCCGACATCGACGGTGATATCCAGGTCCGTGTCCCGCGAGGGTGGCGTGCTACATCACTCAGTATAAACCATTCATTAATGCGACATAAACAGTGAGAAACTTGAGCCCATGTGCACAATTAATCATTTCAGTTATTACAGTCATCCAATAATAATTTTACAATCGCTTAATGTAAAACAATAGAACTACAATGGCTCATTATAAATACAAAGCATTATTGCACAATGATTGCGAATACTATCCGATAAGACACTAATGCGCATACCGAACCGATCCCGACCTATATCCTTCACTTGCTCACAAGAGACATACTCCGTGTCAAACGGGTATTCTTCAACACCGAAAATAGATGCAAATTTTGGGTGAGTTTTGCGAACTCAGTGAGTGCCCATCATCGATGGTTCACCCAATCACATAACATATAACACATACTTTCATTTACATTAAATCACATCTCATATTTCTTATCACACCACGCATTCACATACAGTTTCATATTATCATTATATCGATACAATGCCATATTCAATATAATCAAATCAGTCATTCAATCAAATTTATCATTCTCATTCAACACAATGTCACATTCCCATTCAATACAGTGTTGCAGTCCCATTCAATACAATTAATTCAACCATTCCCATTCCGTATAATCAAATCAATTATGTTATGCATATGTGCATGAGACCCACTTTCCATTTAATTACTTTTGTTGTGACCGAGTGTCTAAACTGTCCCGTACCCATGGATATCGGGCTCATTGAAACTGTCCCATATAGGGCTCATTGTAAATCGTCCCATAAAGGGCTCATTATAAATCGTCCCATAAAGGGCTCATTGTAAATCGTCCCATAAAAGGCTCATTGTCGTTGAGCACGAGGCTCAATCGATTCGAGTACGAAGCTCTTTACTCATTGTTGACTACTCGTCACAACTCATTATCTTTCATGTATTCATGCAATGGAATGTCTTATGCATATTTGCATGCGCTCGACCAATCATAATTACTATCATCGATCGTAGTCCCAAGATTCGACATCAATTAAGAAGTCACATTTCATTTATGTGCAATTATGCATGCAAGACATTTTAACAATCTCAGTATATACACTTAGGTCATCCCATTCACATTCAAGGAGCACTTCAATAACGCAATTCCAAATACATAATCAATCACCGGACCTCCTGTCCGGAACCCATATTTAATCACAATCAATAAAATAAATCAATACTCATTCAACATATAACAAAAGCAAATAACCAATAAATAAGATCATCTAGGTCTACTCACAGTACGCTCCAAATTTGCATTGGTTTCCAATTTCTGAGAACGCCTGATCCTGCACTACCAATTTATGCCATATGCACACATTAATCACTTTGCATAAAAATTCCCATTTATGCACAAATATAGAATAAGGACAATGCATGTTCATGATATTCCCGACCCTAATCTCATTTTTCCATCATAAAATCCGTCTAAAAATTAGAAACCTAATGGCGCTGACGGTGCGCAATTCGGACCTCTATAGGTCTCCAATTAAATAAAACAGTGATCAAAGAATCATTACCCGGACCCACATCAAATTCCCGTCCAAAAATTCTCAATTTCCCATTAAATGAAATTCAATGTTTCACGAATCCGATGCCTCAAGAATCAGGTCAATCGGATGTCGGACGGAAAAGTTATGAGCAAAAGAAGGAAAAATACCAATCCTAGTCGACTAGTGCATGTTGTAGTCGACTAGTATAGGAAAACACAGGTCCTAGTCGACTAGTGCAGGTTCTAGTCGACTGGTTTGAGAATCCTAGTCGACTAGTACAGATTATAGTCGACTAGTCTTATAGAAATAACAAATCTGAAACCCCTTTTCTCCGACATGCCAACTTATACAGGGCATAACTCCCTACTCCGAATTCCAAATTGAGCAAACTTGGTGTCTATTTTATATAGAAAAGAGAACTCTACAAGTTTTATGAAGGGCACAAAAGCCAATTTCACCTCTAAGGGTATCAAAAATGCAAATTAAAGTTACTGCCCAGTCAATGAGTTCCTAACCAGTGCGGTAGAGTTCCTAACCAGTGCAGTATTTTGTAAATTCAATAACCTCTCATTTAATTAATCAAAAATTATACAATAAATGTGCTCAGAAAGATCACAATGTGATCTAAAACTTTTATCAACAGTCCAAATTCAAATTCAATGGCTAACTAGGTCAAACAATTCAGTGAAGGCTACTGCCCCTGAAAGTACTCAAATTGGACAGCGATCTTTCAAACAGTATAACTCCTTGTACAAATGTCAAAAAATTACATACTTTATACCTATGAAAAGATAAAACATAGTAATACACCTCTCATGAAGGGCTCAGAATCAAATTCCATCATTAACCAATTCAAAACAGTCTTGCAAGTTACTGCCCTGATCAGCAGCCCATGACCTAATTTCAGTCCAATCTTTGAAAAAGGATAAGTCCCAATTCTGGTATCTAAAAATAGCATGCTATATACCATTTTCAAGATAATCACTTCTTCTACACTTTTTCAGAAGATCACTCAAACCAATTCAATTCACGTAAATTGCTAAAATTACTTCTAATCAGGATGTTCACAAGACCTACACTGATGGCTAGGTTACACCAATTGCTCAAAATCAGTCAATATTTCACAATGCATATCTCCCAATATACAGATCGAAAAATTAAAAGATCAGTGGCAATGGAAAGCTAACAATGTAGGCTTCAACGCTCATGAAGACCATTTTCCCTAATTCCATATCAACTAATTTAGAAAAATCAGTAAAACTCTAGGTTCTATATCTCTACCATTGCTCACATAAGTCCCAAAGAAGAACTTTCCAAGCCAAATTTCAACCTCTTAGAGTTACAATTAGACAACACCTATTTTACACAAAAATGTAGCCAACAAACCAAAGTTTCAGTGGCAATGGAAACCTAGTATGCTCAAATCAGTATACTAGGTCAAAACCAAATTTTCCAGCTTTGTTATTCAATTCAATTCCTTTCATTCTCATGTCCATTCTACTTCAATTTAGCACTCAATTTACCTTCCTATTCAACCAATCTTTCATCAAACACTTCACTTCAACATAAACCCTCAAAATTTCAGCATCCATATTCAATCAATTTCTTTTAAGTACTAATCTTCTAACCTTACTAAAATCACTTCAAAACCACCTTTTTTATACACTAATCATCTTAACCTTGGTAAGTTTTATACAAACATACCTAACAATTTAACCCATATGATTCATGACCTTTATGCATCCTCAATCATATATAATGCACAATATGTCACAATTCTACATGTAACAAGCATAGAATAAAATCTTACCTATTTAAGCTTTTAACCCTTCAATTCTTCTTCACTTCTTCTAACTACCTCACCAACCCTCCACTTCACTATAGCCATACGATCACCCTCATAAAAAGGGGTGGAGAGGAAGGCTCTTAAAGTAGAAAAGAAAAGGGGAGCAACGATGAGGCTAAAGCCAAAGGAGAAGCCAAGGCAACTATGAAGATTTTGGTGGAATGAAGGAATAAACTCAATTTTATTCATTCTTTCCCTTTAAGAGAGACGTGAATGGATGAACAACCATAAAAGTAGTCATGACTTGAAGAGTATCGTGAATGATGCCACCAAATAAGACAAAAACAAGTAAGGATTGGAGGACACTTGTCACTTTAGAAAGAAAAAACAAAATAAACAAAAGACAAAAGTCAATAACTAAACTTTAATCAATTAATTTCCATTCCTTATTGCATTTTCAATGGTCCCACAGTTAACCCAATAGCCTAAGTCCATTTAACAAAAACTTTCCGTACTTAAACCGACCGGTTCGCTACTTGGCGTTTTTTTTTCCGGTCCAGGGATTTTCTCCGAAAAATTTCAGAAAAATTCCTAAAAATCCCTTAAAATATAAAACACTCAATGGCGCACTCAGAATAATTTTTCAAACCCAATAGTCACGTTAATCACAATAAAATTGCCTTAGGTACAAAAATCGAAAATGTCATGTATGCATGTACAGTACTTCCATGTGCACAAATGATACTGCATACCAATCCTATTATGCATGAACAGTCCTAAATCAATCCAATACATCTCATCCTATGCTAAATTTACTATTTTACCATTCCAGTAGGGGGTGGGATGTTACATTATATCTACTATCAGCATATTTAAGAACCTAATATGTCATATACAAAAATGAAAGAAAAATATTATTTAATCAAGTTGGATTTAATTCTAAAGTTTGAAAAACTTTAAAGTTAAATAAAAGATAAATAATAAATAAGGATCAAAATAAGATATTAGATATTATTTGTGCAAATTAGAATTTAGTTATAATTAATTATAATTTTATTAAATTTAAATTTAAAATTTAATTAAAATTAAAATTTAATTAAAATTATATTACAAAATGGTTGAAATCATTTTATAAAAGCATAGGTTCCAGAGCTGTTTACACTTCTTGCCTACCCCTCTTTACACCACTTTTAGAGTTGTCTTAATTCCTCTATATAAATATCGTTAGAGGTCAGACATGTATTTATCTGCGATAGTTGTGATGAACTTACTTTAGAAGTCATTAGAGGGAAACTAGAAGAAAATGATTAAGTTACGTAATAAAGTACGAATTTATAATTCAAACTTTATTATGTTTTATGCAATAATCATGATATAAAATTTAAAGTGATATTAGCATTAAAATGTCAAGTAAAAACTTTCATTTTATTCTACTATACGTAGGACCGAATCCTATCCTAATTTTCTAACGTGATTATCAATATTGACCAAATTATCCTAACTTATTAATGAATGACTTCCTTAGAAATATTTAAGCATGTAATAATTGGGATGGCCATGAAAGCCACCATATTGGTTTCCCATATATCCTTTTTAAAATAAAATGCATCACAATCTTCTTTATGATGCAATCATTTAAAACTAAAATTTCAAAGTATAAATAAAATGTAGTTTAATGAAAAAACATATCGATAAACTTATTAGTTGATTCATTAATCTATTGATTTGATGTACATATTTCATTAATTTTTAATAATGATACATAAAATACATTTAAAATGATATTTTACTATACCTATAATTTGGAAAATATATCAAAGTTATGTTTTATTTTTAAGAAAATGAAAAGATTTAACCTGTACAAAGTAATATGTAGAGTCTTTAAAGATAAAACTTCTTAAGCATATCAAATAACAAACACTTAATACATTCGTATAAGAGGATTTGGGAAGTTAGAAGTTTTCCTTCCCAAATAGAAAGAATAATTTTGCAACTTAGAATGATTCTCCATTTTCTCTCTAGCTTAACATCTATAAATAATGTAGGTTTTCCTTTCGTTTAACCTTTTAGAGCCATCTCTATCTCTATACCTTAACTCCACCTCACCTTCTCTTTATCAATTTAGCTTTCCCTTAGCTAGTAGACTCCTCTTCTTTCCAGAAGTCATTTGCTTACTCCATTTTTACCACTGTCCCTTCCCATTGCTACAGGCTCGACAATATAAAAGGGATTTTAGTCCTTTTCCCTTCCTTTTATGTTCTCACCCTTATATACCTTTTAAATTAACCACTTTTAAAACCTTTTCTTTCTACCACCTTCAAACAACCATTATTAGCGTAACTGAGATAAATAACTTTAAAAATATCGAGAACATAATGTCTTTTCCACCTTTGCTAAGTAGACCCTCCCCTAACCTTTTACCCCATCTTCAAATGTTAAGGGGCCCTCCTCAGTTATCTTGATACTAATCTAGAAGTAGGTTACAGTCGAGGAGGGTAGTGAAGCTTTAAATTATTCCCCACTAGTTATGGAAGATGAAAGGAGCTTAGTGGTGCTTGATACATAAGTTCTCAAGGATGGTGCAAAAGTCAGAAGTCAATGCTAATTATATTAGTTTCTTTTATGGAAGGTGACTATCATTCCTAATATTGAAGGAGTGGAAGATAAAGACCTGGAGATCTAGGGGATTGTTAAAGGTTATACCCTCGGAAGACAATTTGTTGCTCTTGAAGTTAGCAAGCTAGGCCAATGATAAGGAGGTTATAAAGGTTAGACTATGGCACATTTGAGAACCTCTATTCTTATAACCTTAGAAATGAGACATGACGACGAAATGCAAAACCCATGAGTAGAATTCGATGCGGATAAACTTGTATGGAATGCCACTGGAATATTAGTCGATAAGGGGATAAGGATAAGGGGCAAAATAGTGAGATGGAAATTAGTATAAAACATATTTCAAGAAATGTCTAAGAGAAAATCTAGCAAGATAGTAGGAAGACAGGGAACTCTTCAAAAAAAAGCAACTATGAATATAGGTGCATGGAACATTAGTATCTTTAATAGCCCCCATAAAAAAAGAAACTCTAGATGAATTTGTATGTAATAATAATTTAATAGTTATAGTTTTCTTAAAAACCAAATTACTATAGGAAAAATTTTTGAAGCTCAAAATGTAGGGATCATAGGGGTAATTTGTCTCTAGCCACGCCCATCATCACTATGGAAAAGTGATAATCATTTTTAACAAAATAAGCTAGGATTGCTTTGGAAATTTTACATTCAACCTACCAATACATCCACACAAGAATCAGATTCTTAAGAGAAGGACAATGATTGGAGATAACTTTCTATGGTTAAAAATTTAGAATCCAAAGGGAGGAGATCTAAAGCAGTTTTATTCAAATTAAACACAATGTTCAAGATACCTGGATGCTTATGGGGGACTTTAATAGCACATTATATTGGTTTGAAGTTAAAGGAAACAAAAAGTTTAGGAACTTTTCCAGGGACTGTAAGGAGTGCATTAATAAACTGGTTGTTGTAGACCTAATATGGAGGGGAATTTCTATGCTAAAAGGAACAATAGACAGATGAGGAAGAAGATAGATAGAATTTTAGTTAATGAGGAGTGGATGAGGAACAATCTGGAGAGCAAAGCATTATTCATGAATCCTAATGTCTCAGATCCTATGGTGATTCAAAAAATATTTGAAAGCGTAATAAGGAGATCCCTTTTTAAATTCGCCGATTACCTAGCTAGTCATGATGGTTTCCTACAGGCAGTTATGAGAGTAAGGGAAAAAAAGGTTTTAGGGTTTAAGGCAATTGCGTATGTTAAGAAGCTTGAATATATTAAGGAGGAACTGAAACTTTCGAAAACGGGCATTAGTTTTAATACACTATTGCAAGTTAAACAGGTGAAAAGGCATACAAAAAAACTTCCAAAACATAATTGACGATCAACTTGGAGATGTATGGTGGTTAGAATAAGAAAAGAATTCATTGAATGATTATTAATTAGAAAGTATTGGATGATGACTATTCACTTATAATAAAGAGCTAGACTATCTTGGTTACATAATGGGGACAAAAGCTCCAAGTTCTTCTTCAACTCAATCTTACCAAGAAGGAATTGTAATAAAATGGATAATATCATGAATTAATTGGGCATTCTAATCACTTCTCACGATAAAACAAACTCATATTTTACTAGTATCTTGGGGGAATAGGGGGTGTCTTAACTAAAATGTACAAGTACTAAGATTCTTCATTTCTAATCATTTATCAAGTCAAGTAAACCAATTCATTACTTCACCTTTTTACAAGAGGAAAATTAAACAAGCTGTCTTTGAAATGCAAGCTAAAAACTCCCCTGATCCTGATGGGCTAAATGGAAACTCTTTTAAGAAGGCATGTCTTGAAATCAAAGATATGGTTATTAAGGAAGTCCCTTAAGTATTCGAGTTTGGCAAGCTCCTTAAAGCTATCAACAAAACTTTCATTTGTTTGATTCCAAAAATTCAAAATCCTAACTCCTTTAGTGGCTATAGACTTATTTCAAGCTGTATTTTTTTACAAAATTGTTTCTAAATTGCTTGCCGAAATATTGAAGAGAGTACTGGATCTAATGATCAGTGCAACTCAAATTACATTCTTGAAGGTTGACATATTGGGATAATATTATGTTATCATAGGAGTTACTCAAAGGATACTCTAAAATGAGTTCCCCAGCTAATTGCGCAATTAAAATATATCTACATAAAGCTTGTATTTCCTTGAGCCGGAACTTTATTAAGCAAGTGTTTGAGGCACTCAATTTTTCTCTCAAGTATAGGAAATCGCTAAGCATGTGTTACACATCTCCATCATATCTAGTCCTGGTGAATGGGGAACTTCTAAATGGTTTCAAGGTAAAAAGGGCAAAAGAAAAAAGGATTCATTATTCCTTTATATCTTGATACTATCACTACAAGAAAAAGACGCATTTCGCGTCGTCTTCCCGGTAAACGTCGCGAAATGTAGGAGGCTTTCGTGACGTGTTCCTGAACGTCACGAAAGGGTCCAAGATTCCACGACATTGTATAGAGACGTCGTGGAAAAACCAAGTATTAGCCGTCGTTTAGATAGTTAGACGTCGAAAAAACGATAGGCCAACATTGTGGAGACTTAGACGTCGGGAAAGGTCATGTAAATAAACGTTCTCTCGCTGGCCCACCAATGTATTTTCAACTCTTGCTCGATCGATACGTTAGCTCTCTGCCACCTTCCCTCTCCGTCTATCTCCCACGTTTAGCTCTCCGTCCCTCGAGCCACCTGTCGTCTCCCACCTCAAGCCACCGTCCGTCTCTCATCTTCCATCGAGCGATCGCCGTTCCAATCGTTGTCTTGCTTCACGAGTTGGCGTCCTGCTGTCGTCCACTGTCGTTGGTTCTGTCGCCGTAGGAATCGTTGGATTCGTTGGTCCTGTTGGCGCCCTTGGAATTGCCCTTGGAATCGTTGGTTCTGTCGTCTACTGCTTTGAGTTGGTTGAGGTAAGTAGTTCAACGAATTTGGATGCGGCAAATTTTAGGTAAATTGTTCTATATTGAATCGATTGAAGTTACTAGGGTGTATTGTGGGTGTAAGATTGCTTAATCTGTTTTTCTGATTATCTGTAACACAATGCATTTGGGTTTGCATTGTTGAAGTGGTGTAATCGTAAGTCCTCCTTTCTAAGCTAGCTAAAAAATGACAGAACCAAGTTCTAGACGAAGAGTAGATTCGGTGGCTAAAATTTCTAAGATTTTCTTAAATTAATTGATATGTTTTAGACTTTATTAGTTTGAGTCTCTAGCAGTAACTTCATTAGTGAGAAACCAATCTTAATTTGTTTCACTTAATAAATGGATCATTGTATAAAAATTTGTTATTCCTATCCCTATCTTTAAACCATTATTTCCAATATAATCAACTTTCCACTTAGGATCTTTTCTCTAGTATTTATTCGATATCACTCTAAGCTTGCTACTAGAGCAGAACTATCAGTCAATTGGTTCCCCTATTGATTTTGGCTACAATCACTAATGAATCCGAACAGGATGCATAAGAATGATAGTAAATTGAAGCAGTCCTAAGTATCACATTATGAAACTCTTGCAAAGTTCTGTTATCTCTCCCAAGTCCTAAGCATTTCTTTTGAGAATTTGTATTTAGTTAGTGACCATTGTTGGAAAGCTCTTGAATCAAGTAGCTTTTGAAGTAGAATGGAAAGCTCCTCTTCTATTGACTGAATATATTTTGCAGTAGAATAGTTGTATGGTCCGATAAGAAATGATTGAATACTGATGCTGCTATTTTCTGCATTTTTTCTGCATGGTTCGATAAGAAATAACTGAATGTAAACTGTTTTTTGCATTTTTTCTGCAGCTGCTCATCCTTCTCTTTTCTTGTTGTTGTTGTTTTCTTCTTTTGTCCTCTTGATAAGAAAATTTCTGAAGTTTCGAAAAAAGACACAAAGGTTCAATTTCTTGTTTTCAAAGGATTTGGGAGACTGATTGAAAAATTGAGAAAGTATTGAATTTTATTGTTCCCGAATGTTTTTGGAAAAGGGTTACGAGTTTTAAAATGAATTGAGAAATGAAGAAAGATTTTGAAGTTCATTTCAGTGATTTGGATTTAAGAAATCGCCTAAATTGTTAAATCCGTTATTTTCGACGAATTTGATAAGTTATAAAAATATTTTCGGAATGTTTTTACGAAAATACAAGATTTATGAAAAATTATGTTTTTGAATAAATTGAAAAAAATTGAACAATGTGCTTTATGAATCTGCATACGTTTGATTTATGCTTTAAAGAAATAACTTGCATTCATTGTTTTGATTTTGATCTATACGTGATTAAATTGCTGAATTGAGATTGAATATGTTTATTGATGTGATATGTGAATATGTGAGCTATGTGAATATGTGAATGTGTCTAGTATGACACAGTATGAAAAGTTTGAAAATCAAGATTTCTGAAAAGTGCCTTCGGGCAATCCGAATTTTTGGTTTCGAATTATGTGTATTATGTGGGTTTGGTGAGGTCTCCTCCGTAAGAGTCAGTGCACTGTCTCCCTCTGATAGCCTTCTCCCGGCTGCCCGCAAGTGGCTTAGGAGTTCCAATTTCGGACTCTCCTCCGTTCATGGCTGCACAGAACCGCTATGTAGGAATGTGCAGTACGTTCTGTTAGGACCGACCCAAACCATTTGATGTGTTACGTGTTATGTGTTTTGTTTTGTTTATGTTTGTGATGCATTCATGTTTTCGAAATTGTGCATAATTTGGAAGAACAATTGTAAGATTTTGAGAAATGAGTTTTAAAATCGTGAGAATTTTAAAAATTGATTAAGAATTTTTGAATAAATTGAAAGGCCTAAGAACTAAGTTTAGAAATTCTTACTACTGAGAAATGTTTATAAATGATAAACATTTTTACGAAATGATTTTTGCTTATTCACGGAACGAAAGCTTACCCCCCCTTTCATCCCCATCTCCAGGTTTTCGAGCAGGAGATCAGATGGAAGACGATCATGACTTCAGTTCGATTTGTGCATGTTCTGTATTTATGTGTAAAGTTTGATGTTAGTGTATTCTTTTCGGATGGTAAATAAATGCTGAAATTAAGTATGGAATTGAGTTTATGTAAGATTATGGAATTGGTTGATGTAAGTAAACTATGGATTTATGTATTGAAATTGAGATATAAGTTTGTATATGTTTATGGAATATGAATTGTGAATGTATATCAATATGATTGGATTGTGCTCGGATTGGATTAGGAATTATGATTGGGTTGTATGTGTATGTGAATAAGATTGTAAGATTATAGATTATGGCATAGGAACATGATTGTTCTGGATTTTGGATTGAATTATGGATTTGGATATTGAGTTAAAATATGAATGGGGAATTTGAATAGAAATGAGATATTGAATGTGATTTGGGATTAAATGATGAATTTGTCTACTAAATTGAGAAACAAATATGAGTTAAATCAGGGTAAAGTGTTTTAGATATAAGATTGCGTTTGTTTATGCTGAGATCCCGGATGGAGGGTCCGGTAGATTTTGATGATTGTGTGGTTGTTTGGGAAAATTTAGAAGTGTTTATTTTACCATTTGCAGGTTTTGGGTTAGGTCAATTGCAGCCGTTATGCTGCCAAAATTTTGTTAAATTGTTTAAAAGATGAATTTTGGGATTGTTTGCATGTATAAAAAGTTTGTATGATTTGAGTATTGGGTTAAGGATAATTTCCAAGAAAAAGGAAATTAGATTGCCTTGCATGAGTTTGATTTATGAGTAAAGAAAAAAAAATTATATCGGTTTTGGAATGTCTTAAGGATTCCCAACACTGAACGTTTAGTTTGTCTACAAGAATTATTTTCGGATGTCGGATTTGTGTTCGCTTTATTTAAGCGATTCGATTTGCTTCGAATCGTTTGCTTTGATTTGTCCGCCTTCGATCCGTTTCGATTTCGTATTCGCTTCAGATTTACATTCGCTTTGTTTCGCTATATGATCCGATTCAAGTTTTCGTTAGTTCCGTTTACTTCGCTTTCGATTCTTTCGATGTTCTTCCGTTTTTCGTCAGTTGGGATTCGGTTTTCGGATCTGATGCCAACAGTATGAGTCTTATTTTGTCAAAAATGTATTTTGAGTTTATTTTGACTTGTATATAAAGTCTATGTCTTTGAATTATTATAAGTTTTGTAATAACTATTTGCAGGTTGATTTTTGGTTTGAAACAAGTTTGTTTTAAGTTCAGCGTATAACATGATGTATGTTTGTTATGAATTACTTCTAATGGAAATTTTTGAATGCTATGCTTTCGCAAAATGTTTTGGTTTGTTTGTACTATCTTGTGTGACACTCCCATATCCTCCTATAAGGTATTTTGGTGTTACAATTTAGTTCAATTAATGATTTCAAAAATCAAAACCCCCCTTTTTCCTAATTAGCTTGCATAGTATGGCATATAGGTTAACTTAGGTCCATTCATTTTAGGTTCCGATTAAGGGAACGACTTAGGGTTGCATTATTTTGATTTAACCTCTAAGAGCTTTACAACTAGGTATGAATCACACATAACTAAGCTTAAATCTCTTTCCACGTTGGCAACTCTAGTCACAACCCCTTTATGTGAACATGCATCAAGTAATGCAGTGTAATAGTTTATATAATATATCATCAGTCCCTTCCAGTCAATGAGCATATTCAGTTTTCACAATTCATCGAATCTAAGTCTGGCATTTAACAAATAGTTGAGCATTCAATTTCTTTATTAACATTCAAATCACAAACACTCCTAATATAGTCCCGAATATCGAACTCCTCAAACAATCAGTTGTCCGGAATCAGTAATATGATAATTATATCAATATCAATTCAATATAAAAGAATTAAGTTTAATCATCATAATTTGAACAGAACACATTACCAATCAAAATCTCACATATAGGTTACCCACTATGCATACAATTCAAACCGAAGCAAAAATATTTAAGTTTACACAACTAGGTTAATTCACAATACGCTCCAGTATAAACTATTGCCTAGATAGACCGACAATGTCTTGAAGATGGCGTTCGATTTGAGTGTCTATACTTCATATAATACATACAAAATTTTCAAATTACACAGTCGATCATTCAAATACATATTCACTTACGCACATACATATATATGCCATGTTCAATGTATGCCTAATGACAATCCCAAGTACGTTTCCTTAATTATAACTTTTTTTAGCGTATTCCTTTTTTTTATTGAATATTAAAAATAGTACATTGAGAAGCAGAGCTTGAATCTTACTTCCCCATAATGAATGACATAGGTGGCTTACAATGGTCTATTCTGGTACTAACCCATGAGTCGGTTACAACAAAGAAAACAGTTACTTGAGCTAATACGCAGACAAGGGAAGGATAATTGATCCAAACGCACTTGGCCCTTGATTCGTTGAGGCAAAGAGTCCGCCGTAAAGGAATGAGAAGTACGAGAGCCACTAGCCAATTTTGCCAAAGAGTCCGCGATTGAATTGAGTTCCCGAAAATCGTGGGCAACCCTGCATCCATTGGTTGAATCAAGTCGTTGATCTGCTGCAATTCTATCCTGATTCTCCATGGCCATTTTGTTGAATCTTGTAAAAACTGGACCAATATCAATGAGTCTGTCTCTACATCAAAGCCATGCAAGTGCCAATCCCTACAGCAAAGTAATCCCCTCAACAGAGCCAAAGTTTCAGCGGTTAAATTCGAGGCAGTCCCGAAGTGGTAAGCATGCGAAAAGAGAACCTCCCCCTGCGAGCTGCACAACACTACTCCTCCCCTCGAGTGCCCTCAATTACCAATTGAAGATCTATCGACATTGAGTTTGAAGAATCCGAGTGGCGGCTTTGTCCATGTGATGACTTATGAGCGATTGAACCGTATTGCGAAGTGAAGACCCCCAATATGTTGGACCTTATGCTGAGATGCAGACAACAATTGAAAAAGACGAATGGAGGAAATTGTTATCAATAGGTTCAGCATATAGAAAATGACTTGGGAACCAGAAGGATAAGGATCCTCATAAATCTTGTTATTCCTAACTTTCCAGATCCCCTAACATACCACCAGTGGAATCAACAAGAATATTTTATACAAGTCCTACCCCATTTGTTTATCCTCGAGGACGTCGCAAACAAGTAGGCGAGATGTAGTTGTCTTGGAAACCGAACGTTGAACAGACGCTCAAAACAAATCCACACCTCCTGAGCCAGAGGATAAGAAAGAAACAGTGTTCCATGGTGTCTATTGCATTATATGCGTAGCATTTGGAGGGCAGGCAGAATCCAAAAGAATTCAGAATTTTAGGGAAAGGGAGGAGAAAGTTCATCAAGCGCCATGGGAAAAATGAGATACACAAAGGAATTGCTGACCCCCAGATAATACTAAGCTAAGGAAACTCCTGATTTGGTGCTCGCAATTCCGCATAAGCAGATGCTAGAGTGAAACATCCTGTATTTGTAGGCTCCTAGATTAGTTCATCCGGCTCCTCAGTTAACTAGAACTGAAACTGTGTGACAAAAGTAAGCGCTTCCGATGAAAGAAATTCCAACAGCGTTGCATAGTCCCACTCGCCATCAACATACAAATCTCAAACGCTGAGATACCGAAGATCCTCCACATCTCCCAAATCAAAGAAATCCACTAGAGACCCCTGAGCGCCCCAGTTGTCATAGAGCAACGAACAGGACCCATCGTGAATTATAACTCGTGTCCTGGCCCTCATGAAAGCGTCAACCTTAACCAACCAACGTCTCACTACTGAATGTTTCCAAGAGACTCGATTGAGATAAAGAGACTACAGCCCTTTCTTGGTTTTCCATTTCCACCAAAGTTTACAGGCATTAGCTGAGGCAGTCAAGCTAAAATCCCTGAAGCCCAGGCCATTTTGCTCCACTGACAGTGCAACCCCAGACCAAGAACGCCAATGCCTCCTGTGCTCCCCTGAGTTATGTCCCCATAGAAATTTCAAATAGAGTTATTCCATTTGATGAATAATAAAACGTGGCGGCTCCATAGTTCGAAAAAGTGTATGGGGGAAGTGCAGTAACAACATGTCTGATCAGAATAATACTTCCCCCGGCAGTGAACAATCTCGTCTGCCATCCTGCCAATTAATCTTAAACTTGTCAACAACATGATGGAAGTAGGATATTTTTTTGCGGCCCTTATAAAGCAAATGGCCCAGGTACCTCATTGGGGGAGTGGCCCGCGACACCCTAGTAAATTGAGTGATCCAACGGACTTGCTGTTGCTGAGCAAACCTGGAGATGATTTTTTGAAGATTTGCCTTTTGGCTAGAAGCTGTTGCAAAATCCCCAAAGACAGCAAAAAGATTTCGAATTGATCCACGGTTTCCCCTTGTAAAAACAACGAGGTCATCCACAAAGACCAAATGGCTCACTGGAAATGAATTACGAGGCAGTGAATAATTGGCAATTCAGCCAGAAGAAACCAATGTGGACAGATTTCGACTCAAAGCGTCCTTGACCAAAATAAATAAAAGCAGAGAAAGAGGATGGCCTTGTTTCAATCCCCGAGTGGACTGGAAAAAACCAGTCAGCACACCATTCACTAGCAACGATATTCTGCTTGCTTCAAAAATGTTCTCAATCAACCTTGTAAAATGAGAGGGGAAGCCCATCCTATCCAATAGATCTCTAAGAAAACCCAAGACACCCGATCGAAGGCCTTCGTCAGGTCAAATTTGAACATAACATTCTTCCCTATGACCCTCTTGTCAATATGCTGAAGGTCTTCTTGCATCAATAAAGCATTGTTGTTGATGTCACGACCTGTCAAAAAGGTAGACTGCTCTGTAGAAATAATTCTAGGCAGTAAGTCCCGCAACCTATCACATAAAATGCGCGTGAAAACCTTGTTAATGAAATTACAAAGACTGATGGGTCAGAATTCACTAAAATTTTTAGGACTTGGGACTTTCAACAATAGCATCATAACAGTCGTAGCAATTACACATGGGAGTGGGACTCCTGCGAAAAAATCCAAGGCTGCACCTGCACTGAAATTCGTCACTACCTGGTGAACTATCAGGGTCTAGTGAAAAAACTGCACCACGGACTTCCTCCATATCTAGCAGACGGACAAGATTGTCCTTATCCGCATCCAGCAAGAGAGTTGGAACATTAGATAAAATTCATTGGTGCGCTGTCACGACCTGGGCCGGATGCAACTCTTCTTCCGATAACGGACAGCTTGCTCGTTCATAACTGCGGAGTCAGAAATCCAAGTCCCACGCTCATCCAGGATTTTCGAAATAGCCAACCTCCTTCTTTTCTCCATCACCGAGGCATGAAAGAATTTTGTAGATCTATCTCCTTCCTTGGCCCACTTTAGGCGCGCACGTTGTTTCCAAAAATCCTCTTCCTCCGCTAAAACTTTGAGAAGTCTTGCCTGCGCTTAACTGAGATGTATTAAATCCTCATCCAACTTTGTACGGGCATACACCTCCTTTAATTCCTTCGCAACCCTTTCTGCTTGCATGACATTATGATTCACATTTCCAAAACAATCTCTATTCCAAGCCCTAATTAGCACTCCCTTAAGCTGGCACAGCTTCATGGAAAATCAATACATGCCAAACGCTTCCATGGGCTACTTTTGACCACGTCTAGAAATGCCTCTCTACACAGCCACATATTCTGAAAACGAAAAGGTTTCAGATGAGACACTGGCGAAGAATAGGAAACTACCAGGGGGTTGTGGTATGATGTGGCCTTATAATCATTTACATATTGTCACTTTGTTTGCATTTAGGTTAATACCTTAAGTAGACTTTATCATGTTCATTAACTACACATTTACTAACTCTTTTCTAGCATTACAAATATTTTACATAATTAACAATTCTCATTCATTCATTCTTAATGCATTACTAATATCCTTTGGAATACATTTCCATTCATATGAATATCTTCATTCCTTTAACACCCCTTCATTCCAAAACTAGATGTATTGTTGTCCAACATTTTTTTCCTTAAAGTATAACATTAATTATCAATCAAAACTTGTCACACATTTAACCAACTTTTCCAACATCAAATTATGTTCATTTTAAACCTTAATCAAGTATAAATGCATCGTAGTTAAGTACCTTATCCTTAATTGGTTCAAAAATCACACAAAAGAACATTTTCTTTACGTTCATGACATTTCCATGATCATGTATGTATTCCCACTATCGTGGGATGCGTCATCCAAAAAATCCCATCTAATTCCTTCATTAGATGTTTTTTCAAATTTTCTCAGGATAGGTTTCGTGTAAGTTTTGTATAGCCATTATGACATAGATAATGAGGTTTATAGGTAATATGTTCTTCTAAACAAATGTTCCACTATGCCTTAAGTTTCTAATAAACTAATGGTCATACTATTTGGTTCATTAATCATAGAGATATATCAAACATAATACAGGCTATTCTCAAATAGTGATAGAATCCAAAACTCAACTTCAAGCCAAATTTCAAAGCCCTTAGAGTAAGAAATAAAATTATATTCCTTCACAAAAATTGTAGAAATATGCATTTAGTTTAATTTAAAATTAAAATCACCCCATTTGGATATCTACAATTCAATTTATGGCTAAAATACCGATATTTGCTCAATGAAACCACTACAATTAACTCACATCTTACACCTTCAACGCTCCTTCACCATAGTTCATCAATTCACCTTTAATTCCACCTTATTCATGCCTTAATTCTACATCAATTTCATGTACAAAACTAATTCAAAAGTCATTCATTAGGTAACTTACAAATCAGTAACTTCCACACATTAAAACCAAACAAAAAATTATCATACAAGGATCATTTTTCCAACGCATATCATCACCAATATCTCGTGCATTTCAATCCAATTCAAGCATCATTCCTATACCATTTAACATGCCATAAATCTAATCTTACCTATTAGGCTTCAAATTTAACCAAAAAAACACCTTCAGATTAAACCTAGTCTCCAAGCAAGCAAAATCAACACAAACTCAAGGTGATTTCCAGACAACAAAAATGAAAATCACATTCAGCTAGTTTTCTTGGCAATTTGGTGAAGGATTTAAGTGTGGTTTTTATGCAAAAAATTGGATAGGGATCAAACAAATTTTAGAGGAAATGCTGGAACAATTTCAGTAAAGGAAACAAGAAAGGAAGAAGAAACTTGGGTGCTGGAATTTCCCACATCAATAAGCTAGCTAGGTGTCATTAACTTACAAAGACATATGTCTTAAAGCATGCTAGCAATTTGTTCAACCATTATGCTGCCACTAACCCACTTATTATGCTGCCATTTGTCACCCTTTAATCAGTCTACATATTACTCTGAGATTGGTCCTCGTGTCACATAAGAATTGATCCACTTGTCATTTATTTACTAGTCCATTTGTCACACACTTAACTATGCCAAATGTCACTCAATTTTTTAAGGCTTAATCACCCTAATTTTTCATGTATCAGTTTATCCTACCACTTGGCATTTTTCCTAGTCAAATTGTACATTTTAATTCATCAATTTCCTAATACAAAACATTTAATTCTACCTTACAAATTGAAATCTAATCATACCAAAACTTAAGACATACCAAAACACAATTCACATCGTGGTTTCCTAACATTTTTCATACCCTAGGACATGTCAAATGAGTGCATATATTTACGTTTAATGTGTACAAATATGAATTCGTGTATGATTGCTAATGTTATGTATGTATATGCAATGTTTGTAGCCTGTAAGTAGCTATAACTTACAAAATGATCAGAAGGATAATATCGATAAAGTTAAGAAGACAAATTAATTTCAGTACCATACTTTTTATTAACAAAATGTTCAATAGAATAGGGAATAAAGAAACTTCCTAAATCTTCCATCGAATCCAAAAGTTTGTCCTGTAAGAAGGTGAGTTGCTCTCTTTCTTCCTTAATCACCTTCGTCTCCTCTACTTCTTCTGCTTTGCGAATAAGGACTTTCATAGCTTCTTTAAACTCGATGTTTGTTGTCATCTATTCTTCATCCTTTTGTTCTTTAGAAGATTTGAACACATCAATTATCTTGAATGAGTTACTCTCCTTTGGGTTCTTTCATACATCATTCATGTTAAATGTCATTTGGTCCTCGTTAATCCGAAAGATAAGGTTCTTTTCATGGACATCTACCAAAGATTTTTTGATGTTCACAAATGGTATATCAAGAACTAAGAATAATAGGGAGGGTTGGAATTCTTTTCTTCATCCTCTTTCTTTATCTCTTAGTCTTCAATAAGATGGGGTTCAGTTTGGTTTTCCATTGATCCTTCTGACTCTCCCCCATTCCTAGATGCAATAGCCTCATATTCATCTCTTTGATGTATTTCCATATTACTTAGAGAGTCTTCCACACTTCTCTTACAAAATTCACGAGAAAGCTATCTCACTCGAATCTCTAGGTTGTGAATAGACAAGGCATGATTTTTCGTTACTTGCTCAATGTGCTCTTCTAATCACTTTTGGCCCTCTTCCATGTCTGTGAGCTTATTTAGGATCTTGTCCAATTTAAAATCTGATGAACTGGACTCATCTTACTAAAATCCTAATAGGTCTTTATATCTTAATTGAGTCCTTACATTATTGGACTAATAGAAATTTGTGTGATTCTGCCACCCTAGAGTGTACATGTCCTAACAAGGATCATTACTTCCCCAATCATACTGTGCCTTATTGTAGTTCACAAAAGTTCCTTGCTCCCTATAATATCTATCCTTCATCATTGATCTTTCCATTTCTTCTTGGCATCTAGCTCTTTAGATGTCTTATTTTTCATTCTAAGATGTCTTGTTGTGTCTCTACTTTATGCCCCAAACTTATTTCTCTATTTGTTTTCCTTTTCTCAAATAAAAGATAGTGAAAAAAAAATCTCTGACTAAAGAATTAAACTAATTGCCTCCACAGAAATAGCGTCAAAAACTTGATCTTGAATTTTCGATATAAGAAAGTTTTCATATTGAACCTCAATATTCCACAATCATATGGGTCATTCACATTGTACCTAAGGTGTTGATCCCACGAGGATGGTTAATATAATCCTAAAATCTAAGGTCGGAAACTATTAAACTAAAATTTAATAGACAATAACTTTAAACATGAGAACTAAATAAATTAAACAAACCAAATCAAATAAAAAAAATAACTGACAATTAACACTTAACAAAAACAATTAACGAACAATGATTAACAAATTTAGATTAAAAATGAATAACAAATAAAGAAAATTGATTGATTTGTTGAACGATGATATCACATCCTAGAATTCAACCGAGTGAGTTAACCAAAAGAGAGAAAGGGAAAATTATCTATCTTTAACCTAACCGATTATGATTTGTTGAATTAATAGTTCTAGATAATCCTAGGGTCAATTACTCTCTCTCAAGTTATAATTGAACCCTAAAGCATAAACCCTAATCAGATTATAGGAAGTTGTAATCTCTCAATTACCAATCTATCCAAAACCTAATCAGTTCTTAAGTTCTCTAGTAAACAATTGGAAACCTATACGTGATGTCTCTATACAAAATTTACCAACCTAATTTAATTCTAAATCTATTAAATTACCTAACTCTCTTTACCCCAATTTAATAATTTTTTTCTTAATTCACCCTCTCAGTTTATTATCGAGATATAAAGTGCATAATTGAACCATAATTCATTCAATAAATACATAAACAATTAGATTTTATTAAATCAAAAATGATATTCCAAAGGTGAGTATAGAACATCAATCAACAATTCAATTTAATCATCAAACTATATATCCCAATTCTACATTCAAATAAAACTGAAATACATTGGAAATAGAATTCGAATGGTTGATGTGAGGCCACAATTTTAGAAAGCTTCTTATTTCGAGAAGCACGTCAAGTCTGCGTTGTCTTCCTCTTCTCTCTTCCTTCTTCTCTTTCTCGATCTCTCAAAGTTCTCTCCTTTAGGGATTCGTTGTGGTGGCTAATCAAAAGCTCTCCTTTTTCTCCTCTTTATGTTCTTTTTATACTTCTTTATGTTTTTGGTAACCCTAGGGCTTTATCAGGGTCTAAAAGGTCTAAAAAATCTCTCAAAACATAAGGTTCATGAGCATTTTAGCATCTGCCTCATGATCAGGCCACAATCTTGTGCCATTGTTTCAGTCCAAATATCTCAAGAAACTCCTCCATTCTTTGATACTTACCCTGAGACACTACCAAACACATCAAGGTACCTCAAAAACACAACATCTAAGCTCAAAAGCTTGTACTAACCCATAAAACACTTAAAATACAAATAATTACCATCCCACACATATACATACCCCCACACTTAGAATTTTGTACGTCTACAAACTTAACAATCAACAAATGCTTCACTACCTTAAAGGCTTAGGTGAGACATTTGATTAGGTTTAAAGCATGTAATATGGTTAATACAAAAAAAGGCTAATAAATCTCAAGGGGCCTTATCAAAAGGAAAATCATAGTAGGATACTTAGCCAATGTAATTTGGAAAAACAAAGAATGCCTCTCCATTTTCATGTCAATGCATGTGATAAAAATGTGATCTTGAATAGAAAATCAAAGCAAACTCAGGACGTACATGTCATAAAGGTCACATATAAATAAAAAGAAAATGAGACTAAAAAGGATATGATAGTCTAATAAGTCTCAAAATCTCAGTGATTTTGTCTACCACTAGTCACTACTCTTCTAAAAACAATGCGCATTGACCAATCACAAAAGAAAAAGTACATGTTAAGGTTACCATGGATTCTTCTAGTCAATTAACACTTTAATAATGAATATATAACCCTAAAAGCAATAAAAAATGAGAAAATGTTTGTTTATTCTCTCTCTCATTTTTTGAAATCTTGACAAAAAGTAAGAAACAAATAGACTTAAAAATAAACATGCATATAAGAACTCAATACGAAAATTTTAAAAAAAGAAGTAAACTTCCCTTGGGTTGCCTCCCAAGCAATGCCTTTGTTTAGTGTCACTGGCTCGACTCCATACTTTCCTCATGTGACAAAATTATGATTTTCTAGTGTCTCATGTGCTTCCTCTATATGAAGTTGTTTAGGATATGGCCTAAGTTAATGATCATTCATATTCAACATCTTCCCTATCTTCATAATCTTAATACTGACTAAGTCTATACACTTTAGAAATATCTCAAATTTCTCTTTACCCTTTTCTTCCTCGTCTAATTTCTCCAATCTACTACATAAAGGTGAAAGGTAAGTATTAACAATAATCATGAAGTCAGTACTTAGCTTCGAGCTAAAAGATATGTGTTTTTCTACTTCTAGCTCCTTCTTCACTTCATCGACACAAGCAACTTCTTCAATAGTTATTTCAATATTCTCGAGCTTCTCTTCACTTCGTAAAGTCTCTACATTAATGCCCATTAGGTACACCTTGGGTTGAGATGGATGCTTGTTCTATCCAGATTGTTGAGTGAAGGCTTTTAAAGAAAGTGACAAAATAATCTGAAAAATAAACGATTCAACTAGAAACAAAGATTAATATATTGATCAAAATGGAAGACTCTTAAGAATTAACTTCACTAATTTAATCTCCTATACATGAATAAGGGAAAACGATTTGATAATTATCTTACTAAAATTAACAGTCGAATTCTAAGATCAACTCAAATAATAGACTAAATCTAGCTTTCACATTTGACAAGTTATTGTTCGAATTAATTATAAAAACCCGACTACATAATATATTTCTAATTCATAACCTAAGCATCTATAGTTTCTAGTTCCATATTAAACTTGTCCTCTCAGTCCTTCATTTAATACTAAAATGATGCAAAGTTTGGTTATGTTATTACATCCATTGAACTTAAAAATCATAGCAATAAGACAACAAAACGGTAACTCAATCATGCATGGTCGACTTCAATAGCTACATTATTTCTTAAGAAAAGAGATCAATCGATCGCGGATGTCACAATATTCACAATCATTAAACACTTCAATCCCATCTTTATAAGTATAAGTGAAGTATTTAAGTAGTAAACTAAGTAAATAACTAAGATAAATTGTCAAAAGCTTACATAGTATGTGTTTGGTTAAGCTATCAGAATAAGAAATCTAATAAACAATAGAGAACAATGCAACAAATAAGGAACAGAGTAAGCAAACAAAGGTTATTGTATGAATGAGTCATGGTGGTCTCTTGGAACTCTCAATCCTTCTACTTTAGCTTTCATCCTCTACTTCTGGTTGATGTTCACCAATATAACTGAATGCTCCCACTGCCTTAACCTCTGTTGTTGTTCTTCTTCCAACTCTCTCTGTGTCTCTTCTTGTCTTCCCTTCTTTCTGTCTATCTCTCTCTTCCTAAATGCATCTTTCTGTATAGAATGAAGAATGAAGAGTATGACCTAGCTTTTTATGCCAAAAAAAAAAAGAATGAAAAATGTAAAATGGAATGAATGATAGAATCATCAATAAATATCAACTGCCACCCTCCCTTCCCTTTTTACAGTATGCTCTAAGGTAGGGTTTTGTGTTGTCAACATCTACAGTTACCACGTAATAACTAAAATGATTATGAAAAATATATGTGAAAGGGGGTCATGACTGTGACTTACACATGCATAATTGTGCATGTAAGTTTCACTTATATATGCACAATTCTTCTTATTTAGATCATGCCACATTCACAAAATAATTCTATTAAGATTTATGCAACATCCACACCAATTTCACTCAATCTATCTCACATTTAGATCAAACCACAAGATTTATAACCAAAAACAAGACATGAGAGCAAGTAAAAGAAACAAAAACTAGTCGTTTTGTGATTCAAGGTGCTCGAGAGCTTTTACCATCTAACCCATCTGGCTTACTACGTTTTGGAGCCTAGACATCGTATCTTGTTGGACTTACCTCATTTCCTGCTGGAACTATTGTATACTCTGTTGAATACTTTGTTTAAGTTGAATATTGTTAGTAGTCATAAGGTTAAATAAGTCTTCCATAGACGTATGTGAGTCATGATCAGAAGCTTCTGGTTTGTACAAGAAATATTGTGTGTCCTGTAAACTATCACGAAAGTAATTTTGATGATTTTTCCATCCATAACTAAAATTTGTATGATCACTCCAAACATGGATATAGGATTGAGAATATGAGTTATAAAAGAAATTACTTTTATCCATGTAATTTCTTTTTCACATAAACACTAAAAAAAAGTGAAAATATCAAAAAAAATAACTAAAAAGAAAATAATTATAAACAAATATATACAAAATACCCATTAAAGTCAATAACTAATATTAAAGCACTAAACTCCTCATAAACGAAGCTAAAATTTACATAGCACATCGTAATACTACTAAAAAAACTAGACCTTCAAGTATACCAGTGGTGAGTCTAGGTTAATTCCACATAAAGTTTTCGATTAGCTTTTATTATGAAAATAGTTGGTGTTTAGGTTATGGGGTTTTTTTGGTTTGCAATAAAAAATAAAAATGAAACTAAACTAACAAAAAGAAATTAAAGAAAACATTTGAAAATGATGAAAGTGATGAATTCATTGGGAGTCTAATTCTTTGGTTTAATCTCAGCACCCAGTTTAATACACTTCATTAACTTATTGTTCTCAAACCGCTCCTAGCAACTGTTAGTTGTAGATTAATATCAAGCTCTGCTAATCCAGGCTATCCCTTAGGTTGTGTTTAATTAAGAGATGCTCGTTAATTAAGCCTAAACACTAAAGCAACCTACGATACAATCTCTAGATTTAATTGGATAGCTACATTACGAATTAGGAAAATAGACCAATCTCAGTAACAACCACATATGCTCGACTCATTTAACCTAAGTTGTGTTATTCCTAATAATTACGAACCATTAATCATTATAGATGAATCTCAAATAAAACAATTATAGATTATATTGAAATTCTGGTTATGGGTTTATACATAAACAATCAAACAATAACGAGAATACAATCATTCATAAACAAAACCCAAATCCATACACATAGGATAACACAATCAATTCCCAAAGAGAGAAAGAAAATAATAAATACAAGGAAGGAATTGTTAGCCAGGTTAGTCAGTGTCAATGTAACCTCTGAATAGACCTAAGAAATCTAGATTTCCATAGGTCTTCAATATTATGGAGCTTTGCCTTTTCTTCTCATCTTCTCCCAAAGTTTCCCTTTTTTCCCCACCAAAAACACCAAAACCTTCCTCCCCTCTTGGTCGTCACGAAAATGTTCCTTTTTATATGAAAACTTAGGGTTAATGGATAGCCACTCAAGGTGTGAGAAGGGCCTCACAAGTGGTTTTTCACACTGATCTGGAACTTATTCGTACCCTTGGAGGTCAAATTAAAAATAATCCAAGGATTGCAATATAGGATGCAATCTCGGGTCGTTTCACTTAATCAGAACCTAAATTGAATGGTCCTAAGTTAACCTATATGTCATGCTATGCAATCTAATTAGGAAAAAGGGGGTTTTGATCTCTGAAAACACTAACCAAACTAAATTGGATTGCAAAAAGTTTTTAAAATGTATTTTGGATTTTTGGGAATAGAAAATGGAAAGATTAAAACAAGTGATAAAAAATGATAGAATCCTCTTGAAAATGAGCTTCGGTCTTCCTAGTCCGAAATTGATTTTTCTATGGAGTCGTGATCACTAAGCTTCAAAATATAAACCTTAAAGAACTATTTAAGTCTAAGATATTAATCAATGGGACTCCATTTCTTCAGATCCCGTTAAGTGCGGCTTAGTGTGTGTAGTAGGATCACCCAATGCAATAAGTCAAATGAAATCTTAATCAACTCAATATCAACACAACCATGCAAGAATAAAGAGAATCAAGAAGATCACAAATGACATATATGAGACTTCATATATTCAAACTCAAAATTTTACATCAACCAATCCGACTACATATAATCCAACATTTGATTAAACAATAATCAAGTAGCTTAACTAATATATCTAAAAAATAATGTGAATTAATGTATAAGCAAATCAATAGAAACAAGCTTTTGCCTAGTCAACATCCACCTTGAAAATTAAATACCAATTATCACGATAAAATGAATCAATTTGTCTTTGAACAATTCATACCCCTTATAGTTAATTAGAAAGAATACATTGGCCAACTAATCCTAATCACTGAATAAAGCCTTCAAGGTAGCATTTACTGTAGTTTAGTTAATTATCCTTTCTAAGATTTAAGAATCGTATTAAGCAACAATTCATAAAACACTAGTTAATAAGAATCCTATTAAGCGGCAATTCATAAAACACTTTACAAATTTAATATATAATAAAGCAATAGATTGAATCAAGTGAGAAACTAATAGGACTCTCTAGCAAATAATAAATATAATTATAAAAGATAAATACAAAAAACACTTGATACTTAGTATATAAATTAAACAACAAAAATAAATAAAATCACATAATTTAATATATCCCAAATTTCATTTTCCTTTGACCAAATGTAGATAATTAGCCATGCAAGACTATGGTGAGACAAAAAAGAAGAAAAGGTGAAAGATGACTCTACTAAAAACCTATAAAAAATCAATATGAGAAGTTATCTAAAAATTAGAGTTTTTGACTCTTTAAATACGGGACCTTGCATTAGTTTTGTAATGGGACACAATCTTGTCTATAATTTTGTCCAGACCATAGATCTCTCTAATTTTTATGGATCTTTTTATATAGACTTAAGCCTTGTCCCAAAACCATATATTATATTGTTTCCTTTAAAATTGTTGTACATTCTCTAGCATGGTCATAGCTTAAGCTAGGTTGTTTTATGAATTTTCCCAATGTCACATAATTTCTCTTTAAACCAGTGCTCTAAACTATTTCTCATCCTATATTAAATCTATATTAGATATGCGTTGGCATAAAAGCATGTGTAATCCTTTCATGTGCCCATTTTATGATAAAGTATTAAAAATGTGTAGGATTTTCCAAATAACCTTATTTTGTACTTAACACCTTCAGTTACATTTTAAATCAAAATATATGTATAGTAAGTACATTTAGACAAAATAAGTAAGAAGGACTAGATATACAAAGAGAGAAAGATATTATGCATACCTATCATAGACTAATATGTTAATTGGAAGTCAACCCATACTATTCTATTTCATAAGTACTTATTAACTTTCAATAAATTGATTTTCCTTAATTTATCATCATAGTTCTTTAAACTATAAAGTTTGCAAATATATTGTCAACTTCTTCATCAATATTAGACCTAAATCTACAAACAACTATTAATTTATATTCTTTAAACCTTTTATCAAAGAAATAGGAAGACACAAATCCTTATTCCATTATAATGACCTACATCATAAAATAAAATAAAGGATTAATTTAAAATTTTCAAATTTTACTTAATTTTATAATAATAATTTAAACTTTATAAATAATACTAAATAATCATAATGTTAATTTTAGCACAAATAATTTAACGTTAAATATTTTGTTAATGAAAATAACGTGGAGAGTTAGGTCAAATTAGTACTTGTTGGACCAATGGTTATTGAAAATTAAATTCCTTTATGTTTTGATAATAATAAAATATATAGAATTAGTTAAGAAATTATTTCAGGTATTTTGGGATTGATATTCAATAAAAGAATTGGGCAAATCAAGATAGCATTAATCTTTGATGGGAAAGAGATTAATCATTGTGGAATCAAGATGGAAATTTCCTTAAAGCATTAATCTTTGATGGGCAAGAGATTAATCATTGTGGAATCAAGATAGAAATTTTCTTAAATGTGCTAGAGATATTCAAGGATGAAGATTATGGATAAAGATCTTCAAAGATATATATTCCAACAATTAAAGATCAAGATTCTTCCGCAATATAACCACTAAAGCCAACACAAGTCGACTTATCGAAGGTTACAAGTCGACTTACACTGCATAAGTCGACTTATAGAAGAGCGGAGATAAAGTTTTATGAAAATTGTTGTTACAAGTCGACTTACACACCACGACAAGTCGACTTACACACCACGACAAGTCGACTTATGAGTACAGCAAACTGATTATGACAAAGTCAATTAGTCACAAATAGAAAGGAGGATGTTAAGGAACGGCCATATAAAATTATGCAATGGCTAGAAATGCTTCCAACGACTATTTTCTTTTAAGTATAAAGAGTGGATGATTAAGGGAGAAACATACCGAAGTTGTATAAGCAAAAGACTCCTTTATTGCTCCAAATTTGCTCACTATTGCTCTTAGCTTGTTTCACATTTGTATTGAGCATTGTTCTTTCATCTTTATCTCATTTCTCTTGCAAATTGAGTGATTAGTGAAAGGTCACTAGTGAGGTAGGATTTGTGCCGGAAAATAAATCAATTGTAAAGGTAGCTTGAGCCGGAAATCAAGTGGTGTTGGTAGGATTTGTGCTGGAAAACAAATCGGTTGTAAAGGCAACTTGAGCCGGAAGTCAAGTGGTATTGTAAGAGTTCGCACTAAACTAAAAAGTGTGCAATAAAGTGGTTTGCAAAATCCTAAGTGGTAGCTTAGGTAGAGGACGTACGTCTTAGCACCGAACCTCTATAAAAACAGTGTTTGCTCTTCTTCCCTACTCTTTACATTTAAATTTGTTTAAATTGTTTTTGTGTGAATTAACTTCTGATTTTATTGTAGAATTTTACAAAAGTTTTAAAGATCTATTCAACCCCCTTCTAGATCATTTACAATTGGTATCAGAGCAGAAGTATCCAGGGATGGCACACAACAATCTAGCGGAAGAAGGTAACACTAATAATCGCCCTCCTATGTTTAATGGTTCTAACTACTCTTCTTGGAAAAATCCTATGAAATATCATATTATAAGCGAGGGAGTAGAATATTGGAAGATCACCATCTTCATTCCATAAGCACCGTTGAAAGAAAATGGTGACTTAAAAACGGAGTTGGAGTACGACGACAATGATTGGAAGCAAGCCTACATTAACGCGAAAGCTATGAAACTGATATATTGTGCTCTCACGGTTGAGGAAAGAAATCGAGTAAACTCCTGTACCAGCATTAAAGAAATGTGGGAAAGACTTCGCATCACTCATGAAGGAACTAATCAAGTTCGGGTAACAAAGATCAACATGCTTCTCCATGACTATGAAATGTTTGTCATGAAGGAAGGTGAGTCTATTTCCACTATGCTTGATCGTTTTGCAGAAATCATAAATGGATTAGGCAACCTTGGAAAGCATATGACTGATAGTGAGAAGGTGAAGAAGATTCTTTGCTCACTACGGAAAGAATGGAACTCACAAGTCACCGCTATTATGGAGTCCAAGGATCTCAATCATTTGGAATTCAACGCCTTAGTGGGATCACTCATCAACTATGAGATCATTCTCAAATCAAGAGGAGGTAGAGGTAAGTCACAAAATTCAATTGCTTTAAAAGCTAATGCTTCTTCTCTTGATGAAAGTGATGAAGAAATAGATGAAGAAGAGGAAGACGAAGAAATAGCAATGTATGCCTGAAATTTGAGAAGGTTCAAAGGACTACTCAAAAATAGGAGAAAAGAATTAAATGCTAGAAGAAATGGAGAAAGAAAGAAGTTTGCCATGGAAAGAAGATCAAAGGGGTATGATGAAAAGAAGAGCAATGAAGAATGTTGGAAATGTGGAAAAAGGGGACATCATGCTAGAGAATGCAAAAGCTCATCTTCCACTTCAAATTTTCAGAAAAGTGACAAATATGACAAAGGGAAAAAGAAAGCTAGCCAAGTAGCCACTTGGAGTGATGATGAGGTAGCATACCAAAGCAATGATGAAAACAACTTAGCACTTATGGCAAATAACTCCTCAACAAGTGATGATGAAGATGAGGTAACTTTCATTGATCAAGATCTTAGAGATTCGTTTAATGCTTTACAAATTGATTTTGAAGAAGCTATTGAAATCAACAAGAAATTGAGAAAGAAAATAAGGGAATTAGTTACTGAAAATTGTGCTTTACATGAGACTATTGATGATTTAGATTGTCCTAAGGAAGATCATTCTTCATGCCTTGTTGAAAAGGAAAATCTTATTTGTGAGCTTGATAGACTTAGAAAGGAATTTTCTTATGTGGTTGGAAAATTTGCTAATGGAAACGAAAAGTTTGAAAACTTGTTATCTTTGCAAAGATATTCAATTTTTAAATATGGATTAGGATATGATCCCTTTAATAGAGATTGTTCCTTGATTTCTAAATTCACTAAGGATGGAAAAGTTGCTCAATGTGCTAGATGCTTGAAAGATGGTCATATAGAACTTGTATCCAAAAGTATTAGGAGATGCGTTAAGGTTAAGAAAATTTGGGTGTGAAAAGGCACAACACCTCCTAATGTGGTTTATATGGCTAACCAAAATGGACCCAAAATGGCTTGGGTACCCATAAGAAAAAAGGATGTTTCTATTGTAGGTACAAGCAAGGGATGAAAAACCATCAAGCACTTGGTACATTGATAGTGGATGTTCAAGGCACATGAGTGGAGACAAGAACCTATTTGCAGAAATTAAACCAAAGAATCAAGGTTATGTCACTTTTGGAGACAACAACAAAGGTAAAGTCATTGGTATTGGTAAAGTGGGTAAGGAACCTTTGCCTACCATTGACAATGTTTTGCTTGTTGATGGTTTGAAACATAATTTGTTAAGTGTTTCTCAACTATGTGATATGAATTTTAATATATTTTTTGAATCATCACATTGTATGGTTAAGAAGGATGGTCATGTTGCTTTCATTGGTTTGAGACATGGAAATACATACATTGTTGATTTACATTATGATAGTTCTTTTAATGAAAAGTGTTTGGTTACATTAGAAGAAAATGCATTTTTATGGCATAGAAAATTAGGACATGCTCCTTTGCCTTTAATTTATAAACTTTCAAAAAATGACATTGTGAGAGGTTTGCCTAAGATAAAATTTGTTAAAGATCACTTGTATGAATCTTGTCTAAAAGGCAAACATGTTAGAGGATCTTTCAAACCAAAGAAATAAATTTGCAAATTTAGAATTCTTGAACTTGTTCATATGGATTTGATTGGACCATCTAGACATGCTAGTCTTAGTGGTAAATTATATGTCCTTGTTATTGTGGATGATTTTTCTAGATTTACTTAGGTGAGATTTCTTGCGAATAAAAGTGATGCTTTTAACTAATTTACTAAGTGGTGTAGGTTGGTTCAAAATGAGAAGAATTTGACAAATGTTGCTATTAGAACCGATCATCGAGGTGAATTTGAGTGTGAATCATTTGAAAGTCTTTGCGACAAATATGGAATGGAACACAATTTCTCAACATCAAGAACACCACAAAAAAATGGTGTAGTAGAAAGGAAGAATCGCTCTCTTGAAGAAATGAGTAGAACTATGTTAAATGAGTACAATCTTCCTAAATCATTTTGGGAGGAAGCAATCAATACCACGTGCTATGTCATCAATAGGGTACATTTACGAAGAGACAAAAATAAGACACCATACGAGCTTTGGAAAGGTAAGAAATCCAATATTTCTTATTTTCTTCATTTTGGTTGTAAAGTTTTTATTCATAATAATGGAAAGAACAATTTAGGAAAATTTGATTCAAAATCTGATGTTGGTGTGTTTATTGGTTATTCACAAACTAGTAAGGCTTTTAGAGTTTATAATAATAGCACTAAGTGTGTTGAAGAAAGTATTCATGTTAAATTCGATGATATGATTTCACCCCCGAGAAAGGTTTGTTTTGATGATGATGCAGGAAATTCAGGAAATAGAGCTGAAGAAATTGAATCCAAGATTGAAGAATTGAAGTTAAATGAAGAAAATCATGCACCCAATATTAAAATATGGGCAAAAGCAAAGAACCATCCTATGGAGCAAGTAATTGGTGATTTGAATGATGGTTTAAGAACCAGGAGAAATGTTTATGAGAATATGAGCAATTCAACCTTCATCTCATTAGCAGAACCCAAGAATATAAAAGAAGCTCTTGAAGATGAGAATTGGCTACTAGTTATGCAAGAAGAGCTTAATCAATTCAAGAGGAATAATGTATGGAATTTGGTAGCTTCACCAAAGGACAAGACTATTATTGGAGTCAAGTGGGTAAATCGGATAAAATATGATGAGACTGGTGAAGCGATTAAGAATAAATCAAGGTTAGTAGCTCAAGGATTTTATCAAGAAGAAGGACTTGATTATAATGAGACATATGCTCCTGTAGCTCGATTGGAAGCAATTAGACTATTATGTGCTTTTGCGTCAAATAAAAGGATCAAATTAAATCAAATGGACGTTAAGAGCGCATTTCTCAATGGATACATTCAAGAGGAAGTTTATGTCAAACAACCACCGGGATTTGAAGATCATGAACATCCGGATTATGTCTATAAACTCAAGAGGGCACTTTATGGGTTAAAGCAAGCACCTAGAGCCTGGTATGAAAGGTTAAGTACTTTTCTAACTCAACATGGGTATGTTCGTGGTAAGATTGATAATACTTTGTTCATTAAACATGTTGATTAAGATATGCTTATTTGTCAAATATATGTTGATGATATTGTGTTTGGTGCCACTAATGAATTTTTGTGCAAAGAATTTAGTGATTTAATGCAAAGTGAATTTGAAATGAGCATGATGGGGGAACTCAAGTTCTTTCTTGGATTGCAAATCAAGCAACTCAAAAGTGGCATCTTCATTCACCAATCTAAGTATACCAAGGAGCTTCTAAAGAAGTTCAAAATGGAAGGACGCAAAGTGGCAGCAACACCAATGGCAACAAATGTGGTCTTGGAGAAATATGAACATGAAGAAGATGTTGATCAAAAACTCTATAGAGGTATGATCAGCTCTCTCTTGTATTTAACTACTTCTAGACCTGATATTATGTTTGTCACGTGTCTTTGTGCTAGATTTCAATCTTGTCCTAAAATTTCTCATTTGAGTGCTTGCAAAAGAATTTTTAGATATTTGAGCAGAACTGTTAATCATGGTTTATGGTATCCCAGTTGTGAATCATTTGACTTATATGCTTTTAGTGATGCTGATCATGGTGGCTGTAGGATCGATAGAAAAAGCACTAGTGGCTTGTGTCATTTCTTAGGATCATCTTTAATATCTTGGGCTAGTAAAAAGCAAGTTAGTGTAGCTATTTTCACTGCTGAATTTGAATATGTAGCAGCTGGGAGTGCATGCCCAAGTTCTTTGGATTAAACATCAATTGTTTGACTATGGTATAGTGGTTAAAATATTCCTATTTATTTTGATAATACCAGTGCAATTTGTTTGAGTAAAAATCCAATTCTGCATAGTAGAACAAAGCATATAGAAATTAGACATCATTTCATCTGTGATCATTATTTAAAAGGCAACATTTGCTTGAAGCATGTATCATCTAGTGACCAATTAGCTTATATTTTTACTAAACCTCTTAAGGAAGATGTGTTTGTGAATATTAAATTGAAACTAGGCATGTGTGATTTAAATTCCTTTGGTTGAATTTGTTTTTGGCTACATTCATTAATATATCAAATGGTCAAAATATGAGGCAAATGTGCAATTACATCTGAAGATTCCATCATCATGATTTACACTTGGGCTAAAACGTGATTGATTTGGAGTTTTGACACATTCTAGTCGACTAATTGGTGTCAAAGTCGACTAATTGGTAACAAGTCGACTTGTGTGGGTCAATAAGTCGACCTATGATATACACAGCACTATGGAAATGAAGAAATTTAAGGATAAGTCGACTTATAAAGATCGACAAGTCGACTTATGAAGGTCGATAAGTCGACTTATGGAGGTAAACAAGTCGACTTATGATTACACGGGTTCTTTAAAACCTATTCTCCCCTTCATTCTCCGAAAACCCATTCTTTCTAACCTCTGAAATTTCTCTTCTCCAAGTCGACTTATACCTTCAAATCTACTTTACCCATCATCCATCGACTTCCATTAGCACAAAACCCATTCATTATCTCTTCAAATCAACCTCCTTTTCGGAAACCCCTTTCTCATAACTTCAAACCCTAACTTTCGTCTTTTTCAAAATCTCTAAAAAATCTCATGGCTCCATGCAAATCAAAAGGGAAAGACAAAGAACCCACTCCACCACAAGGTCCCCGAGTCCACTATGGACCACGAGTTCGTGGGTCTTCTTCACGGGGAGATGCTACTAGAGAGGATGACATGATTGAACCTCGGTTTGTCTCAAGGGAAGCACAAACTTTGTACTACAAGGTACTCAAAAACGAAGTGTTAATTCGTTCAATGAGATTTGATTGGACTGAGTTAGACAACAGTGAATTTACAGATGTGTTTTCTGAAATTACTAATCTTAGGTTGCGAGATTTTTTGGGATATCAAGATGAGATATATGAAGATGTGGTTAGGGAGTTTTATGCAAATCTCAGTGTGATTAGTAGTAATATTGCTAATGAAGTTAATCTGAAATCCAAAATTAACGGACGGGAAATTTTTCTATGTGAAGCTAATATGTGTACCTTATTTCGATTACCTAGAGGAGGAGTCAGGTCTAGGGCTTCATTCATAGATTTTGATATTTTGAGAAATGAGAATGGCGATACCGATGAGGAAGCCGAAGAAAATTTCGGCTATACTGAAGAGAAAGGTGCTGAACTGCTTAGTCGGTTATGTTCTGATCATACCCCTCCGTTTGAAGCAATAGACTTGCCTTTAAATTGTCGGTTGCTACATTATGCGATTAATAGGGTTGTTTATCCGAAAAAGGCAAGTAATAATCAAATCACATCCTTGGATAAAGAAATACTTTGGCATATGGAAGAAGGGCGAAAGATTAATTATCCAAGTTTGATTATCCAAATGATGCGAAAAAAGGCTAGTCTATTACGCGGTCAGCTTAAAAGGAAATCAATCCGGCATAAAGGAATGCCGTATGCAGCTTTGATTACTTCTCTCTCTCAGTTACAAAGATGTGATTTGAGTAATTATGCTCATTATCCATATCTTCAGAGCTGGAGATTTACCCCATATAATTTGAGAAGCATGAAGTTGGTAAAAACCATTGAAAAAGGCTGGGTTTACTCCTATCATGTAGAGAAGCTAGGTCTGACCTTGGAGGGTGAGCAAGTGCCTCCAAGACAACGTTCTAAGCGGGCAGCTGATCGTCCGAGTAGCTCTCGATCAAGTAATGTACGAAGGAGTGAGGTCTCTCATGAGGAACTTAATGACATTCACGATCAATTGGATGACTTAAATGATCGTGTTGATAATATACAGAGTGTATTTATTCAGTTGGCAAAGAAAGTTGATGCACAACACCGTATGCTCAAGAAAATTTTTAATTAGGTTGTAGGCATGATGATTCTTCATCATGATGTGTATTGCCTTTCGCCTCGACCAACATTTCTTCTTATGCTTTTTCAAGTGTGTGTGGTGTAACATCCCACCCCTAATTGGAAGGGTAAAATAGTAAATTTGGCATATGATGAGATGGATCGGAATGACTTAGGACTATCCATGCATACTGGTACTAGTAACCAGTGAAATCTGTGCACATGAACTTATTGTACATGCATACATGACATTCTCGGTTTTTGTGCCTAAGGCAATTTTAGTGTGATTAATGTGATTATTAGGTTTGAAAAATTATTTTGACTGATCCAAAGTGTGTTTTATATTTTAAGGGATTTTTAGAAATTTTTCTGGATTTTTCCGGAGAAAATTCCCGGACCGAAAAAATCGTCAATTGGCGAACCGGTCGATTTTCGGTAGCAAAAGTTTCTACCCAATGGCACTGTAATATTGGGTATATTATTTTGGAATTGAAATTAGGGTCATTTGAGTTGATTGGGGTTAGTTTTTGATCTGGATTAAAAAAAGAATAAGTTGACTTTTCTTTAAAACTATAAACCAATCACATTTGGCCACCAAAAAGCTTCATTTAATGCTCACTTGCTTCCTCCCACGGTTTTGCCTTGTTAAATGAATGAAAAGAGCAAATAGATGATTTATTTCACCCTCATCCGAAAGTATCTCCTCCCATTTTGCTCTCTCCATCGATTTTGTTTTCTTCTCCTCCTTTTCTTTAGCTAATTGTTGTCTTCCTCCCCCAACCTTAAGAGTCTTGCATGCATCCAAGCTACTTCTTTTCATGATGATGACCTTGTGTGAGGATTAGAAAGTAGAGAAAGTGGTGTAGTATTGAAGAGAGAAAGGCTTGAATTAGGTAAGTTGTATTGTTAAGCTTTAATTAAGGTTTAATTATGAATTTATGAATCATGGTAGTTAGAAACATTGAATGGGAGATATGGTATGTTTATTATGTTTATTGATGCCTTAAATTGATGATAATTATTGCTTGACTTAATGGGTATAAGGTTAGTTTGAAGTAGGAATGGATAAGGTAATATGAATACATGGTTTTAACTTGATTTGTAATTGAATTTTGATGATTAATGTTAATTAGAATTGAGAAATTACGTGCTGCCAATTTTTAGGTATTAGCCCTAGGACATGTATGAATGTGTATGAATGGTATAAGAATTGACTTGTGTTATTTGGATGCTTGATGATGTGTTAAAGGCAATGGAAATGAGAGAAACAAAGGTTGGACCAAATCTGAAAAATTAGGGTTTTTGATTGATTGTACTGTTTTAATCATAACTCATTGTTTAGATATGCAAATTAGGCACGGTTTGTGCCCACTTAAACTTTGGGATGTTGGCTAACACTTTTCGTGAAATAGGTGTTGTTAAATTGTAATGTTAGAAGGGTGAATTGTTGCATGGAAAGTTACTGTTTCATTGCCTATGAACAGTAACCAAAACCATAACCTATTAGCTTTGCTGATTTTTCTAAATTAATTGAGATGGAATTAGGGAGAATGGTCTTCATGAAAGTTGTAGCATATTGAGTTATCTTTCCATTTCCACTGATATTGATATTTTTAGAGGTGTATATTGAGAGATATGAACTGTTTTCTATGGACTGGTTTTGGGCATGTTGATGAAACCTAGCTTAAGTGTCTGACTTGTGAGTATTCTGTTTGGAAGTAATTTTAGCCATTTTTTTGGACTGAATTGGTGTGAGTGATCTTCTGAAAAGTTGTAGAGGAAGAAATTATCTTGAAAATGAGATATGGCATATAATTTTTAGAGGTCAGAGTTGGGAGTTATGATTTTGCAAAAACTGATCCTGCATTAGGATGTGAATGGCTGATCATGGCAGTAACTTGCAAAATAGTTTTGAAATTGTTAGAAATCGAATTGGAGTGTGAGTTCTTCATGAAACTTGAAGTTTGAGATCTTATCTTTTCAGGAACATAAGGTAGTGAAATTGGTGACATTTGTGCTAAGAGATATGCTGTTTGGAAAATTACTGCCCAGATTGATTGATTTCAGTAGACTGATTCTTTGTTGAATTATTTGACCTAGTTAGTTATGGAATTTGATTTTGGGTTGTTCATGAAAGTTGTAGATAACATTGTGATATTGATGAGAATATTTATTGTGTAATTGTTGACTGAAGAATCAGAGAGTTATGGAATTTGCAATGTACTGTTCTGTTTTAATGGGATTTGAGTAGGCAGTAGCTTTGATGGGATATTTGACACCCTTAGGGGTGAAATTGATTTTTATGGTCTTCTTGCGAATTGTAGAGCTTTTCATGACCTTTCCAACAAGCTATAGTTTGTATTTTTCCGAATTGTATGCTAAGAATTATAAAAGTTGAAAATTTGGATTGAAAACTGGAAAAAAGGGGAAAGGGAATGAGGAATCACGCCAAGTCGCTAGGGCGACGCCTCGCCCTAGCGACAAGGCTCGATAAGGACGGCATCGCTAGGGCGACGCCTCGCCCTAGCGACGAGGCCGGATGAGTCAGCCCCGCTAGGGCGACGTCTCGCCCCAGCGAGGCTGGTTCTTTTTTTTATTTTATTTTATTATTATTTTTATTTGTTAATTGGCATTTTAGGATTTCTTGCTTCTTTTGTCAATTTCTTTTCTGTCCGACGTCCGATTGACCTGATTCTTGAGGCATCGGATTTATGACACATTGAATTTCATTTTGTGAGAAATTGGGAATTTTTGGACTGAAAATTGACGTGGCCCTGGGTAACGGAGCCTTTAATCACTGTTTTATTTGATTGGGGACCTATAGAGGTCCGAATTGCGCACCGTCAGCGCCAATAGGTTTCTAATTTTTAGACGGATTTTTCTGGGGGAAAATGAGATTAGGGCCGGGAATTCATGAACATGCATATTTCACCTACATGTGCACAAATTGCATATTTAGTGACTCGTTCTTTCTCTGTTTCTTCTAGAGGCCCAAGTGGAGCGTCGTCCGACCGACGGGGCGGAAACTTCTCGACATTAGCTCGGAAGTAATAGGTGAGTAACCTAGTTGGTTTCTCAACCTTATGTGTTTATTAATTATATGCATTGAGTGCCATGAGGAAGCAAGGATGGATATATGTGATTGATTGATTTGATTGATTTCGGACCATGGGTGTTCGAAATATTAGATTGTGATATTGAAGTGCAAATGAGAATAAGTGCGTGAGAATGCATTAGTAAATTGGATTGTAAATGTGTTAGTGAAATGAAAGGTAAATGCATGGGAATGAAATACCGGACTAAAAGTCCGAGGACATTGGAAAATGATCGGAAATAGTAATTAATTGGAATTGGAAATAGAAATGCGATAATTGGAAATTGAAACCGACATGTGCATTCATGCATAGTAAATGATCGATAATGGCGGTTGTGACCGGTGTAGTCACCGATTTCGAGCTTTAAGCTCAACGCACGAGGCCTCGTGCTAACGTATTCGAGCCTCGGCTCGATGATCGTGGCTATGCCCAACATTTGAGGCTTTAAGCCCGATGTTTGAAACCAATGGCTCAACGATATGAGCTCAAATACGGTCACAACAACGAAAGAAAATGAAAGAGTCACATGCACACCGCATAAATAAATGTTTTATGTGAATTGCGTGAAAGGCTTATTGCCTTATAAAAAGTGAAATTGATTTTGTGATTTCTTGTTTATGATATATGTACAATATTGTGTGATTGTGCGGATATGCATGAGTTGGGTGAACCATCGATGATGGTTTCTCACCGAGTTCGCAAACTCACCCAACATTGCATCTATTTTTCAGAAATGGAGAGTACCCGTTGGACACACGGAGTACGTCTCATCGCTAGCAAGACAGTAGTATCGGGTCGGGATCGATGTCGTCAGATATCTGCATTAGTGTATTGATTTGGTATTTAGTAGGCCCAATTGTTTATATGTAATTGTATAGAGTGGCTGAGCACTAATGAGTGCTAATAATGATTGAAATTGTTTTATCAGTGAAATGGTTTTATATTTGAAAATGTTTTGTTATAATTAGGCCAAGTCAATGATTGTTTTGCGCACTCTAATGTTTTTGAAAGAAAAAGAAAATGTCACACGATTTTTCATAAGGTAATGAATGTCCTAGTACGCCACCCTCGTGGGTCAAGGGCTCGGATATCACCATGGATATCGGGTTCGGGTCTCGTCGGGAGTGGGGTGCTACATGTGGTGCTTCTTATGACTTCTTGTATTTGTGTTTGTTGGATTGTTATATTATGTAATGATTTTGCATTTATTTGTATTTGTTGTTTATGAACTGCCATTGCGACTATTTTCATATTGGTTTTCGATTATGACAAAAAGGGGGGGTAACATTAGAAATTGATAATTAGTATCCTTTAGTGACAGTCACTTGATCGAGGGGGAGTGTGTTACAATGTCTTTGATTTGAGACTATCTTGATTTCAACTTCTGTTTATACAATTAATTCTTACAAGGTTATTAAATTCACTGGTTTATTAATTAAGGGGGGGACAAACTAACCATCGAGACAAGGGATTAAAAACCTTGATCAAGTTTCTTGTTTTCAATTTCTTTTCAATTTCTAAATATTTTGTCATTATCAAAAAGGGAGAGATTGTTGGACCAATGGTGGTTGACAAATTAAATTCCTTTATGTTTTGAAAATAATAAAATATATAGAATTAGTTAAGAAATTATTCCAGGTATTTTGGGATTGATATTCAATAAAAGAATTGGGCAAATCAAGATAGCATTAATCTTTCATGAGAAAGAGATTAATCATTGTGGAATCAAGATGGAAATTTTCTTAAATGTGCTAGAGATATTCAAGGATGAAGATTATGGATAAAGATCTTCAAAGATATATATTCCAACAATTAAAGATCAAGATTCTTCCGCAATATAACCACTGAAGCCAACAAAATTCGACTAGTGAATCATAAGTCGACTAATATATCAAGATCTGTCAGGTTGAGAATAACACAAGTCGACTAATAGACTATAAGTCGACTTATCGAAGGTTACAAGTCGACTTACACTGCAAAAATCGACTTATAGAAGAGCGAAGATAAAGTTTTACAAAAATTGTTGTTACAAGTCGACTTGCACACCACGACAAGTTGACTTATGAGTACAGCAAACTGATCCTGACAAAGTCAATTAGTCACAAATGGAAAGGAGGATGTTAAGGAACGGCCATATAAAATTATGCAACGGCTAGAAATGCTTCCAACGACTATTTTCTTGTAAGTATAAAGAGTGAATGATTAAGGGAGAAACATACCGAAGTTGTATAAGCAAAAGATGTTAGACCCCGAATTTTTTTTTATGATATTAATTAGCATGAATTGTGTTAAGTATGTGATTTTGCCTTCGTTTGAGTTAATTGAGAGAATTATGGATAATGACGGTTTAATTGTGATTAAATGAAATTAATGGGTAAAAATTTATGAGGGCATTTTAGGAAGATTGCTTAGGTTTGAATGGGTTTAGGCTTGTAAATAGGGGTAAGTTGGTCTTTTTCCCATGCCTTAGGTTAAGAGGAAAGAAAAGAAGAAGAGGAAAAGAAAGAAAGAAATAGAAGAGAAGAGAAAGAGGAAGCGTCATCGGTGGTGAAGGAAGAAGAAGAGAAGAGAGCTTGCGATTTAAGTGGGTTTCAACGATCTTAGAGCTTCAATCTGTAAGTTTAGTCCTTTCTTTCTTGTTTCTGGATGGATTAAACCTTAAGATAGTTTGGATTGAGTAGAATCGATGATTTGGGGTTTTTGGTGAAAAAGTTGGGTAAATCGTTGGGTTGATGATTTTAGAATGGATTGGAAGGTTAGAATGGGTTAGAAATGTAGTATAAGCCTTGAGCTATAGTTTGGCTGTGTTGCATTTGAGTTTGGGAAGAAATGGAAGTCAAAAAATGCAGAAAACAGGGGTTCGGAGTCGAAGCTCCGACCCGCACGACGCGACGTACGCAAGAGCACGCCGCGGCGTGCGGCGAATAGGTGACACGCCGCGTGCACCATGTGCACGTCACGGTGTGCACAAAGAGATGTGCACGCCGCGACGAGCAAGGTCGTTCGTCGCGGCGAGCGTCCTTTCGCCGCGGCAAGCCCCCCTATTTCCGAAAGTGAGATTTTTACATTTTTGGGGATATCTTTTGGTGTATATATCCAATTGAGGTGATTTTAGATTTGTTGTGATCTAGAAATAAAGGACTATGAGTTGTATGAAGAAGGGAAGTTCGGAAATTATTTCGAAGAGTCCGAGAATTTCGATAGGAGTCGGATGGAGACTTTTAGCGCTTTACTTTTTGCTTTTCGAGCTTTATTGAATATTTGCTATGGATATTAATTGTATGGAAACTTGGTTTATTATAGGGAACCAAGCTAATTTGACCCAATCGCAAGAGGAAGGACAGCAGTGAGTCTGATACTCAAGCGATACTAGGTGGGTAATATGTTTATGGTTATTGTGTGTATGGGCAAATTGCCTGATGTGTGCTTGCTTGCATTATATGACATTACTTGTATTGAATTACATGAGAAATATTGAATATACCTTGGATTATGATTATGCATGGCTTGATAGGTCGTATGGAAATGGACAAGAATGAGAATTTAGAAAACTGTGAAAAATGCTTTGAGTATGAATCGAATGGACTATGTGATTTGTTTGGGTAAGAGAGTTACGGATGGAGTCACGTGCACGTTGACATTAAAGCCTTCTCCCGGCTACCCGCTTGAGGCCACGAGATCCTTAAGAAATTGGACTCGGATAGTTTACGGATTTACCTTTGGTTTATCCAGATCGTTTACGAAACTCTCGAGCCAATTGTTTGTGCATATACGATCGATTTGTTGAGCATAATGTATGATGGATTTGACAGACTTGTTGCATACTGATTGTTATGTTGAGAAATAGAAATTGCATGACCTATGTTTATATGAATGTGAATTATTTGATGAATATGACATTGCTATATGAATATACATATATTTCTTGATTGTGTGGCTCGTTGCCAATGGCTATAAACGTATATGCCACTGAGCTTCGCAGCTCACCCCATTACTCTCCCCTCCTCAGGTGTAGATCGAGACGATTGTCGACCTTGCAAGACATCAGAAACTTCAAGCTAGTTAGGAGCCTTGTATAAGTTAGTACTTTGGTTAGCCCACCAGCATTTCATCATGGAGCATACTTTTGTATTCTGGGATTTAATTTCATTTTGTATTGTGTTATATTTCGAGATACTTGTTGAATTTCTTCGAATGACAATGACATATGTTTGATGAGATGCTTTATGCATTTGGAATGCTGAATGTATGTTTAGAATACATGTGTAGAATGTATGTATATGTATGAGCATATGTATGTATGTATTGTTATATGATTATATGAATCGAATATGTATTTGTATGAATCGAATATGTTTAGAATACATGTGTAGAATGTATGTATATGTATGAGCATATGTATGTATGTATTGTTATATGATTATATGAATCGAATATGTATTTGTATGGATGTTTAGAATACATGTGTAGAATGTATGTATATGTATGTATGTATTGTTATATGGAGCGCCCGTTGCAGGCACGACCCGAGGGGCCGCCTCGGGGATCGGACATCCGGGACTCGGGCCCAACATGTTTGGTATCAGAGCCAGGTTTAGGTGTCCTCGGCTTAGATTGCATAATAGGTTTGTGTGATCTATGATTATTTGTTGCATTAATTGTTGCGTTGATTAAGTGACATGCATACATATAGATTGCCGTATAGCTAATCCTTAGTGTTTCCATTTGAAGGAGTATGATGCCACCTCGTAGAAGGACACGAGGAGTTATGCAAGGATCTGCTGCACCTGACTCTCCGACTAGGGAGGAGAGGACTGATGAGTCAGTAGCCCCAGGGAATGCTGAGGCTTCTGTAGGGCTAGATAGTGAGCTCATTCCTTCGCAGACGCAGGAGTCTCCGATCCCGCAGGAGCCAGTGCCTCTATTGGATCCGAGACTGTTTCAGGCATTTACACAGGCATTCGTGCAGGCTATGGGTCAGATGCCACAACCTTCTGCGTCAGCCCCAGTTCAGAAGGGCAGACGATTTGATAGATTGAGGAAGTATGGGGCAGTTGATTTCTTTGGGACATCAGATCCTGAAGAAGCAGAGACATGGTTGCGGAAGACAGAGAGAGTGCTAGACCAGATGGAGTGTGAGGATGACGAGAGAGTCATCTATGCTGCTAGTTTGCTTCAGGGAGATGCTCTCCACTGGTGGGAGACTGTACCAGGGAGTCAGATGAGGCCAGTAGGGTTGGCGTGGCAGGATTTCGCGGTTGCCTTCAGGAAGAAGTATCTGTCTGAGGTTTATATTCAGCAGAAGCAGAGGGAGTTCCTCATTTTGACTCAGAGGGATATGACAGTGAGTGAGTATGAGCATCGGTTCACGCAGTTGGCGAGGTATGCCTCCGATCTGATGTTGAGTGAAGCTGCCAGATGTCGCAGGTTTGAGTCGGGATTGCACTTGGCCATCAGAGAGAAGGTGATTGTGCAAAATTTTTGTGATTTCTAGCAGCTGATTGAGGCAGCTCTGAGGGTTGAAAATATCGAGAATATCACGAGTGCTGTGAACAAGAAGAGAAAGGGCAAAGAGCAGTCCAGGAAAGGAGGTAGCACTAGTACCCCTATGTCAGACAGGAGTGCTAGGAGCTTCCCAGTTCATTAAGAGGAGAGGAGCAGTGGTGCAAGCCGACCTAGGCCGATGAGGACTTCTACTGTTTCTCACCAAGCCTCAAGGGTGGGTGGCGGTGGAAGGGGAGATGGGGATAGATCGTTCGTCCCGAAGTGTGAACACTGCGGGAGAGCTTATAGAGGAGAGTGCTTCAGATTGACAGGAGCTTGTTTCAACTGTGGGGAGAAGGGACACATTGCCAGAGAGTGTCCACACCCTCCGACAGAGAGAGGTCGATGCAAGCTCAGGGAGGACGAGACTATGGGACGAGGACCGTGATGGCGGGCGCTTCGATGCGGCGAGAGGGTGAATCTTCGGAGAGACCGAGAGGCGAGCACCACTAGGGTGTTTCGATGACTAGGGAGGATCTTTGAGACCGCACTGATGTTGTCATGGACGCAGTGCAGTTATTTTACGATCTTTGTGATTGTGTTGATTGATCCGGGTTCTACTCACTCGTTTGTTTCGTCGAGTAGACCCGTGTGTGATAGACTTGTGAGCTCATTGGATACTCCGCTAATGGTGAGTACTCCAATCGACCAGTATATTGTGATTAGTCAAGTGTATAGAGGCTGTGAGTTATCTATCGGTGGAGAACTTCTAGTGGTAGATTTGATGCCACTGAAGATGAGCGGTTTAGATGTGATTTTGGGCATGGATACATTGGAAAAGTACAATGCCCGTTTGGATTGTAAACAGAAGACAATGGAGTTTGAATTGGATAGTGCAAAGAGAGTGGTGTTTACTGGGGACAGGAAAGCGAGTCCGCCCAGAATTGTTTCAGCATTGACAGCGGAGAGGATGATGAGTAAAGGTTGTGAGGCATTTTTGGCTTATGTGATAGACTCCAGAGCTGATAGAGGGAAGCTGGAGGATATTCCAGTAGTCAGAGAATTCTCGGATGTCTTTCTCGAGAAATTGTCAGGACTACCGCCAGCTAGGAAAATTGAGTTTCCCATTGAGCTTTTGTCAGGCACAGGGCCGATTTCAATTCCGCCTTATCAGATGGCTCCTGCGGAATTGAAAGAGCTTAAGGAGCAGTTGGAGGAGTTATTAGAGAAGGGGTATATTAGGCCGAGTTCTTCGCCTTGGGGAGCTCCGGTTCTTTTTGTGAAGAAGAAGGATGGATCGCTGAGGATGTGTGTAGACTACAGGAAGCTGAATCAGGTAACTGTGAAGAACAAGTATCCGCTTCCTCGCATTGATGATCTGTTTGATCAATTGCAAGGAGCGAGAGTCTTCTCCAAGATCGATTTAAGATCGGGTTATCACTAGTTGAGGATTAAGGACTCGGATGTGCCGAAGTCTGCTTTCAGGACTCGGTATGGGCATTTTGAATTTTTGGTGATGCCTTTCGAATTGACGAATGCGCCAGCTGCGTTTATGAATTTGATGAATCGGGTTTTTAAGCTATTCTTGGACCAATTTATCATTGTCTTTATCGATGATATCTTGGTGTATTCCAAGAGTGATGAGTAGCATGAGGAGCATTTGAAGATCGCTTTGGAGACTTTGAGGACGCATGAGCTGTATGCCAAATTCGATAAATGCGAATTTTGGCTTAGGGAAGTTTCATTTCTTGGACACGTGATCTCAGAGCAAGGAGTTCATGTGGATCCAAAGAAGATAGAAGCTGTGGTGAGTTGGGAAGCACCGAAGAATGTGGCAGAAGTGAGAAGCTTTCTGGGTTTAGCAGGTTATTATAGGAGATTCGTGGAGGGATTCTCCATGATAGCCGCTCCGATGACGAAGTTACTGAGGAAGAACCAGAAGTTTGTTTGGAGTGAGGAGTGTCAGAGGAGCTTCGAGGAGCTTAAGCGCAGATTGACGAGTGCCCCGATTTTGGTTTTGTCTTCGGGAGATGAAGGTTGTTCGGTATATAGTGATGCTTCGAAGAAGGGTCTTGGTTGTGTCTTGATGCAGGAAAATCGAGTGATTGCATATGCTTCGAGGCAGTTGAAGCCGTATGAGTTGAATTATCCGACGCATGATTTGGAGTTAGCAGCGGTGATCTTTGCCTTGAAGATTTAGAGGCATTACTTGTATGGAGTTCAGACTCGGATCTTTACTGATCATAAGAGTCTGAAGTATTTGCTGAGTCAGAAGGAATTGAATTTGAGGCAGAGAAGGTGGATCGAGCTACTCAAAGATTATGATTTGTTGATTGAGTATCATCCGGGCAAGGCCAATGTTGTGGCGGATGCCTTGAGCAGGAAGTCGTCGATTTCTCATGTTCGATCGGTTTACCTTCCTTTATTGGAAGAGATGGCCAAGCTTAAGATAAGCTTGAAGCAGGAGGAGTCGGAGTGTCTTCTCGCTAATTTCAGAGTGAGGCCGATTCTCAGGGAAAAGGTTAGGGAATTGCAGGCTCAAGATGCAGATTTGAGCAGACTCAGGGATGAAATTCAGAAGGGTAAGGTTTCTGAAATAGATGTGCAGGATGATGGGCTTATGACAGTGGGGAACAGGTTGTGTATTCCTGATGTGCAGGAAGTTAAGGCTGAGATTATGGATGAGACACACAATGCGCCTTATGCTATGCATCCAGGTAGCACCAGGATGTATCGGGATTTGAGAGAGCATTTTTGGTGGAAAGGCATGAAGAGGGATATAGCAGAATTTGTCAGTAAGTGTCTAGTGTGTCAGCAAGTCAAGGCTGAACACTAGGCACCTTCGGGCAAGTTGAGGCCGTTGCCTATTCCGGAGTGGAAGTGGCAGCGAGTGACGATGGACTTTCTGATGGGTTTGCCTAGGACCAGCAGGAAGCATGATGTCATTTGGGTGATAGTGGATCGGTTGACCAAGTCAACCCACTTTTTGGCGATTAGACAGACGGATTCTTTTCATGTGTTAGCAAAGAAATACATCGATGAGATAGTGAGATTGCATGAGATTCCGGATTCTATAGTGTCAGATAGGGATCCTCGGTATATTTCAAGGTTTTGGTGCAGTTTGCAGGATGCTTTGGGTACTAAGCTGAATTTTAGTACAGCTTTTCACCCTCAGACGGATGGTCAATCTGAGAGGACCATTCGGACTCTTGAGGGGATGCTTCGGGCTTGTGTGATGGATTTTCGAGGAGCATGGGATGAGCATTTGCCATTGGTCGAATTTGCCTATAACAATTCGTACCATTCGAGCATTCAGATGGCTCCATATGAGACATTGTATGGACGGAGATGTAGGACTCCGATCTGTTGGGATGAAGAAGGAGAGAGGCAATTGGAAGGACTAGAATTGATTTAGACGACAGTTGAGAAAGTCAATCTGGTTAAGCAGCGGCTTAAGGCAGCACAGGATAGAATGAAGAGTTATGTTGATGCTCACCAAAAGGAGATGGAGTATGAGGTCGGTGAGAAAGTGTTCTTTAAGACATCTCCTTGAAAAGGAGTATTGAGGTTCGGCAAGAAGGGTAAGTTGAGTCCGAGGTATGTAGGTCCTTATGAGATCCTTGAGAGGATCGGACCACTCGCCTACAGGTTGGCGTTACCTTCGGAGTTATCACAGATCCACGACGTTTTCCACGTGTCCATGTTGAGAAGGTATAGATCGGATCCTTCTCATGTCATTCAGACTAGTGAGGTTCAGTTGCGAGATGATCTGAGTTATGAGGAGCAACCAGTGGAAATCTTGGATACTAAGGAAAAAGTCCTTAGAAACAATACGGTTCAGTTAGTCAAGGTCCTGTGGAGGAACCATTCGGTAGAGGAGGCTACTTGGGAGCCATTGGAAGCCATGCGGGAGAAGTATTCGCATCTCTTCGATGATTCAGGTAAATTTCGAGGACGAAATTTCTTTTAAGAGGGGGAGAAATGTTAGACCCAGAATTTTTTTATGATATTAATTAGCATGAATTGTGTTAAGTATGTGATTTTGCCTTCGTTTGAGTTAATTGAGAGAATTATGAATAATGACGGTTTAATTGTGGTTAAATGAAATTAATGGGTAAAAGTTTATGAGGGCATTTTAGGAAGATTGCTTAGGTTTGAATGGGTTTAGGCTTGCAAAGAGGGGTAAGTTGGTCTTTGTCCCATGCCTTAGGTTAAGAGGAAAGAAAAGAAGAAGAGGAAAAGAAAGAAAGAAATAGAAGAGAAGAGAAAGAGGAAGCGCCGTCGGTGGTGAAGGAAGAAGAAGAGAAGAGAGCTTGCGATTTCAGCGGGTTTCGACGATCTTAGAGCTTCAATCGGTAAGTTTAGTCCTTTCTATCTTGTTTTGGATGGATTAAACCTTAAGATAGTTTGGATTGAGTAGAATCGACGATTTAGGGTTTTTGGTGAAAAAGTTGGGTAAATCGTTGGGTTGATGATTTTAGAATGGATTGGAAGGTTAGAATGGGTTAGAAATTTAGTATAAGCCTTGATCTATAGTTTGGCTGTGTTGCATTTGAGTTTGGGAATAAATGGAAGTCGGAAAATGCAGAAAACAGGGGTTCGGAGTCGAAGCTCCGACCCGCACGTCGCGACGTGCACAAGAGCACGCCACGGCCTTGGTGTGCTGCCATGTGGTCTGGGTGATGAGCACGTCTATGGCGACACTTTGGGTGCACGTCGCAGCGAGCGTCCCTTCGCTGCGGCGAGCCCCCACTGTTTCCGAAAGTGAGATTTTTACATTTTTGGGGATATCTTTTGGTGTAGATATCCAATTAAGGTGATTTCAGATTCGTTGTGATCTAGAAATAAAGGACTACGAGTTGAATGAAGAAGAGAAGTTCAGAAATTGTTTCGAAGAGTCCGAGAATTTCGATGGGAGTCGGATGGAGACTTTTAGCGCTTTACTTTTTGCTTTTCGAGCTTTATTGAATATTTGCTATGGATATTAATTGTATGGAAACTTGGTTTATTATAGGAACCAAGTGATTTGACCCAATCGCAAGAGGAAGGACGATGAGTGTCCGATACTCATGCGACACTAGGTGGGTAATATGTTTATGGTTATTGTGTGTATGGGCAAATTGCCTGATGTGTGCTTGCTTGCATTATATGACATGACTTGTATTGAATTACATGAGAAATATTGAATATGCCTTGGATTATGATTATGCATGGCTTGATAGGCCGTATGGAAATGGACAAGAATGAGAATTTAGAAAACTGTGAAAAATGCTTTGAACATGAATCGAATAGACTATGTGATTTGTTTGGGTAAGAGAGTTACGGATGGAGTCACGTGCGTTGACAAGAAAGCCTTCTCCGCCATTGAGGCCACGAGATCCTTGAGAAATTAGACTCGGATAGTTTACGGATTTACTTTTGGTTTATCCGGATCGTTTACGAAACTCTCGAGCCAATTGTTTGTGCATACACGATCGATTTGTTGAGCATAATGTATGATGGATTTGACAGACTTGTTGCATACTGATTGTTATGTTGAGAAATAGAAATTGCATGACCTATGTTTATATGAATGTGAATTATTTGATGAATATGACATTGCTATATGAATATACATATATTGCTTGATTGTGTGGCTCATTGCCAATGGCTATAAACGTATATGCCACTGAGCTTCGCAGCTCACCCCATTACTCTCCCCTCCTCAAGTGCAGATCGAGACGATTGTCGACCTTGCAAGGCATCAGAAACTTCAAGCTAGTTAGGAGTATTATATAAGTTAATACTTTGGTTAGCCCATCAGCATTTCATCATGGAGCATACTTTTGTATTCTGGGATTTAATTTCATTTTGTATTGTGTTATATTTCGAGATACTTGTTGAATTTCTTCGAATGACAATGACATATGTTTTATGCATTTGAAATGCTGAATGTATGTTTAGAATACATGTGTAGAATGTATGTATATGTATGAGCATATGTATGTATGTATTGTTATATGATTATATGAATCGAATATGTATTTGTATAGATGTTGGGATCGGGTCCGAAGGCATATGGAGCGCCCATCGCAGGCACGACCAGAGGGGCCGCCTCGGGGATCGGACATCCGGGACCCGGGCCCAACAAAAGACTCCTTTATTGCTCCAAATTTGCTCACTATTGCTCTTAGCTTGTTTCACATTTGTATTGAGTATTGTTCTTTCATCTTTATCTCATTTCTCTTGCAAATTGAGTGATTAGTGAAAGATCACTAGTGAGGTAGGATTTGTGCCGGAAAACAAATCAATTGTAAAGATAGCTTGAGCCGGAAATCAAGTGGTGTTGGTAGGATTTGTATCGGAAAACAAATCGGTTGTAAAGGCAACTTGAGCCGGAAGTCAAGTAATATTATGAGTTCAGACTAAACTAAAAAGCGTCTGATAAAGTGGTTTGCAAAATCCTAAATTGGAGCTTAGGTAGAGGACGTGGAGTCTTTAAAGACCGAACCTCTATAAAAGCGATGTTGCTCTTCTTCCCTACTATTTACATTTAAATTTGTTTAAATTGTTTTTGTGTGAATTAACTTCTGATTTTGTTGTGGAATTTTACAAAAAGCTTTAAAGATCTATTCAACCCCCTTCTAAATCGTTTACAGTACTTTTGCTATGCGACTATTACATGTTATATTTGTGTCATGTATAAATTTTATTATTTAATAAATTAAAATATCAAATATTCTAAAATAAATATAAGATAAAATAAATGAAGTAGTGTATAATTATTTTAAAATTTTATATCTATAATTCATTAGATAATAAATTCATATATCGTATAAATACAATATGTCGCAATCACGTAGCAAAATATTAATCTAAATTGGCTTATCACATCATTCATATTGACGAAGCATTTAATGCCAAATTTTTTTTTTGGGTTAAAATTAAAATTAAAATTAAAACAATTTAACATCACACTTTAAAATTTTTGTTAATATTATAAAATTGATGAAATTAAAAAAACATTATAATTAATCTTAAAAATAAAGACTTATCACCGGTCCATACCTAACCTCCGTGACTTCTTTTTTTATTAGCAACCGTATAACTTTACAATACATTTCAAACATTATTAGCCACTCGTATCTCATAGGAAACTTCGACTGTTCAAAACGGAGTGCGTGCGGTTTGAAACAATAACAATTAGAAAGAACTGAATCGCAAACACGAACTTAATCTCAACTTACCTTAAACGTCAATATAAGCCAAATCACTGAAGCAGAACGCCGACATAAGCCGCTTCCTACTCGATATCATCGTTCACTGAAGCAGAACAACGACATAACCCGTTTCCTACTCGATATCATCGTCCACAAATGGCGAAGGAAAATCACCAAACAAAGGAGGACCAAATTCACCACTGGGGCAGTACCCCAGAACAAGAGTACTACAAACAACAAGGAATCAGAGGCTCGCAATCATTTTACACCTCACCAAGAGGCCTCTCCCTGTTCACCAGATCCTGGTTACCTGATTCCACAACCCCTCCAAAAGGTGTCATTTGTATGGTACATGGCTATGGCAATGACATTAGCTGGACCTTTCAGGACACAGCTATCTTCCTTGCCCACATGGGTTTTGCTTGTGTTGCTCTTGATATTGAAGGACATGGCAGATCTGAAGGCCTTAGGGCTTATGTGCCCAATGTTGATCTTGTTGTGGAAGATTGCCTCAATTACTTCAGTTTCGTGAAACAGGACTCAGAGCTTAATGGGTTGCCTTGTTTTTTATATGGTGAGTCCATGGGTGGTGCCGTCTGTCTTTTGATTCATTTTGCGGACCCTGAAGGTTATGATGGTGCAATTTTAGTGGCTCCAATGTGCAGAATCTCGGATAATATAAAACCCAGATGGCCAATTCCTCAAGTTTTAACCTTTGTGGCAAAATTCTTGCCTACCTTAGCCATTGTTCCAACAGAAGATCTCATACACAGGTCAGTCAGGGTTGAGGAGAAAAAGATAATTGGGGAGAAGAATCCAATGAGGTACAGGGGAAAACCAAGACTAGGGACTGTTCTTGACCTCTTGAGAATAACGGATAATCTGAGTCAGAGATTATGCGATGTGAGGATTCCTTTCATTGTGCTACATGGAAGCGCTGATGTCGTTACTGATCCAGATGTAAGCAGGGCTCTGTACGAGGAAGCGAAGAGCAAAGACAAGACCATAAAGATCTATAACGGTATGTTGCACTCCTTGTTGTTTGGTGAAAGTGATGAGAATGTTGATACTGTTCGCCATGATATATTCTCGTGGTTGAATAATAGATGTGGCACAAATCATCAGTAATTGACTAATTTCATAAATTGTTAATGGATGAGTCCATGACTTTCGGTACAATTCATTAACAACTTGTATAATTGCGTTATGGGCATTTTCTTGCACACACCACCTTTATAGATAGGCATTGCTAAGGGACAAATCACAGAAGTCAGGATAGTGAACTCGTTTCATCAGCTTCCTAATTTCATAAATGCTTGACCTTAATTTTTCCCCTGTTCATATGCCTGTGTATGCGCAAACAAAAGAGAAGAATTGAGTGGAAAAGTGGATGTTAACAGTTCTTACTTGCCTTATGGGTAACTTCTCAAATGACATGAGAAGTTGTGTGATTAGAACAGCTAACAAGCAGAACTACATGTTTCAGTGAAGTAGGGTGGAAGATAAATTTGCACATATTGATTGTGCATTTTATGAGTTTATGTGTTGTATTTGCATGAATACTGCATTCAGATTTACCATGCAGAAGACGGTTGTAGCTTGGTGACAAATTCCCATCCCATCGCATACAATTTGGTAAAAATGAAAACATTAAGAAGTTAGTTACCTATAGGCCTGCCATTTATTACTAATTCTACGTGTCTATACAATGAAATGGATTCTAGGAAGTAAAAATAAGAACACAAACAATTAAAAAAAAAAGTCCTATTTTTTATCATCTTTGCCAAGAAAAAACCTTCTTTTGCTGACCACCACTTTCCTCCTATCCAATTGCAGATGATACCATCTCTCTTCTTTTGCTGCAAAGGATCTTAATTGTAGATCCAGATGAAAAATCTACTAAAATGCATTCCCATATTCCCACACACTATTTTCCAGAGTCAAATATAGTTAGCATTTACAAAAAGCAATGATTTTTTATACGAATGCATTCCCATATTCCCACACCATCAAAATAGGCACAAAGCGCATGTAAATAGCAAAGGATGGAGTTAAAAGATCTTTGAAAACAACAGTATAATAAGCTTAGCAAGAAATGTAGCAAGCCACCAGATAATGGTGGATCTTGGTTTTTACAAAAACAACCAGTAATTAAAAGCTATGTTTGATTTCAGCTGCACCATCTTCTCCCTTGTACCTATATCCGATTCAAAAACTTTACTAATGAAGCATGGACATCTTAACGATAATAGTACCTGTAGAGCTCGAATTCGATCTTCAACAGTATCTTTAACGGTTAACTGCGACATAATACAGAACGTGTTTGCCCAACACGATGTGCCCTATCAATTGCCTGATCTTCAGTTGTAGGATTCCACCACAGATGGAGCAGAAGAACACGGCAAGCTGCAACCATGTTCAGTCCAAACTAGCAGCTTTCAAAGACACAACATTAACTGACACCTAAGCAAAAGGGTAGAATGTAAGAGAGCAACCAATAACACTATAGAATTTTCCATACCAGATGAGTTGTCTAGAGTACAGGTTGCAGATGCAAATGTCTGTAGCATAGTCAATGAATGCACGACTTAAATAGCGACCTTAATCTTTGAAGAATCACCAATGCAACACTTGGGATAAGATTTAAAGCCAGAAACATCTTGAGCAGGGTTGCCTAATGTGGTTTTCGAAAACACCTAACAAATATTAGCCACTCTTTGCAATTTGTGATGGGCAGTGATTTTCATCACCAGTGAGATGTGACCACACAACAGCATCTTCAGGAGGGTTGCAAAAGGAGAAGATTTGTCAGAAAGGGCTCATCAAAATATAGTCTAACAAAGGAAGATGGATGTGTTTCAAGACAATGGTCGAATAGACTAAGACAAAGATATGAATTATTCAAGGCAGTCGTTACATTCTCAAACACCTAAGTCTCATAACATTACGGGGATGTAGTACTACAAATTTAAGTGGGAAAAAAAAAACTCAAACTAACCGAAACTTCGTTAGATCCCGTCGTTACATTTTAAACCCTGCTTCCTGACCCTCAGCTCCTTAGCAGCATGACTTAGAGCAAATCCACAACCAAGCTTTGTCCTCAAAGGAATGTTTTCATGCGTAAATATCCGTAAAGAACTTACATTTAAATCATTCAACTATAGCCTTGTTTGGCAATCGGCATATTACATTAGTTGTTAGTTGATTGTATCAGCGATTAATTAACAACTAATTTAGCTAACGGATAATATTAGCTACTTATTAAAGATATTTAGTAAAATTAATTGCTTAATATTAATTGTTTAAGTGTAAAATGATTTACGAGGCATGACTTAAAAAAATTTAAGGTTATGATTAGATATTTAATTTTACAAAACTAAGTTTAAACTATGATAAAGAACATAAAATATTCTTAAAAATTTTGTCACCGTAGCTTTTTATTTTATAACTAGAAAATTTATTTTATTAGGAAAAATTTTGTCACTAGCATAGTATATACTTCCAAGTTTTGTAACTAAAAACTTACTTCATTGTAAAGTTTTGTATCACTGTAGAATACATGTATGATTTTTAGTTTGAATTATCCATAATATCACTATATAACATAATTAACATAATTCAAAAATTATAAAAAGGGTATAATTGATTTTTTACCTATTAATTTTTGGTTGACTATTAAAAACGCTCCTTTTATGGAGCTTTTCTAAAATTAGCTTGTTGGGTTAAATAAGCCAACCAATCAACCATTCACCAAACATATTCATCAACTTTTTAAGATGGTCAAACAATTAACTTGTGTCAATCAGCTAAAAAATAGTTGATAAGTCATTTGTCAAATGAGTTCTGTCACTTTATTAAAAAGACAAACAAGTAAATAGAATAAGATTAATTATGTGATTGAATGTGTTGCAGATGTCACAGATTGCCAAAGATGCTTCTAGACACTTAAAAGTTATAGTTTCTTTTGTTGTGGATGCTTATTTGCCATCGTTATTTAGGTTTAAATTATCTGTTCACGTTACTCTGTCCCTATCTTATTCCATGAGTATCCATCCATCCAATTTCTGTGGGTCTCGTTTATTGGATGGATGGATGCTTATGAAGCAGGATAGGCACAGGATAACAGGAACAAGTGACCTGTTCCTTCTCGATTGAAGATCTCCCAAGGGGGTATTCATCCAAACCCTGGCTGCCTCACCAACCCTGACACCTTCTCATTTGAACCTTCTGCTTTGTCTCCCCTAACTACTTTATCTGGTTACTTTCCTTATTTAGTGTGACCTTAACTTCTTCTCAACCACCCTCCTCAAATTTGAATCTAGCATCCATAGAAGCATTCCCATCTCCACCTCTACTCCAACAACTCATCCCTTCCAACCCTGAAACCTCCCCCACTTTTCCTCAGGTCCCACAAGTAGCTACCTTAACTCCTAAAGGACCTACTCCCCCTTAACCTCGCTTAAGTGTCACTTAGAACAAAGTGGTCTCTAGAGACCCCCAAACTTCAACTAAGCTTAGATATATCCCAGAAATTGTGGGCTCAGAGTTATTTTCCCCTCCAAGGGAAGTGATGAATATTGGGGCTGACAAATGGAAGATGACTATGGTGGGATTCTTGGAGAAAAGGCTTTCCTATCCTCAAGTAAAAACTTAGGCCTTCACTAACGAGAGAAAACATGATTTGGAATCTGTCCTAATTAGTGAAGACGAATTCTTCAGCTTCAAAATTGGCTCTAAAAAACAAATTAGAAGGACTATTGAAGGAGGCCCCTGACATGTGCAAGGAAGACCCCTTTTCACTCAGAGTTGAGAATTGGAATGAGGTTGGACAAGTCCAGCTTGACTAGCATTCCTCTTTGGGTAAACTTTCACACGGTGCCCTTAGAATATTGGTATGCGGAAGGCCTTACCTATCTTGCTAGCAAACTAAGAAAGCCATTAGCACTAAATGAGAATACTGCCCATATTGGAAGGAATGCATATGCACGTATATGGATAGAGGTTGAGATGAAAGTGCAACTTCTAGATTCCAAAAAATTCCTCATATTGAAGTTATCTTATGTCTGGAATTCAAACATGACTACAAATGGATTCCAAAGATGCAGGAAAGCCCAACAAATGGATTCCAAAGATGCAGGAAAGCCCAAAAACTATCAATATTATGAATTCTAAGAAGGATATGATGAAGCCAACTAAACAAGTGAGGTACTAATTAAAGCTGAGGAAGTTCCCACTAAGACAATAGTTGATGAGCATAATCTTGAACTAGAGAAGTCTAAAGAGACTCACCATCAAAATTTTGAGGAGAATAGGTGTGAAATTCGAGAGCAACCCACTCAAATAATTAACTTAAGTCCAAATCTAAACTTTCTAAAGGAGATTGGTAAAGAGCTCATTACCAGGTCAATAAGCAATCAAGAATTTAACCTTGATCACCTTCAAATTCTAGCATTATCAAGAAATCAAATGGGAGGAAATCCAAGAAGAAGAACCTCCTTAATCCTCCTTGCTAAAAAATCCTAATAAATAGCAAGCGCTTAAGGATTTCGTATTCCTTAAAAAACCTCATTTTGTTGTTTTGATTGAAACCAAAATTAAGTAAGAACAATTTAGCAAAGTTCTCTAAGTTATTAATAAGGAGTAGACTTCACTGAGCAATCATAGTAAGCATTACAATGGCATAGTAGTTGTAGTCTCCAACCCTCTCGCATTCTAACTAAGAGATTTGATCAGATGCTCACTTGTGTAATAAGTTATCCTTCATGTCTTCTAAGGTTGCAATCACCACCATTTATGCTTCCAATATTGAGTTTCAAAAAGCTAAACTTTTGGACGATTTAACAAGAACAACAATATTAATATACCATGGATTATTGCTAGGACTTTAACTACATAAAGTTTGCTTTTGAAGCTAAAGTTCAGTTAATCAAAATCGAACTTAGAAATTGTTCCCTTGTAAATTTAACTAGTAACTTGGAGCTAGATGATAAGTGCAAATTGCATCATGTTTTAAGGCATAGTTTGGTATGAGTTTAGCCATTAATTCAATCATTTAATATGTGTTTAGGTTAGAATTGTGTTAGTTTCTTAGTTATTTATGTTTTAGGTGTTTTATGGGTTAGTGCAAATCTTTGAGCTTAAATATTATATTTTTTAGGTACCTTGATGTGTTTGCTAGTGTTTCAGGGTCAACATCAAAAAGCGAAGGAGTTTTAGAGACATTCAGGTCGAAACTATGACCCACGATCATGACATGTCAGGCCACAATCGTGACAGAAGCACCAAATTTAGCCTACAATTCTGGCCTACGGGCCACGGTCGTGACAGAAGGCTCATATGTGAACCACAATTGTGGCCTACATCAGACAGATGCTTAGACACTCACGAACGTCAAGTTTCGAGAGATTTTTTAGACCTTTCGTACCCTAGAAAAATCCTAGGATTACCCAAAACACAAGAGAATATAAAAAAAAAACAAAAAAGGCAGAGAAATGACCTTTTTGCATTAGCCACCTTGAGAAACCTTAGAAATAGATCATCGAGAGATATAGGAAGGAAGAGAGAAGAGGAGAAGAAGTTGATTCAAAGTACTTCCCAGACCAGGAGGTTTCTCGACGTTGATAACTCCTGTCATTCATTTTAGATTGTATTTCCTATTTTTTCATTTTTATTATTGTATAGAATCAAATTTAACAGTTGATGATAGGCTACAGAATGTCGAGAATGTTATAAACTCACTTTCGGAATTTTATTCGTGAATTAATGAGAATTTGATTGTTTATATATTTATTGGATATTGTTGTGGTTTGATTTTACTATTGCATAATTCGATAATAAACTGAGAGGATGAATCGAATAAAAAATGATTAAATTGGACTAACGAGAGTTAGGTGATTTAATAGAAATCAGAATTAAATCAAATTGATAATTTATGCAGAGAGAGATCTTGTGTAAGTTTCGATAGTCTATTAGAGAACTTCATAACTAATTAGGGTTTTGGATAGGTTGTAAATTGAGATATTGCAACCTCCATAATCTGATTAGGGTTTATGATTTAGGGTTAATGGATATAAAGAGAGAGAGAGAGAGTAATCAACCCTAGGATAGTCTAAAACCAACAATCCAATAATTCATAATCAGTTAGGTTAGCTTTAAGGATAGGTAAAAATCCCTTTCTCTCAATTGATAATTTCCTTAAGTTGATTCTTAAGTGTGTTGCAAATTACTTAATAATTAGTATTTTGTGTTTGATTCTTAATTTGATTGATTTAATTAAATTATAGTATTAATTTTGTTTCATCTTGAATTTCTATTATTATTTATGGACTTAGATTTGAGGATTAGATTAGTTCTCTCATTATGGGATTGACACCTTTGGTACTATGCTAACGAACTATAAGCTTGCAAATTATCGAGGGTTAATAATTAAAACTTATACACGACCAAACCCCAATTATGAGATGATCTAAATTACTCGAGAAATATGTTCACCTGGAGTAATAAGCAGAGAGGAGCTCATTTTATGCAGAAGAAACTTAATAGAATTATTACAAATTCAGAATGAATAAGTGCTTTTACCCAAACTCAATTAATTTTCACAACTGCTTAATGTCAAATCACTCTCTAACCATCATTACAATACACGACCTAATGCTTAAATGCAAATCTTCATTTAGATTCTTCAATTCCTAGCTCAAACATCACAGTTTCTCATGATTCGTTGAGGAAGGGCTAAAACATAAGGCTTAAGAGTCTAAGACATTCTAATGCCAACAATTTATAAGAACTCTCAAACAGTACCTAATAACTCTATACAACTCAGATTCATTGGTCAGTGGAAGAACTCTTCCCTCAGTGATATTGTGAAGCTTCAAGATTCTCTGATTTCCATTCTTTCTAACCGGAGGTTGAGAACTCTAAAATCAACTACTTTAAAAGACTATTACTTAGCTTTGGAAACCTACAATTCACATCTCAGGAAGAAAGCCAGAATTAATTAGCTAAAAGATGGTGAATAAACTCCAAGTTATTTTATCAAACTATTCAGGAAAGAATAAACAATAATAAAATAGTCCCTTAGAAGATAATGATAAAAAATTGATATCCAAGCAGGAAAACCTCAAGGAACTAGCTTTTACTTACTTCAGCTCTTTACCTGATGGAAGCTAAGAAGTTAGCATAGTTCCTAAGGACTTCAAACAATACCTTAGCAACACATTTCCAACAAACTCAAAAGTTGATTTGATGAAGGAATTAACACCTAAAGAAATCAAGCAGTCTTTATTTGGGTTTAATCCTGACAAAGCTCTGGGTTAAGATGGATTTAATGAAAGATTTTTTTAGCACAAACGGAATACTATAGGTCATATGTTGGTGGATACTATAAGAGAACTCTTCAATAATCCTAATATATTGCTAGAATTAAACAAAACCTATGTCATCTCAAACCACAAGGTAACCAATCCATCCACAATGCAAGATTTCAGGCTAATTGCATATTGTAATATGATTTATAAAATAATAGCCAAGATCCTAGAAAACATAAACAAGAAAATTCTTGCTCTAATCATCAATCCTAGCCAAATTACTTTCATCCAAAAGAGGAGCATCAATGAGAATATTTTGTTTATTTAAGAGTTATTCAAGATCTATCAAATGAGTAAATGCATCAATAGTTATGCTATAACAATAGATTTCGTAAAAGCTTTTGATTCCATTAATTAGAGCTTTATTTTCTAGGCAATGCAGGCTTTGGGATTCCCAGGTAAATTCACTGACTGGATCTGTAAATGTGTTACAATAGCTTCTTATGATATTTTAATAAATGGAGAGCCTACCAAAGTCTTCTAGGACCTTTCCCTCTCGGTCCTGGACAGAAGAAGTTTTTGATAGTAGCAGTGGAATACTTCACCAAATGGGTAGAAACGGAAGCGGTCGCTATAATTACTGAGCAGAAGATGGAAAATTTTGTAAGAAGAAACATACTAAGTCGCTTTGGGATGCCTATGGTGTTGGTTACAGACAATAGTCAGCAGTTTGACAATGACAAGTTCAGAGATTTCTATGAGCGACTAAAGATAAGGCTCCAATTGACTTCAGTAGCTCACCCTCAAAGCAACGGTCTTGCGGAGAACACTAACAAAAAGATAATGAGTGCCCTCAAGAAGCGCTTAGATGGACGTAAGACTTGGGTAGATGAACTAGATGAAGTATTGTGGGCGTATAGAACTATCCCAAATGGAGCCACAGGGGAAACACCGTTCAGGATGACCTTTGGGGCAGAAGCTCTAGTTCCAGTAGAAGTGGTGTTGCACAACCAAAGAGTGTCGAGTTATGAAGAAGAGCGGAATAATGAAGCCCGCCGAACAGAACTTGTGCTTCTCGGTGAAGACAGGGTAGGGCAACCGCTCGTTCAGAAGCCATCAAACAAAAAACAACAAGGTTTTACAACGAAAGGGTAAGGCCGAACGACATAAAGATTGGCAGCTATGTTCTAAGAAAGGTCGAGGCGGCTGGAAAACATCCTGGAAAGCTCAGACAGGTGTGAGAAGGACCCTATCAAGTGGTCAAACAAGCTGGACACAGCTCTTACGTCCTGCGCAGCATTAATGGCAAGATTTTACCGAGGCCATGGAACTCTCAAAACCTGAAGACATTTTATCAATAGATAATCTTTGTTTTATTTATTTCTTTATCTTGTACTGCATTGTTGCTTACGCATTTGTAGTGGGTACCTTTTTTCTGGCCTTGTCAGTCAGGTTTTTTAACAGCCCACCCCCTTATCATCGTCAATAAAGGGTTTGAAGTTTCTCGGCAGACAGAGCCTCACCAAAGTAAGCTAGAACGACAAAACATACTGATTACCATCCACATTGCTCGGCCAGGTTGTCAAGACAAGATCCTTGGAACCAGGCGATGCCGAGAAGATTAATCTCGGATCGCTCAGCCTCGACCACGCTCGGTCAGGTTGCCAAGACAAGATCTTTGGAACCAAGCGATGCCGAGAAGATTAATCTCGGATCGCTTGGCCTCGACCACACTCTGCTAGGTTGCCAAGGCAAGATCCTTGGAACTAGGCGATGCCGAGAAAATTAATCTCGGATCGCTCGGCCTCGACCACGCTCGGCCAAGTTGCCAAAACTAGATCCTTGGAACCAGGTGATGCCGAGAAGATTAATCTCGGATCGCTCAGCCTCAACCACTCTCAGCCAGGTTGCCAAGACGAGATCCTTAGAACCAGGCGATGCCGAAAAGATTAATCTCGAATCGCTCGGGCTCGACATCGCTCAGCCAGGTTGCCAAGACAATATCTTGGAACCATCACTCGGCCCCTACATAGATCAGCCAGGTTGCCAAAACGAGATCTTGGAACCAGGCGATGCCAAGAGCAAAAATCTTGGATCGCTCGACCTCACAATCGTTCGGCCAAGCTCTATTGCCTCGGTCGACCATGACTCTCTCAGACACTACGACCGACCGACACACATCAAGTGCGTTCGTTCACTACCTACTATTGGAAAAGATCATCCAAGTTTAGCACGACAGATGTTGATGAAAAATAAAAGAATTTTATTTCCTTGAATTTACGTTCTGGTCACAAGCCCGACCAGATGAGCCTTGGAAAGGAGAAAATTATTTTGATCCCTCGGCGGGAGAGGAAGGGCCAACAGTTAGATCGACAAAGGGGAGATCGGCAAAGCAACCGAGGCAGGACCAGGGTCTGCAGGAAGAACCGGAGAGACACCCCTGTGTCCTCATCTGAGTTAAGGTCCAGCTCCTCATCCGGAATCGACGTTCGTTCTCCCTCGGCTATCTCCCTCACTTCCTCCAGAGAAAGGCCGAGAGCGATGGGAAGCATCAGCTCAGCATTATCCTCGAATGAAGGACCATCCGACCCGTAAGGGATGCAAACGTTGTGGCAATTCTTCAGGATTGAAAGGGCCAAGTCACAAGCTAACTCTAAACACTCCTCCTGTAAGAATCGCCTTTTCCACCGTTTGATTGCCTCAACTCTCTGCTTTTTGATGGAGCCTTGCAACTCCATCAGTCTATCCTCAGCCCTCAGTTTATCCCTCATCGCTTCATGGCAATCCTGGAGGAATTTTGATCGAAGCTCCTGCTCCGTCTCCATCTTCCTCTTCAAGTCCTTACGTTCCTTGGCCAGCCCGTCCTTCGCCGCAATCACCCTGCTCTTTTCCTCCTCCCCCATAGCGAGTTGAGCTTTCAAAACGCTCCTCTCCTCCTCCCAAAATTTCTTGTCCTCCTCCAAGGAAGAGAGTTGAGCCCGGAAGACGTCTCTCTCTTCTTTGGCTTTTGAAAGCTCGGCCCTCAAAGTGTTCACTTGCTCAAGAAGATCACGGATTTCCCGGTCCAGCGTTCGGGCAGTCCCATCGAGCTGTTCGACACGTTGGTGCATCGCGGAGGTGAACGTCAGATCCCTCGTACAGCTACGAACAAGACAGGTCGCCAGCTCCTAAATGCCCAACGAGTCTATAAGTTTCTCGTCTATAGGAGGAACGACCCTCTGAGCAATGTGAAGAGCCACATCGAAGTCCCCAAGCAACGCAACCTTATCCAGACTGATCCCTGGCTCCCATTTCTCGGCGCTTACCGCTCACCCTTTCTCCTTGCCCTTATCCGATCGGGCAACACGCTCTTCCCCCTTCTCTTTCCCCTTCTCTTTCTTCCTGCCTTGGTCTGATAGGCAGAGCGGTCGGTCGATAACCCGAACGGTCTTTTTCCTCTTAAAAGGTGGCTCAATCTCTTCCTCCTCCTCTTCTATGACCACTAGGCCTTCACCAACCAACCGGGTCATCACTGCTGACTACTCGGGTACAGCTGCCAGGGCGAGCACTACAGACGGCTCGGGAACAGTAGGACGAGCAACATCCTGTTCAGAAACAGTAGGCCGAGCGACATCCGCGTTGGCCTCTCCTTTCTTGTCCTGCCCCTTTGTTTTCGAAGAGGACTAGGCAGCTTTGCGCTGGCCCCTGGTAGGGTTGGAGGACCTGGCGAAATCGTCGAGCCATGTCATGGCTGCACAGCAATAAAAATAGGTTAGAAATCGAAACCAATACTTACAAACACAGTAAATAGTTCAACCACGAGGAGTCAACCAGAGGGGGCAGTTTCTTCTCCGAGCCCGCTAATTCGGGGTGGGGGTCGATTAGGAATGAATCGACCGAGGCCCCCCCGCGATATCTCAGAATGAGACGATCGAAGTCATACCGACCGAGCCCCTTAATGCGACCGACTACCTCCCATTCCTCTCTAGTAAGAGACAAGCTCGACGCGTCATTTCATCGTTCGGCTAGAGGATATCTCCACGGCTGGGACTCAAAGGAAGATCCCGGAGGCCTCACAAAAAAGTACTTAGTCCGCTAAGCTTGGATTTTGAAGTCGTTCCGGCCGGGCGATATCGAGCATCTCTATACTGCAAATGAGGGACCCCAGCTCCAGCACTTGAACTCTGGTTCATTCTTTAAAAATGGCGTAGGATGCCGACCGAAGGCGGACAACCGAACTGATGACACAGCAAGGCCAGACAGTTAATGAATCTCCATCCATTCGGAGGAATTTGGCTAGGCCTTAATCGGTAGGCGACGCACACCTCATCAATGATCGGAGCATACAGAAGCTTCATGCCACCGACCAAGAAGAAGCTGTCAGAAACAACAAAATGCCCTCCTAAATTGTTGTGGATCCGTTTGTTCTCGAAGGCCAGCCTAGGTCCCCAGGACGAAGGGATATCGTTCCTAATAATCGATCGATTCAACTCCCCCGTGGTCATCGTTGATTCGTCTTTTGGTGGCCCCTCAACGACCAACCCATCCTTTCGGTCACTCGTCATGACCCCCTCAATACCTCTCACCCCTGGCACCGCCACTACTTCAAGCGGCCCGACTAGTTGGGAGGCCCTCTCGACGGTTTCATCCCTAGGGCTAACCCCACTTCTAGGACTGGTTGACGACATGCTTACAAAGAGGAAACTTAGAGGAAGAAGCGTGAAAAAAGGACGTACCTAGTTGGTGATTGAAGTTCGTAATTTGAACGACGGTTGAAAGAAAACTCCGGAGACTGTAGGCAAGAAGGTACAAATGAGAGCAGAATGAAAGCCGGAGAACAAAACAAGCATGAAAAAAATCTATAGTCTGTCGATCCTGATTATTTATAGAAGATTGACCGAACGGACGTTCAAACCAACGCTTGACGCGTGGAGAAAATCCGAGCCGAACTCAGACACGTGGCAGAATCTGAGCTGAGGTGAATTGGGGTTATTAGAAATTCGAAACGGCGCAGCAGTTAAAAGGACGCTTTGACAATTTGCATGCGGTCAAAAATACGTATGTGACGATGCATCCGAGGGTACGAACCGTCAATAATGATTACACCTAGTGTTTCATTCAAGCCTGGACGTCCAATCGATCGGCCCTACCACTACACTCGCCCGATTGACCTCATCGTTGCACCCAGTCGACCTGCCATATCGCTATAGCCAATCGATCGATTCTGTCATTACCCTCGATCGGTCCGCCGTGTCATTACATCTGATCGGTCGATCACATCACGATAATCGATCGATCGGGCCCAGCATGAGCTGCCTTGGAGACACGCTATATGATCCTTATGTACTCCTTCTACCCTTCTCTTGGGTCAGACTCGAGGAGTAGGGGGCTTATGGTTAGGTCGGTTGTGCTAGGCCCAGGCCCAGGTCCACGCATCCACGGCCCATTCGCAGGTAGAAACCTTCCATGCATACGTGAAGACCTACGTAAAAACCTAAACCTAGCATCTACTTCATATATAAGGTACTGCTTTGCCATGTTACAGGTACGACATTAAAACCTTGACATTCTTTGTTTATAGCCACCAAAAGACTAACTTGAGTGTCAGAGGGGCCTGCCGGCTATCAACCCTCGGCGTGCCTTGTGCTGTTTTGCAGGTATTCTCTTGCTAAAGACAACCAATCTCATGGATCCAAACAGTAACATCCTGCCTCACCAGAATCAGGCAGAACCAGCACACATTACTAACATGTCTCGGTTTCTAGTTAACCATCTTCTTCAAAGTTAAGGTAAGTTATAGTTCCCTTCACCGTGACTCAAACTTTTAACTCTTAGGTCGGAAGGTTATTGGAGGACTAACGTCACCATTTGGACCACTAACTTGGAGGTACCAAGAACATAATATTTGTTTTTACATATTAGTGATCTTGTTTCCATTATAATCATATATGTATCACTGACAACTAATATATAACACATATCATAACATTATGTAGTAAATATAAAATTATGTGATACCCATTTGATAAGTGCATATTTGTCTAATATTTATGTTTTAATTATTCCTTTTTATTCCTCTTGTTGATGCAATTATCGGGACTTAATTTGATTTAATATTTCCTTGCAGGAAATTATAATTTTTGCATAATGTGAGAAATTAAGAGGAGAAACCAGCAATTAAATCAGCAGGTGGGCTTCATGGAGGCCAACGTAGGTGATGCATTTCAGCTAGGAAAATTACACACTTGGAATAGGAAAAGAGGCCATCAAGGAAGGGCCCACGTGAATGAAAGAAAAGACAAAAACCTAGGAAAAAGATAGCAAGTCACGGCTATGCAGAGAAGTGAGCAATTAGGGTGGACTAAAAATTAAAGAAACGCACGCAACACATGGGCTGAAGAAGGAAAAAAAAGGCTGGAAGTTTGGGGGGCTGGCAGACGCACGCAGGACAAGGTCACAAGACATAGGGCTGACGTGGAAAAAGAAGGAGGGGCTGAATTGAAGAAAAACACGCACGCAACAAGAAAAGGAAACAGCGGCTCCAAGAAAAAGGAAGAAACGCACGACTGCAAGAGGATTTTTACGCAGGAAGCAATTTGGTGGACTGGACAAGGGCAAGACGCACACAAGGCCAGAGGAAGGAGTAACGGCGGTAACGAGGAAAGAGGGCTGGAAGTTTTGATTCTTGGCATCACCACAGTGACGACACAAGGAATCAGCAGCGTGTTTAGGGAGATTTTCCTAGTTTTTCTTCTTTCCTTTGTTAATTAGAACATGTTAATTAAGAATCTTGTTTTGTTTAATTCCGTTATGAGTAGGTAGTCTGTTTTAGTCAGGGAATTCCAATTGTTATGCTTTGACTCGTGAGACTATTGTTCTGATTATTTGGTTTATAATATTCGTACTGTTTCTGATTTATTGTCATTGTTTATTAATTGATTCTGCGATTGAGGCTGATTGTAGAGTTAGTTAATTTACATATCGCCAACTGATTTACTTGGTGGAGTCTAACTGGGTGATCGGTGTTTGTGGCAATTGGCACTAGGACATAGTACTTATGCGATTTAGTGTGGAGGAACTTGTGATCTAACTAGATGAAGCATGAGTCGGTCGTGGTCGAGTTAGGGTTAGTGTTTCTTTAGAGTTTAATGCTGTTAATTAATTGAATCTCGGAGAGAGTCTCGAAGGGGTTATTAATTAATTAGGGAACAGTTTAAAGGAGTCTCTTTGATTGTTCTAAGATTAAGAAGAAACGAGGGAGCCAGAGGAAGTTGGTAACCATAGCTAACCTATTATTAAACCAAAGAAAATATTTGAGTCGATGATCGTGGTCTCCGCATAATAATTAGGAATTTCCTGGCTAGTTGTCGTTATTTGAGTTAATCAATTTTATTTGCGTTCTTTGTTAGTTGAGTCGTAGTCGTTATTTTATTAATTGAGTTTATCATTTATCAGTTGTTATTTTAATTAGCAGTTCCAGTAGAAAACTCCAAACCCCCCATTTTAATTATTTTCATTCTTTCTTTGGCATTTAAATAGAATCAATTATTCCATTCTCTGTGGATTAACCCCATTTACCGCTGTGCGCAATTTATTTTCGTTTGGTGTTTGGGATTTATTTTTGGTGGATTCGACACCCATCAAATTTTGGCGCCGCTGTTAGAGGACCGGTAACTAATTGATTTTGTTTTGTTTTATGCCTAGAAACATTCGTACGGGAGATTCCATCTTGTACGACCCCGAGATCGAAAAGACCGCTAAGAGGCTAAGGAAGTTGAGCAAGCTAAGGAAGAAGCAAGGAAAAGCTAGTGGATTACAGACCCCGGTTGAGTCGGACACTCAAAAGCGGAGTCTGAAGAGGAGATTGAAGTTGAACAAAGAACTCGACGGAAGCTTAACCGTGACCACGCGCAGGATATGGCTCTTAACAGGACCCTCCAGGACTTGGGTAGACCCACTGAAGCACAGCATCCGCTGTGCATAGATTTTTCAGAACTTCAAGAAGGGTTCGAATTGAAATCCGGACTCATCCACTTGCTGCCCACCTTCCGTGGATTGGAAAACGAGGATCCGAATAAGCATCTGAAGGAATTTCACCTCGTCTGCACTTCCATGAAGCCCCGCAATGTCACGGAGGACCAAATCAAACTGAGAGCTTTTCCATTCTCACTACAGGATGCAGCCAAGGATTGGCTCTACTACCTACCTCCAGGGACAATCAACACTTGAGAAGGGATGTCCCAACAGTTTCTAGAAAAATATTTCCCAGCATCTCGAGCCGCCAACATCAGGCGTGAAATATGTGGCATTAAGCAGAAGGATTCAGAAAACCTCTATGAGTACTGGGAGAGGTACAAGAGAATTTTAGCAAGCTGCCCGCAGCATGGCATATCTGAGCAATTGATCATCTAGTATTTCTACGAAGGTCTAATTCCAATGGAGCGCAGAATGATGGACGCCGCAAGTGGTGGGGCCATCGTCAGCAAAACCTCACCAAGCTTGGAGTTGATATCAACCATGGCAGCAAACTCCCAAATTGATTGCCGACCACCAGATATACAACGAAGGGTGAACGAGGTAAATGTTACTTCTCTCAATGAGGTCGAATCTTTGCTAACAACTTTGGTCGAGAAATTGAATGTAGGTACTCCTCCACCTGCGAGGGCGTGTGGCATCTGCACCAGCCTAGCTCACCCAACCAATGCGTGCCCAACACTCCACGATGAAATACCGGAGAATGTGAATGCTATTGGGTTCCAACATAGGCAGTTTGATCCCTATTCAAACACCTACAACCCCGGTTGGAGAAGTCACCCAAACTTCAGTTATGCTAACAGCCAACCGACCCAACAGAATTACTATCAAAGACCACCACCACCGCAACAGCCTTCGGGCTCAGGTAAGCCTCTTGAAGAAATTGTCCATATGTTAGCTACTAATACTGCAAAATTTCAACAGGACACTGCAACCAGATTTCAAAAGATAGAAGAGAGCATGAAGACCCTAGAGACTCAAATGAGTCAGATAGCATCCTCCGTTAGCAGAATGGAGACTCAAGGCAAGCTGCCGTCTCAGACACTCGACCCGAGGCATAATGTGAGCGCGATTTTCTTAAGAAATGGTAAGGGATTGCAGCCTCCAGTCGACAAGAACCCTAAACGTGACCACGCCCAGGGTTCCCGTGCAGAAACAGAATAGGAAGCCAAAATGGAGCTTAAACGTGACCACGTACAGGATTCAAGTCTAGCTAGAAATCCTCAAAAACCCAAACCTCTAGTGGTTCCACCCCCATTCCCCCAAAGACTGGCTCAGAACAAGAAAGAAAAGGAAGATAAAAGCATCATGGAGTTATTCCAAAAAGTTGAAGTAAACATCCCACTTCTAGAGGCCATTAAACAGGTTCCGCGCTACGTCAAATTCCTTAAGGAATTATGTACAAACAAGCGTAAGTTAACAGGTAATGAATGGGTGAGTGTGGGTGAAAATGTTTTAGCTGTCTTACAGAGGAAATTACCTCCTAAGTGTCGCGACCAAGGTATGTTTTTCATTCCTTGCAAAATTGGGAATATTGGTATAAGTAAGGCTATGTGTGACTTAGGAGCCTCTATTAATGTGATGCCTTTATTTGTTTATACCTCCCTGGGTCTTGGTCCGTTAACTAGTACTGGAGTTATAATTCAATTGGCTGATCGATCGATTGTCTATCCTGAAGGTGTTTTAGAGGATGTGCTAGTTCAAGTTAATGGATTAATTTTTCCTGTCGATTTCTTTGTTCTTGACATGGAAAATGATAGTTCATCTGAGTCTTCTGATATCTTGTTGGGTAGGCCTTTCCTTAGCACAGCTAAGGCAAAGATAGATGTGCATAGTGGTTCATTAACTTTAGAGTTTGATGGTGAAGTGGTGAAATTCAATGTTTATGATGCCATGAAACGGGCTGAAGATGTGTCTTGTGTTTATAATGTTGATATCATTGAAGATTTGACTCATGAGGCTTCTGCTTTAATTTATGATGATGAGTTGAATTATGCTTCGTGTCATAGGATGTATGTTGATGGAGTTAAGAGATTTACTGATCGGTCTGAAGTTTCTGATGATATACTTGATGAGACCCCAAAGCTGGAGCTCAAAATGCTTCCTGAGCATTTGAAATACGCATATTTAGGTGACGGTGAGACTCTGCCCGTGATCATATCCAGCATGCTCGACGGCCTGGAAGAGGAGAAACTAATTAGAGTGCTTCGAGAGTACAGGGAGGCAATTGGTGGGACCATTGCTGATTTCCAACATCGAGACGAGGGTTAACATCGAAACGAGGATCGTCGAGCCTAGGACGTTAAACAAGGGCGTTAATGGGAGGCAGCCCCATATTTTTATTTTTTTATTTTATTTTATTTTATTTTTCTTTCCTTCCTTTTGCTTTATTTTGTGTTCGTTTTGTCTTGTTTGTTTCCTTCTTTCTTTGTTTTGAACTTTTCCCCTTATTCCCTGTGTCTTTCAGGAGGTTCAGCATTGGATCAATTCGGAGTTCTTGGATTACAGCTGGCGGGATTCCTTTATATGATCATATGTTGGCTCTCGTCCCTCACTGTACTAGCTATACCCTACTGGCAGGATGCCTAAACGAGCTCACGTATAAGCCCTCATCTTCACCACCAGACCAGTCTAGCACCATCGCCCCCCAGATTCAGGGAAGTCCTCAGTTTACCCTTTTTATTTACTTTTACGTTGAGGACAACGCATGCTTTAAATGTGGGGAGGTGATTTATGCTTTTGAGATGCATATTGTTTTTGTTTGATGCATTACTTTGGGATATGCCCTCCATTGTCTTTTGGTATTTTTGGACTTTTAACTGTTGATGCTGTGGCGGACTTAAAAAAAAAATTCCTCTTTTGCTTCATTTTGCTCGATGAATTGCTATGCCTTAGGTAATGGTGGATTGTTTTAAAGGAGTCGAGAGTATGGTTGAGTCCCTTGTTATTTAATGTTAATTAAATGTTAATGATTTTGTCCTATATGTTGAAGTTGCGAGCCTGAGTTAATTGGTTAAAAAAATTTGTGTGATTAATCGGTGCCTTTCTTGTCTAGAGTCATGTTAAGCTTAGAAGTTGAGTTGGTATATGTGTTGAACTTTGGATTGATGTGGGAAATTATGGTGGAGAAAGTGAATGAAGAATAAAAATAAAAAAAAAGGTGTTAGATTCGTTCCGCCAATCACCAAAGGTGGTTGTGAGCGAAGCCAAAAATCCGTCTAAAGCCTGGATGAGACTGAGTAACCGGGCGACATTCATCACAAATTTTTGCGCTCGCGTAAAAAGGCCTTGAACAACTATGACGTGTGAGGCAACCAACTACTCCTCTGATTACTCGAAGAAAAAAAAAGAAGGGAAAATAATATATTGCAAGCATATGAGTAATTACGAGTAAGGCTAAAGCCACTTAGCGTTGTGATTGACCGATTAACCGGATGACATTCATCACAAATGTTTGCATTCGCGTAAAAAGGCCAATGACAATTCCGAGTAATTTATAGCTAAAAACACCTAATTAAGTAATTAAGATTAACCCGATCTTCCCATGACTACCACATAAATTCGGAGTTCCTCATGTATGCTAACCACCTGATAAGTGAAGTGTGTTTTCTAGGCTTGATTGGTTTTTAATTAAAATTCGGTAATTCATGCTTGCGCTTCAATTTGAGTTCGGGCTTGTGTCTTCTCATATGGGAAATTTGTTGCATTTCTTTGACATTTCATTGACATTGGGACAAGATTGCGCTCTCATTCCTAGTTTACATTATCTTTGTGCGTGTTTCATTTTGTGGATTGGTTTTTCATTGTGTCTTGGTCCTCTTTTATGCTTGAGGACAAGCATCATCTAAGTGTGGGGAGATTTGATAAGTGCATATTTGTCTAATATTTATGTTTTAATTATTCTTTTTTATTCCTCTTGTTGATGCAATTATCGGGACTTAATTTGATTTAATATTTCCTTGCAGGAAATTATAATTTTTGCATAATGTGAGAAATTAAGAGGAGAAACCAGCAATTAAATCAGCAGGTGGGCTTCATGGAGGCCAACGTAGGTGATGCATTTCAGCTAGGAAAATTACACACGTGGAATAGGAAAAGAGGCCATCAAGGAAGGGCCCACGTGAATGAAAGAAAAGACAAAAACCTAGGAAAAAGATAGCAAGTCACGGCTATGCAGAGAAGTGAGCAATTAGGGTGGACTAAAAATTAAAGAAACGCACGCAACACATGGGCTGAAGAAGGAAAAAAAATTTGGAAGTTTGAGGGTCATGTGACGACGCAGGACAAGGTCACAAGACATAAAGGACGACGAAAAAGAAGGAGGGCTGAATTGAAGAAAACACGACGAACAAGAAAAGGAAGCAATGGCTCCAAGGAAAAGGAATAAACGCATACAGTAAGAGGATTTTACGCAGAAGCAATTTGGTGGATCGGACAAGGCAAGACGCACACAAGGCCGAGGAAGGAGTAACGCAGAACGAGGAAAGAGGGTTTGGAAGTTTTGATTCTTGCATCACCACAATGGACGACACAAGGAATCAATGACATGTTTAGGAGATTTTCTTAGTTTTTCTTCTTTCCTTTGTTAATTAGAACATGTTAATTAAGAATCTTGTTTTGTTTAATTCCGTTATGAGTAGGTAGTCTGTTTTAGTCAGGGAATTCCAATTGTTATGCTTTGACTCGTGAGACTATTGTTCGATTATTTGGTTTATAATATTCGCATCGCTTTACGATTTATCGTCATTGTTTATTAATTGATTCTGCGATTGAGGTCCGATTGTAGAGTTAGTTAATTTACATATCGCCAACCGATTTACTTGGTGGAGTCTAACTGGGTGATCGGTGTTTGTGGCAATTGGCACTAGGACATAGTACTTATCGATTTCGTGGAGGAACTTGCGATCTAACTAGATGAAGCATGAGTCGGTCGTAGTCGATTAGGGTTAGTGTTTCTTTAGAGTTTAATGTCATTAATTAATTGAATCTCGGAGAGAGTCTCGAAGGGTTATTAATTAATTAGGGAACAGCTTTAAAGGAGTCTCTTTGATTGTTCTAAGATTAAGAAGAAACGAGGGAGCGGAGGAAGTTGGTAACCATAGCTAACCTATTATTAAACCAAAGAAAATATTTGAGTCGATGATTGTGGTCTCTGCATAATAATTAGGAATTTCCTGGCTAGTTGTCGTTATTTGAGTTAATCAATTTTATTTGCGTTCTTTGTTAGTTGAGTCGTAGTCGTTATTTTATTAATTGAGTTTATCATTTATCAGTTGTTATTTTAATTAGCAGTTCCAGTAGAAAACTCCAAACCCCCCCCCCCTCCAATTTTAATTATTTTCATTCTTTCTTTGGCATTTAAATAGAATCAATTATTTCATTTTCTATGGATCAACCCCATTTACCGCTGTGCGCAATTTATTTTCGTTTGGTGTTTGGGTTTTATTTTTGGTGGATTCGAAAATATACGTATGTATGGGATATAGAAAAGTTAATAGAAATGTGTATATTAACATAATGCAAGACATAACAATGTGAAAAAGTTAAAGAGATAAGTTTTCCCAAACCAAAAATGAATAATTAGATAATGCAGACTACATTAACAAATACAATTAATGAAATTCTTAGTTTTATCAATATGTTTATTCGTATATTGGTGAATAAATAAATTGTTGAAATTTCTTAGAATTTATTAATGTGCTTATTCGTATATTGGTGAATGAAATTTATTAGTTACATTACAACTTGATTTTTTTTTCTGCTTGTCATTTTAACATATTGAATAGGTCTTCTATAATTAACAAGATTCTACGTTACTATAATAAATAAAAATTACCTCTTTAAGAGATGGATAAATACTAAAAACATCAAAAGAAGTATACGAGAGGACCCTCTTAGGACATCTCGTGGCTAAAATTTAAAAAAAAAAGTAAGAGTAATTTTTTTATGGATAGATAATGAGTAGAACCCTATGATAGTTAGCCAAGTGAATAATAAAATATTTGCGCTATTAAATAATTAACAAATTCCCAAAGAAGCCCACAATTTACCGGATCCAGGCCATGCATATGTACCGACCCGAAAGCCGGATCAACTTGAACAAATCATAGCTTACGCTTGGCGAGAACGTCCAAGTTCCGAAAGAAGCAACGTATCGTTGAAATCACCGCCGCTTAACACGCCACGACACCGTATAAGCTTCCGATACGATAATCTAGATTAGTCAGTTGTACCTTTGAATTCTATCTCTAGGACTAGGTAAGAAACTCTTTCCCGGAAACTGGTAAACAAAAGTTCTCCTGGAAACTTGAAATTGTCCACTCCACGCAAAGTCTCGTTATATTTTAGTTTTTGGACTTTCTGTTACGGCGAACTGAGCAAGTTTGGAATATTACGATTTTCACAAAAAAATGTGTAATATATGGAAACATCTGTGTGCTCCTTGTGTGTTTGTTTACAGGGATTGGTGGAATCTATTTCTGGAATGTCGATGGGCTTGATGGTGCTCATGCACTGATGTCACTGTTTTGGATTGTGATTCGTCAGCTTGCAGAGATCGAGGCTATGGTAATTAGGGTTTCTGGTTTCGTTTTTTTATGTTCTTGATTTGGCTCGGTTTAGTAAATTGTGCACTATTGGTGATGTTGTTGGGCATAATATTGTTTTCCGGTTTTAGATTTTGTTTTAGTTGTAACTTCCACTAGTGGTTGTGCTGATCGTTTCTTGGTTGCTAGGAGAAATGAAGATTGGTCTTGGATTAGTCGAATGATTGCAAACTAAATTATCAATCTGTGATCATTTCTTTCGGCTGTCGTACCATTTCTTGAAAAAAAATATTGTAATGCTTATTTCTATATTGGATAGGCTGCATCAAAGAAAGTGATTACAAGGGATGAGTGGGAGAGGAAGCTAAATGATGTAAAGATTAGGAAGGAAGACATGAATAAGTTGGTGATGAACTTTCTCGTGACTGAGGGTTACGTTGATGCTGCTGAGAAATTCAGAATGGAGTCTGGAACTGAACGTATCCTTGCTTTATAGTTGCTTATTCTTAAAATTGGCTGTTTGATCTTGGTTCTCATAAAACATAGCAGTCTTTTGTGTATCCTAATCGCAATATAGCTGATATAGATCTTGCAACCATCACGGATCGAATGGCAGTCAAGAAGGCAGTACAGTGTGGAAAAGTTGAGGATGCAATTGAGAAAGTCAATGATTTGAACCCTGAGGTTTGACACTTTGTTTTGTTGCTTATCTCCTTAATGTTTGGTTTTGTATTAGGTGTTGTATTAGTTATTGGAAGATCTATACTACTATGGTTTTCTTTTAAGCTTTCCATGTTTGACTATTTTTCCTCTTTTCCAATTTTTTCTTCCTAAGAGGTTTAAATGACCTTTATCATCTGCTTTTTCAGACGATTGATGTTTTCAAGATTCTTTTACTTTATATTGCATTTGCATTCTTGGAGTCCAGATAGCAATTGTGTGGCTGACAATTATAACACATGTGCTCTTTTATTAATTTCCATCTCCATTGTATCTTAGTTTTGAAAGTCTCAAGCACTCTGGTTACATGCCTGGAAATCATTGAAAAAGTAATGGCTCATATGCATGTTGGTGGCACATTATAAACCCTGATGTGCATTGTGATTTCACATGTTAGAGATATAGTGACTGATGCATCAATCTCTTGATTGTGGACTGAACCTGCATTGACCATAGGTCTTTCTTCTGTACTAGAATGACCCACTGGATCGTAGCAGTGCATTTGCCTTATATACATGAGGTTGAATTGTTCAATAAGATTATCTCTGAGTAATAAGTTTCCATTTTTAAGACTAGCATGCTCACATAAGTGACAACCACATACTGAGATAGGTGGAGCAACATTTGGCTCATACATAAAGACCTTGTTTGCAGATATTGGACACAAATCCGCAATTGTTTTTCCATCTTCAACAACAGAGGTTGATAGAACTGATTCGAAATGGGAAGATAGAAGAGGCTTTAGAGTTTGCCCAGGAGGAGCTCGCACCAAGGGTAGAAGAAAATGTAATTCTCAGTTAGTCATTGATTTCCTAGGCCCACTTATCCTATAATTAAATTTTCATAGTGAAATTGCCTCTGGTGTATTATTTTACTGAAATGACGAACTTCATTCATTTCATTAATTATTCATCATATCAGCATGTAAAGCCTAGAATACTTTGTTACCCAAATCATGCTGGAATTATTTTCAGCAAAGCTTTCTGGAAGAATTGGAGAGAACTGTTGCACTACTAGCTTTTGAAGATGCCTCAAACTCTCCTGTTGGAGAGCTTCTGGATGTTTCACAGCGTCTAAAGACTGCAGGTGAGGTGAATGCGGCTATTCTGACAAGCCAGAGTCACGAAAAAGGTTAGTGGCTTTTTCTTAAATTTTGATTTTAACATTCTGTGAAACTTAAAAAGTGCTTCACTTGAAGGTGTGAAATTGCTGCTATATATCAAAGGTCAAGCCAAAGAAAAAGAAGCTTTTATTAACATCAGTGATTCAAGATGTCAAGGCTAAACTGAACTGGACCATGTTTTCCTTAGGCTTGATTTTAACTAACCAAACCCAAGATCTAAGAGAATAGGTATCATTTAAGTTTATAGGTGAGCTGTGAGGAGCTTGACCTTGAATGCCCGTGAGTCTTATGATGTTCAACTTGTGGGGAAGTTCCGTATGCTCCATTTAATTTGATGAATAAAACCTAAGATTTAAAAGAAGTATATATCATGCAAGTTTATAGGAGAATGTAAGGCTAAATATTTGATTGTAGCTCTTACATTTTGTGCACATATGATTAGTGATCCAATGATCACACAATGAGAGTGATTTTTGTAATTGAATGGTCAATGCAACTTTCAGTGCAGCAGCTTGGTTCTGAGTAATAACTAAACCTGGAAATAGAAATCTTCTTGGCGTATATGATAGTCATGTTAAATAATCAAAAACCACGCTTACATCTGTATGGATCACGAATTTTGAGTTAGAGAAGATAATGATGTAGAAATAAAGGCAAGCATCATATTTCCCCTTTATTGTTTTGGGTTCTGAATCAGATGAAACTATGGGCTTTTGTATTTTTATTTGGGTGACTGAACATGGATGTTTGCTTATATTTGGTAGTTGAGTTAACCGCCTTAATAATTATGATCTTGGTCTTGCATTTTGTGAAAAATGGATATTTAAGCACAATTTTGCTGACAGATCCAAAGCTTCCCAACTTACTGAAAATGCTGGTTTGGGCTCAAGACCAACTTGATGAGAAAGTTGCATATCCTCGGATAAATGACCTGTCTACAGCCGTGCTTGAAGACCCAGCAGTTTGAATGTCATATGAGTTCTTGAAGATCAGGGTTCTTAGCTTGAATGAACAGGGAGACAACTGAATGGAATGATTAAACTCTGTACTTCTTCTATTGAAGCTACTCTGGGAAATGATTTGGTGGATTGTTAGCTATTAAGTCATTTTCTGGTGTTAATTATCTTTCAACAATTGTAATGCCGTTTTGAAATTTATTTGTTCATAAAGTTTGCTTTCTTTCAAGATTGTAGCCTTCTAGCTGACATTTATCTGTGGTCATGAAGCATAATAGAACTAAGAACAGCCAATTCAATGTCCAATCAGAGATTAAAACCTTATTAAATACTGGGTTTTAGATTTTACCTAGTAGGGATGCATCATATCCACCACAATGTGTGATGAGTGCATTGCATTGGCATCTAAGCATTAGTAATTGTTGGAATATAATGGGGATCAGCAGATATGAAATTACCAAGAAATCAAGTGCGAATGAAGGGTTCTAAACTTGTAATCGAATAGAACAAGTTTCATTCCAGCGAATAAGTTTCTTCTACTAAAATTGTGGGACCACATCTACAAATCGAACGACGCAAATAAATAAACCCATAATCTTATCCTCGTGTGCATTAGTCGTTTGGGTTTTTGCACACGACATAGACCCAGACAATGTCAGTGAAATCGTCCTCGTGATACTCGGCGTGTTTGATTCCAGAGCCTCTTCTACCCGAACCATCATCAAAGTTGAGAGCATAACTTGAAGGGTCATATTGGAACTTGGACTGCTTCTTCCCCCCATTATTGACTGTAGCCCTAACTGCTGCCCTCAGTCTTCGCAGAAAGGTCTTGAATCCTCCGGCCACTCCCATGTTCCTTCCTATTCCTTCGTAGGACTGCTAAAATCTAAACTCAATATGAAAGCCCCAATAGCCCAAAAGCAGAAAGATGAGCATACCACAAAAGGCTAACAGGACATTTGCATGGTCCAAAGGCTTTGACGCAGAGATGGTTATAAATAAACAAACAAAATTCAACCCAGAAAAGCCGCAAACTTCTGAAATACGAATTGGATAAAGACGAACAAATCTTTAGCTGCTGCACCTTCAGTTGCAGTCTGAATCTCCACACCCACTCATATAAACTCCACTATCTACCCTAACAGGGTAGGGATTGATGCAAAAGAAGGAAGAAAAAGTTGTGGGCAGAGGTCTTAATCAGTATCTGATACTAGTCGTTGCTGTGGTCGTTATACTCGTCCAAGAAACATGCGTGGCATCGCATTTCATTCCTCGCGTTATTACTCTTGGAACCGGCGTTGCACCTAAACTACCCTGGTTCTCGTTTTCGTTCATGTATGCAATCACACGGGAGCAACCTTCTGATTCGGAACAGAAAGTGGACGAGAAAAAAGGGGAAAATTTAAACACACAAAAAGAACGATTCTTTAGTGATGTAGGTCTGTTTTTTCGTTGATTTATCTGCTGCGTATTCAGGTGAGATTTTGTAGATTTGCACATTCCAACTAAATACCGCCAACGACATGTTATACATTTGTAATTTAACATATGAATATGATTATTCAAATCAGGATTCTCATTTTGGCCTAAGGCAATTGGTCTTCACCTCGAAAGCTTTGTTCCCCCTTTTGTTCCTTTGTCCGAGTCTCCAGCGCTAAAGCAAATCTAAACGTATCTTTTATTAATTAATTGAATTATTAAATATAGAAAAAAAATTTAATAAAAATTCTCTCTTTTATTTATCCTTCACATCTTTTAACTATCCTTATCTCTTACTCATAGATAATATTAAAATTAATAATTGAAATACTAGACTCTAAGTTCATCAATTCTCTTTTTTTTTTCTTTTTTAAATTTCTATCCTGGTTGAATTACTTCTTTTATTCTTTTATTGGAGGTTGAGTCTTGAAATAATCGGTAAATTTAGTCATTTATAATTATAAGGTCATAATTTTAAGTTACAGAAACACTTTTTGTAAACATGTGGATTGTTCACTTTTTCTTTAACGGGTCACTAAATACCTGATTTATATCCTTCCAATTACTTTATCATATCAAAATGTGGGAGCTCTTTGAGTCAGGGATTTAATCTTTTGCTCCAAGGAGTCCAAGCCCAAACTGTCACAAAATAATGTCCGACCCATGCGTATACTTTGCATCAAAAGAAGAGAAAGGCAGCGTTACTAGAAATGAAACACGAGAAAGAAAAGAAATTGAAAAGTATATCCTTTCACGTGAATGAGCTCAGCCCCATGCGCTCACTTGACCACCCCGACTCCGCGACGCTGATCTGACGCAAAACCGCGATCCCTCGAGGCTCATTGTTTGGCAACACACACACACGTGCCACTCGTCCCACCGTAACACCTGTGGTTTGCTATAGCCTACACTACAATTTGTTAAGTTTTTTGCCCACCTGACGGTTTGACCACACTCCACATCCCCAGCTATCATTTTGAAAAGTGATCTGGACCGTTGATTGTAGGGGACAATCGCGAGAATTTTGGTGCCTAGCTTGTTGGTTAAAACCCGTAAAGCCCGACACTGGAAGCTGAAATGTTGGTGCTGATACCGGGCCAAAATTGATCTTTAAGCTTTTTATTTTCCTTTTCTATTTGTTTAATTTTATAAGATTAAAAATATATATTTTTACTTAATTTAAGAAATTTTAAAAAAATTCTTAAATTTTAAAATTTAATCTCTTTATTTTATTTCATAATTATTTATAAGATGGTTTGATTTGGGAGACTTATCATTGAACTTGGTACTTCACTTTGGGTCCAAATGGTCATACTTGAATTAACTGAGTTTTGAACATTTTGTTTTTTTTCAAAAGATTGAACCACTCAAACTCAGGTGCCTTATGGTGGATCCAACAACAGCCGTAACCTCGACCTATTATCATCCCTCAATTCTCTCTGGTCAGAAGCCATGAAGACACAAGGAAAGATAATAATAGCATAATGTGAGTGTGCCCGTAGGCGTAGCTGAGTTGGTTTCAGAGGAGTAGTGTTACTTTAAGGTGCATAGTTCGATTCTCACGGTCTAAGTGTGGGAATAACATTCTTGAGTCCCTTGTGAGCTTTGAAGGTGGGCTTCTTGTAAACTTGTGGGGTGTTCACCTCTCCCTTAATGAGTCACTGAGTACCTAATTTACATCCTCCCAATTATTTTGTCGGGTTGAGGTGTGAGGGGCCCTTTGAGTTGGAGTTCAACCTTTTGCTCCAAGCACAATGTGAGTGCGTTGGCGACGGTGTGACCATGACTCTCAAATTTTTTGAAGACATGTGAAAGTAAAATTGACCGTATAATATTAGGAGAAAAGTAAATGTAAGTGTCTGTTCTGTCGTCAATATAATAAAAGGGTTTAGTATTTGCTACGCTCTTGCTCTCTTCTTCTAGTTTGAGGTCTCTGGCTGGCTGCAAAGCCCGTGCACGCTCACTTGTCTAGGTTAGGCTATAATTGTTCCGGTATCTTATTGTGTTTAATAAATTTCAGTTATTTATTTTATATAGATCTCGTATAAATAAACGTGAGTCTCGTATAAATGAATGATTGAGATTCTATAGGACACAATAAAACATCATAAAATTGGACAGAAAATCTTGTTCCATTAATCCCACTATGAAATGGAAGCAATAACAAAAGTTTGGTGTTCATATTCTGCCCCTATTAGTCATAAAAAAGAAACGAGGCCAGTGAATGGGCATAGCTCACACCTTTCATCTTGCATGTTATGTGTCTATATTTTTCCGTTAAATGTCTCGCATTGAGACATTGAATGATATGTGTTGGGCATGAATATGACGTTGGCCTCTTAAAGTTGGCAACAAAGTTGGTAGATAATGCTATTTGGACATGGAAGAAGCAAAAACAATTGAATACCCCATGGAAGGGCAAGCCCTCGCTTTATTGCAAATTGCTCCTAAAATAAAAGACATCCCAAAGACAAGTCATTGGGCCTTCCCCTTAAAGATTTTGGTTCCAAAATTGGGTGGGTCGATAACAAATGCTCTGATAAACAGAATCTTAAGGAAAAGATTTAACATCCCTCCAATTATGTTTGGTTGATATGAAAAATAAATAAATATGATATTATAAAATTATTGGCTGAGAATAATGAAATTGTTTATAATGTAATAAGATAGATAAAACAGAATGTAACATATGTATAATAATAATGAATGACTATTCTATTCTTGATAGAATAATAATGTATTGCCTTGCTGTTTGTTATTAAGATTGAGGATATAATTGATATTATAAAATTTATTGAAGATATATTAGATAATACATATTTATCATTTTATATTATATCTTAAACTCTCATAAGTAACTCATTTTATTTGTTTATAATAAAATAAGATGTAATGTGAAATCTTCTTCTTTTATCTTATTTCATTTCATTTCATTACATTTCATTATAAACTCTTATTTTAAAAGATAGAATAATATTTCATTTCATTATTAATAGTCTTTCCAAACATATCTTAAATATAAAAGGCAATAATCACTATAACCATTGAACTGTACTTTTTCCAATTTTAAATGAAAAGCTTAATCTGATTTTACCCAAAATTACCAATAATATGGTAAAAGAAGTAAGTCTAGTTGCTTTGGCAGTCTAGGTTTCTTCATTAGTAAGTTAAAAGGACGGATTGTGGCTGCCAAGCCTGCCTAATTAGTAATCATGTCTACCAACAGCGATAAAGTTGGCGGAACTCTCTAGTATTTGCAGAGTGCAGATATTTCTCCTCAACTCACTTGGCATTTAGTAGAGCAGTTGATGTTAGAAGAGTCGCAACATGTGCAGCTCCTTAGTCCACATCAAATCACTGTAGCGCCAAAAGCGAGAGCCCATGAACATGTTCATGGTTCATGCTTGTGTTTTTTACGGCAGTCACTTCAAGACCTACCTACGCCCTAACACTAAGCACAAACCAGACAAGACAGACCCACAGTACATAGCAAGTCCTGTGTGGTTAAAATAAGCGGAAAGGTCTATTTCAACTGCCCAAACCACCATTTTCTTCTTTCTGTACACCAAAAGAAATAAAGAGCTAAAAAGCAGAGCTATCCAAGTTCCAAGATTCTTCCTTTCTCACCCCTCCTCTTCCTCTCTTCTATGGTCACCTTATTGTAAACATAGAGTTAGCCCACATTCTCTTTCTCTCTTTTCTTCTCCCGCTTTCCATGTCCTTGAAAAAATACTAGTTCTTTATATATATTTATACATCTATATATATAGCATCAGTCCTATGCCTTGATTCCAGTGTAAAAAAGCCTTGAACATCGCCTTACCTTTTGATTACGCACCATAATTTTCCTTCTCTCGTGATCAAAATAATGATAATGAAAATGAAGTTGATGAAATAGAAATTGTAGACTTCAAAAATGGTTGCACAGGATGGTGGCTATAATTCTTCGCCACCAATTGGAGCTCCAACACTGTTGAACGTGCAAGGAGAAGATCACCTCGGACATTTTGACAACTCTGTCAATGCTGTGTCTTTTGGGTTTGTGGCTACTGCCGTTCTCATCTCTATGTTCCTGGTTATGGCCATCTTTGAAAGATTACTCAGACCTTCCTCTGATAGGAGCCATGGTGACCTCGAGTCCCAGATAGGTGTGCCTGCAAAGCTTGGTCACCCATCTCCAAAAGTGAGTGAATCTCTTCCCATTCTTTGTATAGACTTGCAATTGACTGGTCTTTACTAAAATTTTCTTTTTTGATTTGATTGCGTCTACTCTTGACAGATTAAAATGTTTTAAGATTTCTAATGTTGGGGTAAATGTGGTTGTTTCTGTCTTTTCTTTTCTTACGCTCTTCTCTTAACAATTTGTTGTTTGTTTCGATTTTTGCTATAACGGTAATTGTTTATCTGACAGAAAATACAATTATAACTATGACTGTCTGTCAGTGTTGGATATATTTCTGCCCAGCTACTGACATAGGTTAGATGTGGTTATGTTTCAGAATTGAACTTGGGATCCATGTTATTAATCACTCTACAATATGAATTAGTTCAATGACCTGGCTTCTGCATTACATGAATTTGACATTTTCCTTTGCTTGAGTTGAGTTCAAGGTCGATTTCCTACCTTATCTTCGTGTTTATATCCATTTCTTTCTTCTTTTTTTTTTGGTCTCCTGCAACGTTTAAGTTTTAACTAACAATTCCCACTTGTCACTTGAGATTTCTCATCATATTTGTTGGCCATATTGCCATTTTAGTAAGGTGCTAAACTGCATCTGATCTACCTTAAGCCTCACTTGCTATTGAGTGATGCTTTTAATATCCAAATTATATTAAAAAAAAGGCTCAAGTATTGAAACTCAGGTCGATAAGCTCACTTTTCCCTTCCACAATCACCCATTCACTTAGTCAAAATTTTCATCATTTAGGAACTGTCTTGTCTCCTAATTATAGCTGTTGGGCAATGGCCCATTTGAAGAAGTTGTCTAGTGATTGAATGGTTGGTTTCCGAGCCTAATGGTCGTTGGATTGGAGTAGATGTCCTTCTTGTTGTTTAGTACCAGCATTGTACATCGATGTATACTGGCCATCAGTTTCAACTGGACCTAGCTTTTGCGTTGCAATTGCATGGCCAGTGTGACAGTGTCCATGGTCGGAGACAGGTCTCTTTTGTGGACAAGCCTTGGTTCATCTTATTCTTATCTTTTCCGATTTCAACTTGTGCCTTTAGTTTACTTAAAATATTGTGTTTGATCATAAACTAAGGAGATTAGGTTAGTACCTATTTATTTGGAGTATCCCATGAGGGCTCTTGTGTGATGCATCACGTCTATGGTCTGCCCATCTGCCTTACCTTTTTCCGAAACATAAGAGGCCCACCTTCTTGATCCGACCACCTTGCTTACTCTGAGGACTAACTCTGATTTGGGATATAGCTAGCACAATAGAAAAGTTGCGTAAACTTTATTATGTTATCAAGTGCTTTTCAACGTGAAACTGTACATGGACTATTCATCAAGGATTTTTACATCATCTTGATCTTATAAAGATTGTCCAAGGGGGTATCCCTGAAGCCTGAACGCTTAAAAACCTTTGGGTGAAGAATTATTGAGGCACTTAGTTCTAGAGTAGACAGGATGGTCTCCAAGTTCTTTCAGATTTGCATTTGAGGGAACAATGGACTTTTTGGGGTCCAGGGTTTTATAGGTTTAAGAGTTAGTCTTGTTTGTGGAGCAATCATCATGAAACACATTGGCTCTACAACATGCAATATCTTTCAACTGATGTGATATTGAGTGATAGTTACTTGGCAAATCTGATCTGGACAGAAATATTGAGCTGTAGCAAACTATGGTTATAATCCATAAATATGCTAATAGTACCTTGCCATATAAATGCAGATTTTAAACATGAAGTTGTTTTATGGATAAGAGCGATAAATTATTTGGATTGTATATTTAATGACATAGTCTTCAACGTAGTTTCTGTTTCCCACCAGCTACATTATATCAAGCATAAAACTCAATTTCACGTGTCAGTTGTTGCCTTGTTTACATTATTAGAAGTAGTGTGGAGAACCATGAGAAAGAAAGTTGATGTATGGACTTTTTAACTGAAGACTGCAAGTCTACATCTGTCCCTGAGAACTGGATTGATGATCATAACTCCTTTGTTCAAAAACCAATGACAACTAAATGATTTCCTGTGTGCCCGAGTGATTGTCTCTACTTGTTTAGCTTCATAACTCGTTTTCATTTAGTACTTCTTGTGACTTAGTAAGGTTTCTGTGGACCACTTTTTTATCCTATTTAATACTTCATAGACTTTGTCCAACAAAAATGCTTCTTCCAAGAAAATGTCATGGATGTGCTGAACGAGTTTGGATTCCACAGTTTTGACTGAACTCAATGACCAATTTCCAAATATTGGTTGACATGTTCTTCATTAGATACACTTCATATTTTTTTCCAATAGTTTCATCAATACTCAAATCTGTGACGGGGCTTCATCCACTTACCATTTAGCTCCCTAACATACTTGATTTTCCTTTCCATGAAATGTTCAGATGACTGTATATGCAAATGGAGTTTCAGTGTTGATGCCTGGAGACAACATTCCTACCTTTATAGCACACCCAGCCCCAGTTTCTGTAGCACTGGAAAGTGCTGCTGACCCCCACGAACTATTTGTCACTGCACATCACATTTCGTCGTTAAACCATGAAACAGTCACCAGCTCAAGGGAAGAAGCTTAAGATGAGAAGGTGCAAACATTGGACGAAAGCAAGTACAGCCATGAACCGGAGGAAGTGTTCAAAGCACACAAACAAGCAAAATATCTTAACCGTAAAGCTCTTTATGCCTGTGTAGATAAGCCATTAGTTTTTGATGGGTTGAAGCCAGCATCTGTGCGGACATATTTGCAAAGTTTGGGAGGCTTCCACCCGGATTATTTGTTCATCCTTTGCATCTGCAATATTTGGATGTTGAAAGTTTGTGGATGGGATTTGATCCTCAAAGATGGATTGTTTTGGCGAGGGAAGATGTTAGTCAAACATCAAATTCCTTGCGATTTCTGTGGAACAGAGACTACCCATTTTTATTTTACTCGTGAAAGTCGGGTCCAACTCATTAGCAAGCTTGGTTCTTTGTGTTTGGAAAAAAGATTGATTGTAATTTGTGGTTTTGATTGTTTAAGGCCAGTACATTTTTACACGAACCAGGTCTAGCCTTGGGCCAGCATATTTTATTTAGATTGCTTGCTTAGAGCTTGCTAGTTTAGTTGGTGGCCTGTTGTCTTGTATCTGCCTATTGTATTTATCTTCAATGCTGAATCTTTTGTGAAGGAACTGAGGATTTGGATGGAATGTGGATATGGTGTCGAAAGGATTTTGTTGTTTGTGAGTGCTTGAAACGCAACAAAAATAAAGTCCGTAAAGAAGAGACGACAAGAAACTCGACTATGGACAAGTTTTGTATATTTAGGACCACTAATTGATTGTCGTCTTCTTCAGCCTGTCCTCCAACGGTAAAGAAAGATTTCTCAAATTTCAATTTGCTTATGTGCGCAGCGACAAGTTAATTTTGATATACATTACGTAATAGGCAAATCCTTTCACTGGGTGTACAAAAAGCAATCTTGCATAGATGAGTAAACCTGGTGATCAATAATGGCATTCCATATCCAAGTTGCCGGATCTGATTATCTACCATTTTGTCCGCTAATATACACAATACAAAAGAAATTAACTAAAAATTGCTTAAAACAAACTCAGGCGACCAAGATTCCACCGGAAACTTTCTGCAATTCAGAGAAAGATAAAACATTCAAGGGAAACCAGTGGGTTTTCAAGTGACTCGTTTGTAGCAAAGCTGCTTTCCTCCACAACACTCGCCTTATTCATCTCATTCTCCGGTGGATCCTTTCTGACGCGGCCCGGAGACCGGTTGCCCCGCACCGCCAACGTTCTACGACCCATTGCAGATCTATTGAAGGATGGTGACCTGGACCTTCTTCCTGAGCTCTCACCTGGGTCTCTCCTACTCGGGTCGGATCTCAACCCTCGCCTTTCTAATGATTCCTTGCTCTCCACCAACCTAACCGTACCCCCACCCCCGGCATTGTTTCTTTTCACTGGTGAACGGCCACCTCTCTGAATAGGCGAATTCCCGTTATGACGGTCCCTTTTAGGCCCCACCCTATCGCCGGGGAAGGACCGGTTTCTAGGTGCAGGAGATCGGATTACTCTTTGTTTTACTTCTTCTCCGTCGTTGATGGTGCTCTCGCTCAGGCTCACGCTGCATACTTCTGAGACTTCTTGCTCTGAGATCTCGTCCTCGTGATATGGCTTAACATCATTCTTTGTAGCGTTCTGATCAACAAACGGCAGTGGTAACAGTGGTGGTTCATGGTGGATTTTGTTCTTGTTGGCGTTGTCTTGTAAAGTGTTGATGTTGATGGGCTGTTGTGGCGGTGGTTTGGCGTTGGGAGTTTCGGAGAGAACTTCTTTAACGGTTTCTTCTTCAAGGGACTGTGGAGGTGGAGCTCTGCTCTCACGAGTTGACTTGGGGTTGAGAGTCGCAGATCCAAGTTGGTCAAATTCTGAAGCTTTATTAGCACTTGCACAGCAACCCATTTCAGGAGATAAGAAGAATCAATGACTTGGGATCAGTACGACATTCCTAGGCAAAGCACTAAACTTTTAAATGAAAATGGAGTTTTCAGGTGGACGTACAGACTATAGAGGTGAAGAAGAAGAATGCTGTCGGTGTTTGGAGAGGAAGGGTGGAAGAGTAGGAGATGGGTGCAAATCTTTAGCGTTGAACAAAGAGAAAGGGGGGCACAAAGTAATGGGGACAGTTGAGAGTATGTGTTAAAAGTGAAACTACTGAAAGCAGCAGTGTTGGAGATGAGTGTGATCCTCCTTTATTTTGATTTTCCTTGAACTAAAAATCGTATGCGTATTTAAAAGTTGTTCAACTCATGCACCTTTGTACCCAAAATCATATCACGATCCGTAGTTGTAGGTAATAGTGATTATTATAAATAGTAATAATCATCTGTGTCCTTTTGCTCCTAATCAGCTTTTTCTGTCTTTAGCATTTTGTTTTCTCTCTGTCTCTGGTGAGCGTCGCTTTATAAAAACATATGGGGCAGTTCATCATTTCATTTCCACCCACAAAAGCACTCTACGACTCTATGTTAGGATTAGACTGGCAAATCAAAGAATAACGTGTATGGGCTCCACTTCTGCAAGTTGAAACTTGCAGCAAGCCACCTGACACGTGGCAAACCCAACTTCATTAAATCAATGATTATTACGGTATCCCCACCTGACACAGCACTCAAATACTTAATGAAAACTACTAATATTATTTGGGATAAATTATGATATTAATTAACATTATCATCGTTGTTATCACCCAGTTTGAAGTCTTGTAACGAAGCAGGATTTAAAGAGATCTGATAGTATGCAGCCTTATTCTTACATAATAGAGAGGCTATTTTCAGTAGACCCACACGCAAATGAGACAATATAAAAGTGGTGCAAGTTATAGAGAAAAAAAAAATAAAACTAACACGGTAAATTATTAATTAAATAAAAATTATACTAAGTATATAAATAAGTAAAAATACAGGGTATACCTGATAGAATCCAGATCCGCAAGTACCTAATAAGCTACAAAGACCGACTCACCTCGTTTTTAGTTACTTTAGCAGTCCTTGCTCATACACCCTAAAGATATGCCAATCCTACTGTTCCCACAATCTGCGTGCCACGAGTCCCATCTACTGTATTGGCAAACTTTAAAGGTTAATCCCTTACCCTTATCCAATATAGTCATACTCTTCTATTTTTAGCCACTACCTCGTTAAGGTCTAACTCGGACAAATCTTTCTTGATCACTTCTCTCTAGTTCTTGTAAGGCCTCCCCCTTCTCCTATTATATTCACTAAGGGTTATACTCTCACAACTTCGCACCGAAGCATCAGAGGGCCTCTTGTGCACATGCCCGAACTACCTAAATGTAGTATCTCTCAACTTGTCAACAACACTAGCCACCTGTAGTTTATCTCTCACCAAACAATTCTGGACCCTATCTCTTTTGATAATGTCACACTTCCACCGAAACATGCGCATTTCTGCTACCAACAACTGTCTTATATGTCGATGTTTGGCAAGCCAACACTTTGCCCCATATAACATAGTTGGACATATCAATGTTTTATAAAACTTTCCCTTAAGTTTTACAGAAATCTTTTTGTCACATAAAATTCCTAATGCACTTCTCCATTTATTCCATCCAAATCTAATACGTTGTACTATATCAACATCGATATTACCATCACTCTGAATGCTGGACCTGAGATATTTAAAACACGATCTCTGTGGTATGACATCCACACCAATTGTTACCGCCGTTTCATGTACCCTCTGGTTCCCGAAAAGTTACATTCTAAATATTCCATCTTAAACCTGCTCATTCTAAAATCTTTCGATTCTAATGTATATTTTCAACGTTCTAGCTTGGAATTGACCTCCTCCCTAGTATCATCCACTAGGACAATATCGTTAACAAATAACATAAACCAAGGTACCTCTCCTTGTATATGTTTGGTAAGTTTATCTAACACTAGTGTGAACAGAAAATGGCTTAAAGCAGAACCTTGATGTAGTCTAATACTGATAGAAAATGCTTTCGTGTCACCTCTTATTGTCCTTACACTCGTTAATGCTCCTTCATACTTATCCCTAATTACTTTAATATAGGTCATAGGAATGTCCTTTGCCTCCAAACACCTCCATAGGAGTTCTCTAGGAACCCTGTCATACGTCTTCTCTAAATCAATAAAATCTAACATTAAGAATCCTCCAAATTCTGGATTTGGTAGTAGAAAAAATGAACTTTTTTTTAGATATCGGTGTATTTATACACATAAATTGTATCATAAAAGTTTTTTAGAAAATTTCTAGTATGCTTATTCTTCTCTTTTCCTGGGACTTGCAAAATGATTCCGCGGAGGAAGTCAAAACTACGTGGACATCACTACGACAATCGAAGTGATGTAACTGGACCTTTTATGGAGGCAAAGGGCCTGTGGAGGAAGTTGGACCTTCCAATTCTAAATTCTCCATTCTCCTCATTTCTGATATTTTCGACACCGAGACCTTTTCACCATCATTTAATTTTGATAACTGGTAATGCGTTTGGCATCTAGTTGCAATTCGTTAGCCATTTGTTGATCTGGGTACTTTGTCAAAATCCATACACGAGTGTTTTACTGTCTTCAAGGTTGAAAACTTATACATCTAGCTCAGTTTCTGGATTATGATAAAAATGGAAGTTTATAGGACATCTTCTCATTAAGTTAGAAACTTAATCTGCCATCAAATATGATTCCAAATACATACTACCAATCAGCTATTGGTTTGCTTAAGCTGTTTGACTCTTCAAACAACTAGCATCTGAACAACTGGCTGTTTGTTAGCAACTGAACAATTGGTTGTTTGTCTTCAAACAACCAAAAATAAAAACGCTTCATCAAACAATCAATAGAATCCAGATCCGCGAGTACCTGATAAACTACAAAGACCGACTCACCTCGTTTTTAGTTACTTTAGGAGTCCTTGCTCATATACCCTAAAGATATGCCAATCCTATTGTCCCTACAATCTGCGTGCCACGAGTCCCATCTATTGTATTGGCGAACTTTAAAGGTTAATCCCTTACCTTTATCCGATAACATCATACTCTTCTATTTTTAACCACAACCTCATTAAGGCCTAACTCAGATAAATCTTTCTTGATCACTTCCCTCTAGGTCTTGTAAGGCCTCCCCCTTCTCCTCTTGTATTTACTAAGGGTTATACTCTCACAATTTCGCACCGGAGCATCAGAGGGCCTCCTGTGCACATGCCCGAACTACCTAAATTTAGTATCTTTCAACTTGTCGACAACACTAGCCACTTGTAGTTTATTTCTCACCAAACAGTTCTGGACCCTATCTCTTTTGGTAGTGTCACACTTCCTTCGAAACATGCACATTTTTGCTACCAACAACTGTCTTATATGTCGACGTTTGGCAAGCCAACACTCTACCCTATATAACATAGTTGGATGGATCATTATTTTATAAAACTTCCCCTTGAGTTTTACAAGAATCTTTTTATCACATAAAACCCCTGATGCACTTCTCCATTTGTTCCATCCAGATCTAATACGTTGTACTATATTAGCATCGATATTACCATCACTCTAAATGATGGACCCGAGATATTTAAAACACGATCTCTGTGGTATGACATCCGCACCAATTGTTATCGCTGCTTCATGTACCCTTTGGTTCCCAAAAAGTTGTAATCTAAATATTCCGTCTTAAACCTGCTCATTCTAAAACTTTTCGATTCTAATGTATCTTTCCAACGTTCTAGCTTGGAATTGACCCCCTCCCTATTCTCATCCACTAGGACAATATCGTCAGCAAATAACATAAACCAAGGTACCTCTCTTTGTATATGTTTGGTAAGTTCATCTAACACTAGTGTGAACAGAAAAGGGCTTAAAGCAGAACCTTGATGTAGTCCAACACTGATAGAAAATGCTTTCGTGTCGCCTCCTATTGTTCTTACACTCGTCAGTACTCCTTGATACATATCTCTAATTACTTTAATATAAGTCGTAGGAATGTCCTTTGCCTCCAAACACCTCCATAGGAGTTCTCTAGGAACCCTGTCATACGTCTTCTCTAAATTAATAAAAACCAATGTTTTAAAAATCAGACCGGTGACTGAACCGGAGAAGCAACTGATTCAAGGGTCAATGGTTCAATCGGAATTCAACCGTGATCGAACAGGTGACTAATAAATATATAAAATTTTATTTTATATATTATATATATAAGATAATTGTTAAGCATATTATTTAATTATTTATCTAATTGTAAACTTAACTTAAACCTTTAAACTTCAAAATATACAAGTTTTTTTTAAGTTCACTAACACAACACAAAATAAGATAAAAAAGCTCACTAGTTATATTTCATCAAAAAGATTAAAAAAAGATCACTAATCATAATATTCATTCAAGCTGAAATCATCAAAATCAAAGCATTTTAAGTAGATCGGTCGGTTCTTTCTTTCAATGATTCAGTGGTTTTTACCGGTTTGACCGTAAAATAAACGAGTCAATCACTCACAAAAAATACGTGCTAAACCGAACAGTTTCATGCTCCAGTTCACTGATTTTTTGATCCGATCGACCGGTTCGGTTCGATTTTTAAAACACTGATAAAAACTATATGCAAATTTCGTTTTCGTTCCCTGTAGCATTCCACGAGTCTACGAAGTAGATGCATTGTTTCTGTCGTGAACCTACTAGGCATAAACCCAAATTGATTGGCCGACACAAAAGTAGCTCTCTGGATCCTTTTTCCAATTACCTTCTCCTACAGCTTCATAGTGTGACTTAGTAGTTTGATGCCTCTATAATTGTGACATTGTTGTATGTCTCCTTTGCCCTTGTATAAGAGGATCAACTTACTTAATCTCCATTCATCCGGCATTTTGGCTATCGTTAGGATCACATTAAAGAGTTAGACTAATCACTCAATACTAACAACTCCTATTCGCTTTCATACCTCTATAGGGATCTCGTCCAGCCCTACGGCCCTTTTGCTCCCCATCTCTCTCATAACCTTTGTAATTTTACCCCTCGTGACCCTTTCCTAAGTGCACCTGGTAAGGACATGCCCCGAAACGGAGGGTTCACCTAACTGTATGTTGTCCACTATCTCTACATTAAACAGGCCATAGAAGTATCTCTGCCATTGTGTTTTGATGGCTTGGGCCACGGTGAGTACCTGCCCTGCTTCATCACGTATACAACAAACTTGATCGAAATCATTCATACTACGTGCCCTATCTCGTGCTAGCTTGAAAATCTTTTGTGCTCCCTTTAATGTATCCAAGTCCCTGTACATATTTGTGATTCGTTTAATGTATCCAAGTCCCTGTACATAGTCTCATATGCTTCTCTTCTAGCCACTGAGATAGTTTTCTTTGCCTTATGTTTTGCCAGTTTATATCGTACTCTATTGATTTCCCGCTCCACCTCTATTGTACTTGCCAGAAGATCTTTAAAAGCTCTCATTTTGGCCTTAACCGTCCCCTGAACCTCACTCAACCACCACCAAGATTCCATCCGTCCTCCCCTCTGCCTTTTAGATATCCCTTTGGATACCTTTAGGTGTTTTGTGGCAGTAGCCTGGAGAACGAAGGCTATACCCTCCCACATCCGATTTGCATCCCCATTCACCGACAATGTTGAATTAGCCCAAACTTGAGTCCTAAATTGTTCCACCTTGTCCCCATTCAACCTCCACCACTTAATTTTACGACAATGCGTGGTAAAAACTGTTACCTCCACCCCTTAATTCCCAAATCCAAAACTAGTAATTTATGTTGAGCCGAAATGCATGCGGTCAGAAGCACTTTGCAATCTTTGCACTATGATTTGGCACTTTTCCTGATAAGGAAATAGTCAATATACGTCTTGTTCGTGCTATTATGAAATGTCACCAAGTGAGTGCACTTCGTTTTTCTTAAAAAAGGAATTTGCTATTACTAACTCATATGCTAGGGCCATGTCCAAGAGAGTAGTCCCACTCTCATTTCTAATGCCATGTTCGAAACCCCCAAGAGTCCCTGTATATCCGTTTGAATCTACTCCTATATGCCTATTAAAGTCACCTCCTATGAGGATCTGCTCAGTATTAGAGATTTGTTGAATCACCCCATTCAGCACCTCCCAGAATATACTTTTTGTTATCTGTCTGAACCCACATGCGGGGTATACGCACATACTACATTGAGAACCACACCGTTTAAAAACATTTTCACACCATTATCATGTCGACCCTTGTGATCCCCATTACTCGGTTTATAAGTTCCTTTATCACTAAGATATCTATGCCATTCTGTTTCCGCGAGCTTCCCGAGAATCATAGTTTGAAACTCCTATCTCCTTTGCTTTAGCTCCTGCCCACTTGATCTCCTAAATAAAGGCTATTTGTACCCTATACTTGTCTAAAATCTCTACTAATTCCAAAGACTTCCCCGTGAGAGCCCTGAGGTTCCAAGAGCCTATTCTTATTAGATCATTTCCTATTTTATTCCTGTGTGCTGTGCGCATCGAACTGTTTACACTTATTCCCTCCGTTCAATTCTAAGTAATCCTTAAAAGCTGAAAATAATAACAATAACAATAACAATAAGAAGAAGAAGAAGAAGAAGAAGAAGAAGAAGAAGAAGAAGAAGAAGAAGAAGAAGAAGATCTTTCAATTCTTCTTCTGGGTTGAAGTTGAGTATAGGGTACTATCTCAGAATAAAAGCAGTTCGAAAATATTTGGAGTATAACTTTCACAATACTAAATCAAATTGAATGATCTTGGTGTCATTATAAACCTATGACATAGGGGAGCAATTTTATAGAAGAAAGTGTTCTTAAATTTTTCCATTTGCATTGTCTAAATGATCAAGAATAGTAGATCTTAAAGTCAATTTTTGGGAAAAATATGAAATTTTGATCAATGAGTTATGAATTGTGATTTTAATGGTTTCATTTGGATATAGACCATAAGTATACACTGTACTTATATGAGTTGGTAATACAAATGTTTACGTGATGAGAATAATGGATAGATACCCAGGATTGCCATGAACATGCATTGTGCATATTTTATATGCATACATGTGCATTGTTAAATACTTTTAATTGTGCAAATTGTGATATATGTGTATGTTGTTTGATATAGAGGAGCAACTTGGAACGTCAACCTCCAGACGTTGCCAAAACTTTCAGACATCAGCTTCAGGAGCAACTTGTGAGTAACCTAGACGGTTCTACTCAATTATTTGTTATGTTAAATTTTGTTTGAATTGCTTAATAAATGTGAATTGAATTGTGTTGATTTCTAGACAGAAGGTCCGATGATTGTGAAATGTGATGAGATATTGAAGTGCTGCTTGAATGTGAATGTAATAAACTATATGCTTCATAATATTATTGATTGTGATAGATGCATTCCATATATGAATGCACAATTAGATAATGGCAGTTGTGACCAGAGTAACCACCGATCAGAGCTTAAAGCTCAAAATGTGAAAAGAGCCTCGAGTTCAGAAAGTGATTAAGAGCTTAAGGCTCCCTATATAAAATGAGCCTTGTATCCTCATCGGATAAGGGACAGTTATCAATGAGCCCGATATCTAAAATAGATACGGGACAGTTAGGCACTCGGTCATAACAACGTAATAATTGAAAATGAGTCACATGAGCATTTCATATGCATTTTAATAAGTATGGTGATTGTTTGAAATGCCATATTGGTTTGCTCTTAAGTGAAAATGTGATATGGATTCGATTATGCAAAGATGTGAAATATATGTTATATGTGTTGATGTGATGCATAAATTGAGTAAATCATCGATGATGGTTACCTCATTGAGTTCGCAAAACTCACCAAAATTGTAACGTTGATTTTTTAGGACCGAGAGACGACTCTAGCTACTGAGAGACTCTACCAGTCGTATAGATTTGTGTTTTGAAAGAGAAGGCATGACTCAAAAGTCGGTCAGTTACGTTTTGGACAGATTAGACAGATTTTTGTATATTGTCTCTTTCATATAGTACCTTTATATTAGGCTACGATGATGTACATGTAGGAAATGTTGAAAGACATATTGTAGACCTTCGGTTTTTATGAAATGAAATGAGAAAAAAGTTGGTTTTTAAAATATTGTGATTTTCTTATGATGCTTTATAAGTGAATAAAGACATGAAGCCATGTTAAGTGAATGTAGTGATTGAACGTAGCGCGTCATTGTCTTAGGTTATGTACTGGAATGATCTCAGGGCATCCTGGTATGTATTCTAAGGTAAGGGACGCTACAGTAAGTTGTATGAGAGCATGGTTAGGTATCTGTTGGGATATATAGGGATGTTAAGCATGAAAGATCGTGAGAAATGAAAAAAAGATTGAAATTATTGTTTGTTATAGGTCATTCACTATAGGTGATCAAATTGATCAACCAGTTGACCAAGGATTGCTAGGAGCCAGTAAGAAGTTCTTGGTACCTCGATCTAAGGAGATGCCTCATAGAGTTCTCGAGAGAAGGGACAGGAGGTATGATAGGCCGAAAAAGCAGGGAGCTATGGATTTCTATGGTGGCACAGACCTTGCTGAGACCGAAGGATGGTTGGAAAGGACTGAGAGAGTTTTTGATCAGATAGACTGCGAGTCTAATGAGAGGTTTGATTATGCAGTATCCTTATTGTAGGGCCTAGCTTACTAGTGGTGGAAGACTATCCCAGATAGTATTGAAGTAAATCACACGTTAATAACAAACTCGCAAAGTACATAAGAAGGGGGGTTGAATTGTGTAATCTTTTGTGAATACACAAAATTTTTGATAATCTCTTGAAAAAGAAACTTTTTCAAGTATTAACGGAATACCACACAGTTACTCAAGTAAATCGCAAATAACTTGTATAAGAACAAGAGTGTTTAAGAGTAAAGAGTTAGAAGATAGACGATGTGATTTTTATACTGGTTCACCCCAAACCTTGGGCTACGTCCAGTCCTCAGAATCCTTCTGAGTGTTCCTTATATTTCATCAAAATTACAAGTATTCTTTCCTCCCTTCCAGAGCCTCTTCAAGTCTCTTACACTGAGTATTCTTTCAACTACTTTAGCCTGCCTCTCTAGGCTCTCAGTCTTTTATTTCTCTCACTAGAAAGATAATGTGAGCTTTTGTTACAGTAATGTTAGCTCTTGTATATCGCACTTTGTATACAGAATTTTGTAAGTAATCACTTGAAAGCTCAAAGATTGTAAGATTGTTTAGTCTTCGACTACGACTAATATTTATAGTCTAAGTCTCCAACCGCTTATTGAATCTTGATAATTGCTTCTTGCTTCTTGTTTCTTGTTTCTTGTTTCTTGTAGAAACAGTTATTCAGTTGAGTTATGTAACTAACTCAAACTGCTTCTTCTTAGTAAAATTCTTCTTAGTCATCGAACTTCTTCTTAGTGAATTTCTTCTTAGTGATCGAATTTCTTCTTAGTCATCGAACTTCTTCTTAGTGAACTTCTTCTTAGTCATCGAACTTCTTCTTAGTCATCGAACTTTTTCTTAGTGAACTTCTTCTTAGTCATCGAACTTCTTCTTAGTGAACTTCTTCTTAGTGATAACACTGCACACTTAACACACTCGTCAGAACAATTCATTTATTTTAAACATTATTATTATTTAGTTATCAACAAAATTATTAAACGTGAAGTCATTTTGACTTAACAATCTCCTCCTTTTTGATGATAACAAATAATCATAAGGAATAAGAAGACAACAAAGATATACACATGCATATACATATATGAAAACAAAATAAACTTTTAATGCTATCTTCTTTTCATCTTACTGATCTCCCCTATTTGCTATCTTCCCTTTGCTTATGCTCTTTTCCTCTTCTCCCCTTATTTTTTATTAATTAAAAAGCTTTAACGTAGATGCTTCATGATTTTAGAGAACATTCGTTGCATGTCAGTTCTGATCAATCGAGGTCTTCTTCTATAGAAACTCGTAGGTACGCAACTTTCTCATGTAGATCACCAACTGAGTCACTCAGATCATCCACCTTAGTATGAATTTCTTCAATCTCCTTAACTAAGGCTTTCTGACTCCATTGCTGTGTGTGACTAACTTCCTCCAGAACAAAGGTAGAAACTTGTTGAGATGTTCTTATTGGAGAGAAGTTTGAAGCAATTGGTGTTTCTGTTGGTAAAACATCTAACTCAATGATTTTAATTTCAGGAGGGGTGAAAGATAGATTTCCTTCAGGGAGATCCAGGTCATCAAGTCTAGGTAGCTTTGGAATAGGTTTTCCAAAAAGGTGTAGGACATCTTTGATTGAAGATATGAAATTCAAAGGTCTAAAGTGCATAATGAGATGCACAAAGGTCTCTAAGTTGAAACTAATACCTTCAACAATGATCGTTCTGAATTGTCCTTTTGTCTCCCTCCCAACTACCTGAAAGGTTGAATATGTGGAGAAGCGTCCACAATGACTTCCTGATGCTTTTGAAATATGATGAGAAATATAGATTCCTCTAGATTGAGTTACATTACATGCCTCATCGATGTTTCTTACTTCTGACTGAATCTGCTCTTCTGTAAGATCACCTGTATTGGATTCAGGGTACATCTTCTGTTTCCCTTTATCTACATTGTGTACAATGTGTGAAGCTCTTGGTTGGATGTCTAATACAATCTTGATCAATGTTTTATTTGTAACTGGATAAATCGTATAACGCTCTTTAGACATCTCTTGGGATATGACATTGACTTTTCATATTTCAGAATACCATATAGTCTTCTTTCACCATCATTTGAAAGATGTAGAGATTGATTATTGATCAGTATTGGTTCAACCTGTACTTTGACCAACCTTCTCACAGGTTCTCTTATAATTTTATGGGACTCTTTCCCTAAATTGAATATGCATTTCTACCCTCCCTTTCTCTTAAATGGTAGTCTTTGAGCAACTCCCTCAATTGAGTTTCTTATAAAAGTAGTTTCAAGATGGAATTCTACTTTTGTTGGCTTCTTTCTAGATAAGCACCCTACTTTCCATATTATGAATTCTTTGACCAACACTAATTGGAAAAAGAGATAGGTTTAAAAAGTTTTTAGTCAATGAAACCAACATCTTCTTCAAATTTGTTTCAAAAGCTAGTGCTCAACTTTTACTTTCAAATGGTATATGACATGTAAATGGAAATCACTCTTTCTCTAACAATGGAAATGAAGTTTGTCCATTGAAACCTCATGTCATAAGTGGATTCTAACCTAGGTTAGTTATTTGGCTAGCTATATTAGAAAGTCAATATCTAGGGATGAAACCATTGCCAAATTGAAAAGAATCAAGTATGCTAAGATATATGTCATAGTTGATATTCAATAATCATTAGTAGAGGAGATCTTAATTATAAGACTAGGAGAAGAAAATATTTTGGTTACAGATGAGGTTAAAGTGTTATACCAGTTGAGGCATGTTCTCAATTAACAAGGTTAAAAAATGGCTTCCTATAAATAAAGTTTGCTAAAGAAGATTAAAATGAGCTGATAAATTTTCAAACTTCAACTGAGATAGATGATTTTTTGTTGATGCTAACTTACACCCTAGTGATTATGATGTTCAACCTTAAGCGGAACAAACATGTAAAGATAGAATTTCCAAGTCATAGTTTTTTGTATTTTTGATGATTTGGGGTTATTTTTGGAATATAAACAAGTGAGGAAACCCTATAAAAGCCCTAGGAGGATTGAGAAGTATAGATAAAGAGAAACATCAAAAGAGGTGACTGGAATATCTAACAAAGAGATCAAAGAGGAAAAATTCCAAAAGATCAAAGTTGCATAATTTTCCAACGTAAGGATATGAAGAAGAATACATCCAAGATTGAATCTTTTACTCTTCTCTTTTCTTTCCTTGTTCTTGAATGTTGGTTATAAACAATTATGGATTTATTTTAACTATGAATTGCTAAATTTGTTCTTGAATTGTTTTATTAAAATTTTATGCTTTTGATTTAATAGAAACGTACTTTGTGGTGTTTTTTTTAAAATAATGAATATATTAATGATATAAAAAGCTTAACAAATGAGTTCTAGGAGTATTCAAAATCATCAAAACATTACATCAATACAAAAAGTGACATGTAAAAAAGGATCTTAGAGAGCCCATAGAAATGCAAGATAGAGCTAATTAATTCTCCTAATGGCCAGCTATTGAGGACTGAACGAATGCTTATCCTTATAAACAAAGATGTGGGTTCTAATTCAGGCATATATTGCTTACAAAAGTCTTTCTTTGCTGTTGGAATAATCATTCAAGGTCCTTTTGTTTCTTTCATCCTATGAGCTAGAAACCAAAATGTTGAAAGCCAATATGAAAATCCACATATCACTTTTAAGACTCATCTTAATATTATGACTCCATTCATTGATACTAGACTAGAGCAAGAGGACAATTAGTGCTACAGAGGTTAAGGATTGCTTGCTATAAGTAACTATTGTATTGGAATTGAAAAAAAATAAATGCTTAATATTTTAAAGAGATAGTTTACGTAGAGAGGCAAATAAGAATATCTGACTAATCTGTCAAAGGTTGGAAGTCTATGGTTGATAGCTTGCCAAAATATAATTGAAGATCTAGGTGAATTGTTCTTATTCTAAATTTTTTTGTGCTAAGTTACAAGAAGATAGAGGATTTCTAAAAAGAGAACAACATGATTTGTTTATGAAATTACTAGTGGAAGTGTGAATCTATGAAACAAAATCTTTAGCTAAGTTGTTTAGTGTGAAGTTGAGAAGGAAATGGGAAAAACTTGTTGCTAGAATGATGTTATCTAGGTTAATGGACAGATCTTCAACAATTAAGGCATTAGGTGAAATAACTACCTTCAAAGGAGTAGCTTCAATGATATAATCTTGGGGGCCAAAAGGGTCCAATAATCATACCAAAATGAAGAACTTTTACCGTTTTTGATAATAGATATGCTAGAGTCCTTAATGCCCTATCTTAGCTTGAATAATTGTTTCATAACGTAAGAAGCATTTGCAGGAATCTTTGCAACCTAGAGGTTTTTATCTTTGAAATAATATGTGTGCACCCATTAGACCCAAAGAGCTTGTTGATCTTGGAGTAGTCTCTATAATCTTTTGGTTAGAAGAACATAATTGACGTTCTTGACAGATAAAATGTAGGAAAATCCCGGTGTGTGCATCACATGCACACGGTGCGGAAAACAAAATTTTGTTCCGGGACCTTCCCGAAAGTCAGGATCCATGTGTCTATACAACAAACTCAAACCATAACGACCAAAGGAGACCATCTCTAACGGTATCCACGTAGAGATCGGAGAACCTAACCGGGACAAACCTTTGACCCGGGAATAGCTAGAACAAAGTAAAGAGTGCTAGCTCCTACCTTTGTCCTTGGAGAGCTTGAATCAAAGATGAAGAGGAGATGAAAGGAAAGCTTGGAGAGTATGAAGATCGTTGATGGAGAAGAGAGGAAAACACCTTTTCTTCAAAACTTTTCTCCTACTTCCAAAAACCAACGATGATCTTCAATGAAGGAGAGGAAACTCTTTCATTTTCCTTCTTATTTCATAAGCCACGATCATCCTCATCTCTCATCTTCAATTTTTGTCTTTAGTCATTTAATTCAATTGATGACTAAGCGTGAAAGGAGAAGCTTCCTTTCTCCTTTCCACGTATACACACACACACACACACACACACACACATATATATATATATATATATATATATATATATATTAATTCTTTAATTAATTAATTATATATATATATAAATGCTGAGATGGTCCAGTCACACTGGGATCGGTCCTACCGGGTCCCGGTATGGGAAAAACTCCTGAAAATCCTTTTCAGCAATATCGATGTCGAGATCTCATCGGGACATATCTCGATCTCATCGGGATCCATCTAATCCGATTGCTCTCCATATATTGGATCTTTATCCAAAACTATTTTACAAATTCTCTGAGTCACTCTTATGCGTGTGACCCATTAGGTTCCCGGTTATGTTGGCCACTTAGATTAACACTTAATATGAGCAAGTCATGAGCGGTATCTAGCAACACATCATGACCCCCAATTGACCGGAAAGTAATTGGTTTGACGAATGAAGCTATATTCATCATGAACCATATCACGAACCTTTCCATAGACAATTACCGTGTAATTCGTCCTTTCACCATGCTATACCCCACTTGGTTATGAGTATGGGCAATGTGTCAACTCTTACTAGACTGACTACGTCAAATCTAGTCCAAGTGATTTCAGTTCTCGTCCTGGGACTCATTACTTAATATGTCAATGAAGACATTCTTCATGACATATATGCCCCGGCCAGAGACTTCCAAGTAATGACCCTGACAAGAGGCCATGGGTATCATCTTCGCTATCACGAAGTGGTGAATTCTCTATTGGCTACTCAATTACCTTGAATATCTCAAGTGCACCCAATCACCACCCTATGAGCGACCTCAGTAAGGCAACAAGGAATGGAGTCAAAGCACGAATCGAGATCCAAGATATCCTTGAGCACCTCAAGTCTAAGGATACTTGCGCCATTGCTATGATGAGATTATCACTGACATTAGAATAGGACATCCATGTGATGATGTCATAGCAAGTCATCCAATGTACTTACTACCTCTAGTAAGCATCCGCATCTCAACCCTAAATATCTCATGTTTGCAGCTTCTGAGATCCACTGCTTGATCAAATCAAGGAGCTTGAGATGTACTAGTCTCTCCGGATTACCGATGTCCAGTCTCAGTAATCCTATGACTAGGGATAATTTAGATACTGATATAATTGCACATGATAGGAATCTCAGTAGTATGATCACATCACAATTTCCTTCATACTATGTCATATATCATGGACTTCATTAATTTGCTTATTGATCAATATCAGTTCATAAATAATGAACAGCAACGTAATGAAATATGCCTTTCTTTATTTATTCATAAAGTATGTACACAACTTTGTACAAAATGAGCTAAAGGCGATTGCCTTCAGGGAACTACTCTAACATAAAATTCCCAAACTACCATGCTTCTTAAGTAAACAAACCTCAAACCAACATACTCTGTGACTTCTAGCTTTGCTACTACTAGTTGACTATCAAAAAATTCAAAATGTTCTTTATATTTTCTTAACAACAACTAAGGGAAAGATAACGTGAAAGGCCCAAAATGTACTTAAAGAATAGAACATACAGTTGATTAGATGATATATGCCAATAAGAGAAAGTGATATGGAAGCCTAACTATTAATTCTTCTTTTAATTTTGTCAAGATGGGGCTTTAATTATGAAAAAATAGTCTTAGTGGAGGAGAAAGGAATCCCAAGATATTTGGTAGATAGGTAGGACAGCTTAAAGTCGATGATCAGTGACAATCTAGTAGGTAACTATGTGGCACTTGCTGAGATAAATTTTTTTTAACCAAACTTGTTTCAACAAAGAGGCTTTCTGGCTAAGGGGCTTTAAAAGATTTAAACATGTTTTATTAGTGAATTTTTGGATTTATTGCTCTTCTATATAGGTTTATCGTCCATCTCCATATTATGTATGTATCTAGAAACATTGCCTATAATTGTTGTGAACTTTCTAATACTATAATACCAATCCCCATTAGCAATGATTCAACTAACCTTGGTATTTAGAGGAATAAACTACTTTAGATTTGCCATATTAGGATCTTATGTAAGGGACCAAATTTGTTATAATAATTGAACCAAAACTAAGTTTTAGGTCCATTTCTAGCAATGAATTTTATTTTCTGAATCATAACTTCCTTTAGCTCAAGAATTCTTTTAGGATATAAGATTTAGTTTTGAATAGTATTAATTCTCCATATATATTGTTCGTTGATTATACAATTATGTATCCACTTAAATCAAATTAATTATGAACAAGTGAACAACATCTATAACCATTTAGCCAAAAGCAATTTGTTTATATTTTTATCAAGTAGATCCCTAAGCCTCCTTCTTCTATTGATGCGCATACCTTAAACCGTTTTACTTTGCACATGAATTCTTGTTATAAGTACTTGTCCATGTTAAGTTATTCATTAATCTCGTAATATCTCTAACCAATTTTTGTTACATGAAAAGATGACAACACCAATGAATATGGAGATTATTTAAAATAGTAGTGGTAAGTTAAAGTCTCCCAGTATAAAAGAGGAATTGTTATTCCAATAATTGATCCTTCTACTAATAGGATCAAATAGTGCCTAGAAATCATTTTAGGTAATTATTTCGTTTTAAATTAGGATTCCTAATACCTAAATGGGAGATTTTGCATAATTCGGCTTAAGATAATTAATAGTGAGTTAGCCTAATTCATAGAGTTTGTAGATATCTATAAATAACTCTTGCACTTTTTCATGGTTAGTCCAAATATCAACCAAAAGAAATATAAATAATCTTTGAGAGTTAGAATTGATCTAGGATGTGCAACACTAAATAACAATATATCATCAATAGAAGAATGGTATAATAATCTCAATTTTTACACTTGTAATGGTATTTAAAGGTTTACTCTTATTTTATTATGAAGGAGATTATTCTTTTGAGTACATATATGCAAATAGTGAAAAGATGAAGGGAAATATGATTTCATTATTTTAGACCTTTGACCCCATTATAGTATAAAGTGGGTTCATCATTAACTAATATAGTAAAGAAATGCACTTGTCAATCCAAAGGATAAATTGACTTAGGAACTCAAAGGCATTTAAGGTTTCTAGAATGAATCTCTAACTAATTGAATTAAATGCCTAATCAAAATCAATTTCATGGAGCAACTCTTTAGAACTTTTTTACCTTGATAACTCTTGAAGAGCTATCAAGCTAACAAGAAGTTATCACCATCTCTCCTTCCTTTAATGAAGGCTCTTTGACTTGTATCGATAAAGCTACTAAAAGACTCTTTCAACCTAATAGTTGGAGTCCTAGAAATGATACATAGATTATATTGCAACAAGAGATTGACCTATAATCATTTAAAAAGCTAGGATCATTCAATGTTTCATATTTTAAAATTATCTATAATCATTCACATTATCATATTTTAAATTGGAATGAGCTTGTTTGATATCTATAACATTAATTATGGGTGACTCGTTTTAAAAAAGGGATAGAGAGTCAACTAACAATTTCAGTTCCTAAAAAAAAGACCAGTATGGTTAGAAGATTTATAGAAGTTTTTGAAATGGTTAAATACCAATTCCATGAGCTTAGATTACTTCCAATGGTGTCTCCATCATTGTTTACCAGGGAACAAATTTTGTTGTTATTCTTCCTATATAATATAACACTATAGAAGAATTTATAGTTTATATCCCCTTCCTTGAACTAATTAACCCTATTAATGTGTTTAAGCAAAGCATGGTATTTTTTTAAAAGCTTTTGAACAATCATCAAAGGCTTTGCTTTACATGTCTATAACGGTTACATCCTTGGGGAATAATTCAATTTGGTATTGTATAAAGCATAAGTCACCTCTAGCGTTGATAATGGTTGCCTCTGTGTTATCGATTTTATTAGCATATAGTTTATTTAACTTAGTTTTAACATTTTAGAGCTTTGTCATATATTGGTAAGATTGAAAACCCTCTACCTTCAAATTTAGCCCCCTCTTAATCACTTCCTCACACCTCTCCGTCTTTATTAGAAAATTATTAAATTTGAAGGGAATATTAAGCTTTTCAGTCTTGATACCCAATGCAACCTCAGTAAGGAAATGTTATGAATAAAGAGGATTGTGAAAATATGCCATATTGTTATTATACATAGTGAGCCATTGAGGATTAACTACCCTCTTGTATGTTACTCTACGGGAAGTAGGCTCCAACAAATATGAGATCAATGAGCTCAGTTAAGATTATGCAATTTTGAAAGCTCTCATTCTTGTTTTTATTTTTCAAATAATTTGCTTCAATTTCTTGGGAAAGTAATATGATGTTGAAATCTCCCACAACTAACTATGGATTTTGAATAAATAAGCTTATAGATTGTAGATCACTCTAGAGTAAGTTCTTTTGGAATTTGTGATTTGCATCATAGATAAATGTTATTTCCAAACATTTAATGTAAGGCCCCAACATATACCCTAGAGGTATTATAGCATATCTAGGGTATATTAAGAAGTAATCATAAAAAATGAATTAAGTACATCTAAGAATAGTATGAGACATAATGGTACTTAATGTAAAAGATTTGGGTAAATGGGTAATTTGTTCATTTTGACATAAACATGCCTATGTAATTTGGCCATATCTTGGTCTATAGACCTCTAAATTGTTAGAGTAGTACTCTAAAGGCAATCACCTTTAGTACTTTTTTTTACAAACTTTATCTTGATTAATAAAGCAAAAGGCAGTTTTTCATTAATTTGATGTTTGTTTATTTACGAATTGATGTCGATCTCAAATCGTATTAATGAAGTCTATAATATAAAATATAGCATGAAAGAAATCATGATGAAATTATGATAATGAGATTCCTATCATGTGCAATTATGTTAGTATCTACATTATCCCTACTCATAGGATTAATAAGACAGGACATTATTAATCTGGACAGAGTAGTACATGTTATACTCCTTGATTTGATCAAGTAGTGGATCTCACAAACTGTAACATGTGGATTGTAACACCCCACTCCCATCCGACATATGTATGTGTGCCCTTCGTGTAATGCCCCACATTAGGGGTTAGAATATTAAAGGAATTTAGTACGAATTATGTTTGTTCTTTGCTTATTCACTATTTGCTTAAATTGTGCATAAGTATTTTGGCATGCATTCATGGCATTTTCCGGGTCAATTGGTTTAATGAAACTTCGGATTGATTTGGACAGTATTATTATAATTTTCGTAATTTTTGTATACTTCAAATATTTTTAGAAATTAATGGAGGATTAGTTTTGAGTTGACAATTTATTTTGAGAGTCATTATTTTCTGACGGAATTTTGGTAAATTTTCGGAAGTTTTTTGAAACTTTTGGGTATTTATTACACATAAGAATTCATAACAATATTTTTGGTTATTTATTACTATTTGGACCTATTAGTCATTTATTAGTCAGATCGCATCCAAACCTACACGCAATGATTTAAATCGAACATTATCATTTATTCCTCATCGAATGCCTCCTTTACCCATCCATCAGTAGAGATAGCGAAGTCATTCACTCACCAACACCTGCTATTGGAGTTTTCTTTGGAAAGCTGGTAAGTAGAATTTGACGGTTCGTTTATCATACGCGAGTTACATCTTTGTTTTTGTTTTTGTTTAGATTTATCATGTTTGAAGATTAGGATAATTCTGATAGGTTAGAATTGCTAAATAGGTTAGTTGTAAACTGAAGAAGGAAGGTGAAAAAAAGAAGAAAAGAAGAAGTTTCAGAGTCGGAAGTCGAAGGTTGAAGATGATGAACAGTGTCGGTGAATAGTGTCTTGCTACTGAACGCTTACAATCAGTGAACATGGCAAATGCGTAGTTGTGAGCGATGAGTCATCACGTATTTTCCGTGAACAGTAATCGTACGTATTTGTGAATAGTAGTCATACGTATTTTTTTCACCCAAAAATAATTTATTAAAATGTATAACAGCTAGGTATAACAGCTAGGTAATAACGGCTAGTTAACGGTACAAAAACGGCTAGTTTACAAAAATATTCTATAAATAGATACCACTCCTCCATCATTTACTTCATCCCTTACCTCACAAGTGATTCTTGACGAAACCAAATTTCAAATGTTGTCTGCTATTTCATTTTTTTGTCTACTTCTTATTATTATGTATCTTTGTTTCATTCTTAGTGTAGAGCTAAATGATTCAAATTTCGCACTCTTTTCTCTTTTAGCATGTCCTATGATCTTTATGTTACTTATTGGCATAGCATTTGAGAATTAATGTAATTTGTACATTTTAGCTTTAATTGGTAAATACTTGCTTTCATTTGAATACTCAGTATCGCTAATTTCTGAAACTTCATGGATCATTTAGTACTATGAGTTGTTGATTAATCTGAAATTTGTCATGAACATGCATCATACTCGGTTATCATACGATAATTAAGCATAATAATAATTTGTATCCGTGTTCCTATGATAGAGGAAAGACCAACTTGCCGGATATTATCGAGATAATAAACACTAAGGCGATTTAGGTAAATGTCAGTCGATAATTTCAAGACGTAATATAGGTAGAAAATTTCAGTGTAAGTACTTTAGGTAAGTAAATTTTTGTAATGTTAAATTTTGTGAGTCAACCTAGATGATGTCTAGGATTGATTTATTGGAAGTGCTATTTGCCTACACATGAAATGACTGAAATGACCTTGTTCTGTTTTACAACTGTTAAGTCCTAGTTGTGAGTAAATAGGCATGCCTAGAAGCGTCTGCAGCTGCTCCTGTTATTTGACACTTTGGTGTCTCCTGATATCGAGACATATGTCTCTCCTGCTGATACTAATTATGGTATCTCCTGTATAAGTCCCGTTACCCATTTCTGTTCATGGATTTATAGTTGGATTTGTTCTGTATTCTGATATCTGTTTGATTCTGATATACACTAAAATATATTCTGAGTCTGAAGGATCTCCTGTGTTCGTAGATTACATTTAGTATAAAATCATTCTAAAATGCATTCTTTCTGTTTCCTGAAATCGGTTAATATAGATTAGTTATTACTCACTAAGTTATATGCTTAGCACGGTGGATTTGCCCCGTGTAGGTTCGGAGCTAAGAGATTAAGGACTGGGACAAGTCAACCGCAGTGACCAAAAGAGTCTGAGTTTTGTGTCGCGCGAAAATGTATTTTGTTTGGTTTGTTTGGGCCTATAAATATTCTTTGGATTTGTTTCTGAAATTATGAGATGTATTATATGTGTGTTACATTTAGTTTTTAAAAATGCATGTGTGAAACGTTTTGATTTGTTTGTCTTGTCTTGGGTGGCATCCATGTATCCTCTCAGGGGGTATTTGGGTGTTACAATTTTTGGTATCAGAGCGCCTGGTTTAGGCGGTTCTGGTTTAACAAATACTTGCCTATTGTTTGCTGTTGAGTGTTTACGTTGTGTTATGGCCTAATGCGGTGTCCCATGTTTTGTCTATAGTAAGCACGATGGAAGGATCTCACGAGATTGTTGACGAAGTTGCTGAGAGTAATTAGCTGGAGCAAACACGTTCGGAAACACCAGGACCACCAAGGGTCAATCGAGGAGAAGCTGAGGTTCCACCTCCTCCTCTAGCTCAAGGAGAAGCTTTGATTAAGTTGTCCCAGGATATGATGACCTTGTTGCATCGAATGACAACACCTAAGGCTCCGATTGATCAACTAAGGAAGTATGGGGCTGAAGAATTTTCGGGGACATCTCTGGAGGAATCTGAAGGGGTCGAGTTCTGGATTGAGAAGGTGAAGAGGGTACTGGATGAGAATAGTTGTCCAGCAGAGCAGATGGTTCACTATGTTGTTTCCCTTCTTCAGGGAGCTGCTTATGAATGGTAGAAATTTGTTTTACGGAGTCCTCAGTTACCGGTGCCTCTAACTTGGGAATTCTTTTCCCAAGAATTTAGAACTAAGTATGTGACGGAAGCTTACAGAAAGGATCGGTGGAAGCAATTCCTGAATCTTAAGCAGAGGAGTTTATCTGTAGCTGAGTATGATCGGGAGTTTAATCGACTTAGTAAATATGCCCCTGAATCTGTACTGACTGAAGAGTTCCGATGTCATCAATTCGAGGAGGGATTGCATGATTCGATCAAGGAGCATCTGGCAGCTTTTTCTATGTTACAACACGTTACTTACCATCAGTTGGTACAGGCTGCAACAAAAGTAGAAAGACAAGAGACGATCAGGAAAGAAAGAAGTCAGAGAAGAGGCTTTAATAGAGGAGGTCAGTCTTCGGGGAAACGAAGTCGGGAAGGTAGTTCCTCTGCACCGAGAGTTGCTCAGAGATCTGTGATGAGGGGAAAGCAACAAAACTTTCGTACACCGACTGCCTCTAGTAGGGGTTCCTCTGGGAGTCGAGGTTCTAGTGCTCCAGAGTGCCCACACTGCTCTATTCACCATTGGGGTGTCTGCTGGAGAGCTACAGGTGCATGTTTTCGTTGTGGCAGTACGGAGCATATGATTGCAAATTGCCTCTAAGGCGATGCAGGATGGCACAAGCTAGTGGAGAGGTTTCGCATGCTTCAGTTGGGAACAGAGGTCGAGGAAGAGGCCGAGGCGGATATAATCAGAACAGGGCTAATCCGAGCTTGCACTCAGAAACGGTGAATCGACCAGCTGTGCCTTCTGCTTCAGTTCGGGCTTATGCACTGAAAGCTCGTGAGGATCAGGATGCACCAGATGTCATTGCTGGTATGGTTTCTCTCTTTAGTTCTGAATTGTATGCATTAATTGATCCTGGATCTTCACATTCATATATCTGTGCTGGAGAAATGTTTGATAAGGAGATACTTATAGATCAGTTAGAATATGACATGCATATAACTAGTCCTCTGGGCAGTAGTGTGTTGGTGAATCAGGTGGTTAGGAATTGTCCAGTTATAATTCAAGGCAGTGAGTATGCAGCAGATCTGATTAGATTGTCGTTTCACGAATTCGATTTGATTCTGGGTATGGATTGGCTGTCTAAACATCAGGCAGTAATTGACTGTAAGGCTAAGATAGTTTTCTTGAGGAGGCCCGACCAGTCTGAGATTGTATTTCATGGTGGTTGCACAAGTGCTTTAACTAATGTAGTATCTGCTATGCAAGCTCAAAAGCTTCTAAGAAAGGGGTGTGAAGCTTATCTAGCGTTTGTACTTGATTCCCAGAAGGAAGGTGGTAAGGATAAACTGCTTGATATTCCTGTAGTGAATGAGTTTCCAGATGTTTTTCCTGAGGAACTACCTGGGCTTCCTCCAGAGAGAGAAGTGGAGTTATCTATCGAAGTTATGCCTGGTACTGCTCCGATATCTAGAGCACCGTATAGAATGGCTCCTACTGAGTTGAAGGAGTGGAAGTTCGATTCTGAGAACTTCGGATAAGGGTTTATTAGACCCGATGTATCACCGTAAGTGCGCGGTGTTGCTCGTAAAGAATAAGGATGGTACACTGCGCATGTGCATCGATTATCGGCAGTTAAATAGGGTCAAAGTGAAGAATAGGTATCCACTGCCAAGGATTGACGATCTATTTGATCAGTTAAGAGATGCAGGAGTGTTTTCGAAGATAGATCTGCGATCGGGGTATCATCAGCTTCGGGTAAAGGATGTGGATATACTGAAGACTACATTTAGGACCCGTTATGGACATTACGAATTCCTAGTAATGTCGTTCGGGTTAACTAATGCTCCAGCAGCATTTATGGATTTGATGAATAGAGTATTCAGGCCTTATCTGGACCAGTTTGTTGTGGTGTGTAGGATCGGAAAAAGAAAACATGCTTAGTTTGGAGAAACGATATATTTCAAAACTTTTTAAGAAATCATCTTGCAGCGGAAGCAATATATCCAAATCAACATGCTAATCCATACATGATATGGTATAAGGATAATAAAACCAAGAACAAGATAAAAGGAATTACCGACTCCTTCGCTACAGCTTTAAATCCTCGCTGCGCTATCCTCTCCTTCTGGTATCCAAATCCTTTGCCTTTGAGTCTTTTCCTTTAGCAATCTATCTTCTTCCTTGTAGTAGTATCCTCTACCAATTAGATTTACCACTTGTTCTTCAAAGACAACTAGGTTAACAAAATCCTTTGGTGGGAAAGGAGAAGAAATATTTGGAGGAGATTTTCTTAGAAGAAGAAGAACCAAAATTGAAACTCTTTCAATTCTTTCACTTAGGAATTTCGGTTCTCTCTTGTATGAAAAGAGAGAATGTCTAAAAAACATGCAAGAACCCCTTCTTACCTCTCAATTTCGAAATATGCATCAATGGAAAGAGTGAGAGGCATCCAATGCATCACTTCTTACATTAATCACTCATCAAATAGCCAATAAATGAGACTTACTTCATTTATCTTTAAAATGGCTATTTGAAAAGACCATAACCTATAATTGAATACCCATTTCAGTTTTGGCAAGAAGAAAGAAGGAAGATGGTCCATCTAATGCACATCTTTCATCTTTAATCTAATGAATGCAAATAGGTTACATGCCAACATTAAAAGCCAACCATTAAACCATTTAATGGTAAGTTCATAACTCCATTTAATAATGATGAACCATAATAAAGACCATCTTTATTTAGTATTTTAATGTCAAATGTGTGGTTACACATCTAACCTAACACAATTTCAAATTGCTTCTTCTCCATTTTAAAAATTGTTTTAATATAATTAATCTAATCAATTACATTAAACCAAAACAAGCTCATTTCTAAATGAACATATGGGCTTCCAATTAACCATTAATTAGTATAAGCCCATCATTCAATTATGGACTTCTAAAGCCTCCAAACTACTTCTTACTTAGCTTGATAACCTTCCTTAAAGCCAAGTGGGAATCTTATTGGACTTTGATAATTGAAGCTCCAATAAGCCCGAAATAATTGAATCTCATTGAAATTAATTCTAGCTTATTAACTAAATGTCATTCCACTAAAGACAATTAGTTGAACTTTTGAATTATTAAATATTATGAGAATATGTCCAATTGCAAACCCTATTTAGATCCTTATTATAGCCATCCGCACAACAAAGGGTAAAATTACCGTTTTGCCCTTATGTTAGTTTTTTCTTCTAGATCTCTCATTTTACTTTATATGGTGATTAACACATAAGATCTCATCTTAGTGTTAAGACTTGATGGGTAGCTAGTCCATCAAACTACTGGTGCCAGTTTAATCACCAAATCTCCTTAAAACATCTAGAAGAGATGATAACACTATAAACTCTTTATTTGAGTGAATGTTCACGATACATGTTTCAATTAATAATTCCAACATGCGACACCTCGGATTAATACCTGTAAAAATCCATTCGATCATATCAAAATTATAATGAAACACGTATGAGTTCACCACTCATCAAGATTGTGGTTCATAATAAGCGAATGCTTAAGTTGTATGTTTTAAGATTAAAGTAACGGCCCACTTTATTCTTAAAAACATACTTGATTCAATTCATTTAATAATGCCATTATCGATAGTCTACTACTATCATGATATGAAACTCATCATTCCCTTTAAGTAAACTCCTTTACTTATATGGAGATAAATCGTAACACTACTGCCTAAACCATAATCAAACGACCAACTTGATTATTCAATCGTGAATCAATCAATTGATTCTAATAATATACATGTTTCCCATACATCTCTATGTATATGTATATTACTTATAAATGAATCTTGGTACCTTATGACCAGATATATAATGCTCATACAGATAAAACCAAACTCTTTTGTTTTATTAATAATAAATATTTTCATTACAAAGCAGAATCAAGAAGATAAAGTTACATGTAAATACACTTGCTTTCGAGGCACTATATTTACATAACTCCAACAATCTCCCACTTTCCTAAAGCAAGTTTGACATATCCTTCATTCCCATCCCTTCTAGGTGACCCTCAAAGCTCTTTTGAGTCAATGTCTTTAATGAACGGATCGTGAGGTTTTGCTCTGTAGGAATCTTTACCACATCCACTTCTCCACGTTGTATTATCTCCCTTATGAGATGATACTTTCGCCAATGTGTTTGGCAACTTTGTGGTTCCGAGGTTCTTTAGAATTAGCCAACGCCCACTATTATCACAATAAAGTGTAATGGCCTTTTCGCCTCTGGAACTACCTCCAAATCATTTAGGAACTTTCGAGCGATCGCTTCCTTTCTTTGCTTCACAAGCAGCAACATACTCAACCTCCATAGTCGAATCAGCAATACAAGATTGCTTGACACTCCTCCAAACTATGGCTCCACATCCTAAAGTAAATATAGAACTAGAAGTTGATTTCCTTGAATCAACATCGATTGGAAATCGAAATCCGTATCCCTGTCGGAATAAGATTACTTAGAGTAAACAAGCATTAAGTTCTTCGTTCTACGAAGATACTTAAGTATACACTTAACCGATCAATGTTCCATTCTGGATTGGACTGAAATCGCTACTACCCCATGCGTAATGAGATATCCGTCTAGTGCACACATTGCATACATCAAACTACCAACCGCCAAGCATATGGAATGTTACGCGTGCGTTCAACCTCCTCTTGGGTTTTAGGTGCTTGTTCCTTTGAAAGTTTAATTCCATGTCTAGTAGGGTGAAACCCTCTTGGAATCTTGCATGGCGAACTTATTGAGCATATTCTCAATGTAAGTTAGTTGAGACAAAACTATCTTCTTGTTCTTACGATCCCTTATAAGTTTGATCCCTAGAACATAGGTAGCCTCTCCCAAATCCTTCATTGAAAACTGTTCATTCAACCATCCTTAATCGCAGATAACATTCCCACATCATTCCCGATGAGCGTAATGTCATCAACATACGAGATTAGGAAAGTAACCTTACCTTCTTGTATTCTTTTGTAAACACAAGGCTCATCTAGGTTTTGTATGAACCCATAGGTTTTGATAGCCTTATCAAACCTAATGTTCCAAGACCTAGATGCTTGCTTAAGTCCATAAATGGACCTTTGCAACTTCAAAACCTTATGCTCATTACCTAGCTCAATGAATCCTTCGGTTGGGCCATATAAATGGTCTCTCAAGATCTCCATTCGAAATGCGGTCTTGACATCCATTTGCCACATTTCATAATCGAAATAGGCTTATGGCCAAAAGAATCTGATGGACTTAAGCATGGAAACCGGAGAAAAGTCTCCTCTTAGTCATACCCTCCTTTTGAGTATAGCCTTTAGCTACCAATCTAGCTTTAAAGGTCTCTACCTTTCCATCCGATCCCTCTTCCTTTTGTAGATCCATTTACACCCTATGGTTTTTAGACACAGTGGTAGATCTACAAGGACCTGCACTTCATTAGTATACATAGAATCTATTTAGATTCCATTGCCTTGAGCCATTTTCCTGCATCAACATCATTAATAGCCTGTGTATACGTAACGGGATCTGTTTCTTCTTAGTCTAAGATGGCAATTAAGCCTTCTCTAAACCAGATACCTATCTGGTTGTCTCACAACCTCCCACTACGCCTAGGCACATCTTGATGTTCAGGTTGCACTTCAATTCAACTCTTGAATCCATTTAGACATCTTGTTCATCATATCCAAAACAACTCTTGGTTTGGATGAAATTGCTAACTCCTTTAGTACTACTTCACTTCTTCCTTTGTGATTTCTCACAAACTCTTCCTCTAAGAAGTTTGCATTTGTAAACACAAACACCTTCCTATCATCGGAATTGTAAAAATAGTACCCTCGAGTTCCGTAGGATATCCTACAAACAAACATACTTGACCTTGGTTCCATCTTTGTGGATTCAGGCTTTAGAACATGAAATTGGACAGCCCTGAAGTCCTCAAGTGCCTCAATGAAGGCACTCGGCGATCCACAACTTCCTAGGTGTTTTAGGCACCGATTTGGATGGAACAAAGTTAAGAAGATATGTTGCCGTTGTATGGCATATCCCGAACGATTTTGGAAGGCTAGCATAGGACATCATTGATCTTACCATTTCCAATAGAGTTCTATTTCTCCTCTCTACACCATTACATTGAGGTGTACGAGGAGCTAACAAATTGGAAACAATTCCATTGTCAATTAAATATTCTGGAACTCTCCAGATAAATACTCACCACCTCGATCGATCGAAGTCGTTTTAATGGCTTGCCAAGTTGCTTCTCGACTTGACTTTGAATTCTTTGAACTTTTCAAAAGATTCACTCTTTTTATGCATCAAATACAAATAGCCATGTCTTGAGTAATCATCTATAAAAGTTATGAAATATTCATAACCTCCTCTAGCTTGTACATTCATGGGCCCACACATCAAGATGTACCATGTCCAATGTGGATTCAAATCGCTTCCTTTAGAAGGAAATGAGGCTTTTGTCATTTTCCTTCAATACAAGATTCACAGTGGGTAATGGATCACTATCCAAGCCCATAAGGATCCCATCCTTTACTAGCTTTGTCAAGTCTTTTCCGATTGATATGACCCATCCTTAGATGCCACAGATACTTTGAATTAATGCTAGAAATTGGATTGTCTTGGTTTTATCAATTACGTGGTATTTAGTGAGCCTTTCATAGGTTCTATAAAAACAATCCTGTTTAATTATCGCTTCACAAATAAAATCCTTATTATCATATATTGAAACAACCTTTTCAAAATATAAGGAATAGCGATTTTATTAGACAAAAAGTAAATCATGTTCCTTACAATCATTGGCATGTAATAAACATCTTCCAAATATAACCTATGACCACTAGGAAAGTCCAAGATAACTACTCCCACCGATTACTCTGAAACATAGGAACCATCTGCTATCTTAACTTGAAACGGCCTTTAGGAAGTCTTTTCCTTTCTTTGAACCCCTAAAAGAATTACAAACATGGTTAGTGGCTCCTAATCTAATATCCAAGAAGTAGATAAATATGCCACATTTCTAGTTCCTAACAAACTTAGGAAGCCCATACCTTGTTTGCTTTTGAGGGACTCTAGGTAGATGGACATTTTCTTTTCGGTGGCCCATCTCATCACAAAGGAAACACTTTCCTTTGATGTTCTCTTTGGCCTTCTTTTTCATGGGTTTGGCCTTGAGCCCTATTTGGGCCTTCTTTTCATTGGACCCTTCTTCTTTTCATTGCCCTTACCCTGGGCTTAGAAGAAGAAGCTACATTAACCGGCCCATGAGCCTTAATATTCAATATTTCCTCCGTGCTCTTGAGGGTATTCATCAACTCACTCAAGTTGTAATCCTTCTTTGTTGAGCTCATAGTCTAACTTAAAGCTGCTGAAAAGAAGAGTTTAAGCTATTGATGATCATAATCATCTGCGTGTCCGCATCCATATCCGCCTAAGCATCTCAACCTCGGTGACCGCAGAGATTACCTTCATCATGTAATCCCGCATGCCGGTTCACCAGTTTTCGTTTGAGATTATGAAAGGTTTGGATAGCTTTCACTCTTGAGACCTAGTCCTCACACCAAACATCTCATGTAGGTGATGGACCATTGCACTAGCAGTTTTCATACAAGCAATTTGCTTTTGCAACATGCCACCGATGTAAGCGAGAATATAACACTTAGTAGTCTTGTCAAGATTCCGCCAACGCCATGTTGTTGGACTTGCTCGAGTTGTATCTCCACTTAGAGGTGTAGGCTCATTTTCAGTTAACACCCATGAAATACGTTCATATTGAAGAACAATGTCAAGGTTACGTCTCCATTCATTAAACTTGTCTCCATTTTCCAATTTGTTATTAGTCGAGAGCGGGGTGAGTGGATTCATTTTGTGGTTGATTATGTCCGAAAATATAAATTATTAAAACATGAGCATACTAGTCAACAATTTATGGAACTTTGTATAAAATCATGATGCATGTATGCATGATGATAAATTTAACAAAACTTAAAAATTAAAACATTATCTGACGGTTATTTTTCTTATCTATAATGATCTAAGTGACGGTGGGCCATCTTATCTATTAAAAGAAAAGCGGGACCCTCCCACTCAAAAAACTACCAAGCATCTCATGCTCAATTTTTTAAGCGTCTTAATTTGATCCATACTTTTACCAACAGAGCTACGGTGGGCAGTTTATTGATAAAAAATGTTGAGTGTATAACCATTTGATTCATTCACTAAAGATATCTACAAATCATGCCTCGGTGGGAGGTCACATTTGCTATCATTAAGTGGACTTATCCTTAAGGAGACCCAAACCATGCAAGATCTAGGATCCATGCCCTCCGATGGGGAGTAACACTTCACCACATGCAAACGGGCCATCATTTGGAGACCGTGGACTCTCACAGGAGCATCCTCTCCCACTCAATCTTTTTGGGCTTTAAGTTTTAAATACCATCTTGTCTAGATGCAATTTATTATCCATCCTATATTGTTTCATTATATATCTCATACATAATGAATGCATGGCAAGGCCTAGGGTTGGCAATTTTCTAAATGACATGCAATCACATAATATCACATATTACAAGCATTCATTTCTCCATTCATCACATGAACTAATAAAGCCACTTTTGATTGTCCATCCTAGAAACATAAAATAATTACAAGCCTTTTAGGCCCAAAATATGCTTCTTCATCTTGGATCTTCCGCTTCGAACTCTTCGCTAACATGATCCGGCCCATTCGATAAACAAAATGTAATGGCATTTATGAAATTAGAATTTTGTCATTTTGAAAAATAAAATTCCAGCACTAGATTTTTAGAAAACCAAATCTTTGTTTTGACAAAAAAATCCAGCACTTGTTTTATTAAAACCGAAACTCATTTCATGAAAATTAAACACAGCACTTAGTATTTTAGCAAAACCGAAATTGGATTCTTTGAAACGAAAAACCAGCACTTGTTTTCCAATCATAACTGAAATATGATTCATTGAAACAAAAATTCCAGCAACTTAGTTTTCACAAAACTTATGCCAAAACACAAAAGGATACACCAAAATTTTACCTTTCCATTTCTTCAATCCATGGCTGCTCCTTCTTCATCATTACATCAAATTGTACATTACAAAATCAAATAAAATAGAAAAAAAGAAACCAAGGAGGAAACATGGTGATGATAGACCACCCTCCTTGTTACAACCAAAGAAGAAATCTTCAAGATAAAATTTAACTTCTATGGACAACCAAAGAGCAACATACACCATATATATTTCTATCACATAAAAATATGCAGTATACATAAAAAGATTGCCAACCCATGCATCCACCATATAGGAACCGAAATCATGCATGAAAAATCGGCTCTGATACCAATTGTTGGATCGGAAAAAGAAAACATGCTTAGTTTGGAGAAACGATATATTTCAAAACTTTTTAAGAAATCATCTTGCAGCGGAAGCAATATATCCAAATCAACATGCTAATCCATACATGATATGGTATAAGGATAATAAAACCAAGAACAAGATAAAAGGAATTACCGACTCCTTCGCCATGACTTTAAATCCTCATTGCGCTTATCCTCTCCTTCGGTATCCAAATCCTTGCCTTTGAGTCTTTTCCTTTAGTAATCTATCTTCTTCCTTGTAGTAGTATCCTCTACCAATTAGATTTACCACTTGTTCTTCAAGGACAACTAGGTTAACAAAATCCTTTGGTGGGAAAGGAGAAGAAATATTTGGAGGAGATTTTCATAGAAGAAGAAGAACCAAAATCAAACTCTTTCAATTCTTTCACTTAGAATTTCGGTTCTCTCTTGCATGAAAAGAGAGAATGTCTAAAAACATGCAAGAACCCTTCTTACCTCTCAATTTGAAATATGCATCAATGGAAAGAGTGAGAGGCATCCAATGCATCACTTCTTACATTAATCACTCATCAAATAGCCAATAAATGAGACTTACTTCATTTATCTTTAAAATGGCTATTTGAAAAGACCATAACCTATAATTGAATACCCATTTCGGTTTTGGCAAGAAGAAAGAAGGAAGATGGTCCATCTAATGCACATCTTTCATCTTTAATCTAATGAATGCAAATAGGTTACATGCCAACATTAAAAGCCAACCATTAAACCATTTAATGGTAAGTTCATAACTCCATTTAATAATGATGAACCATAATAAAGACCATCTTTATTTAGTATTTTAATGTCAAATGTGTGGTTACACATCTAACCTAACACAATTTCGAAATTGCTTCTTCTCCATTTTAAAAAAAATTGTTTTAATATAATTAATCTAATCAATTACATTAAATCAAAACAAGCCCATTTCTAAATGAACATATGGGCTTCCAATTAACCATTAATTAGTATAAGCCCATCATTCAATTATGGACTTCTAAAGCCTCCAAACTACTTCTTACTTAGCTTGATAACCTTCCTTAAAGCCAAGTGGGGAATCTTATTGGACTTTGATAATTCAAGCTCCAATAAGCCCGTAAATAATTCAATCTCATTGGAATTAATTCTAGCTTATTAACTAAATGTCATTCCACTAAAGACAATTAGTTGAACTCTTGAATTATTAAATATTATGAGAATATGTCCAATTGCAAACCCTATTTAGATCCTTATTATAGCCATCCGCACAACAAAGGGTAAAATTACCGTTTTGCCCTTATGTTGGTTTTTTCTTCTAGATCTCTCATTTTACTTTATATGGTGATTAACACATAAGATCTCATCTTAGTGTTAAGACTTGATGGTAGCTAGTCCATCAAACTCTGGCGCCATTTAATTACCAAATCTCCTTAAAACATCTGAAGAGATGATAATACTATAAACTCTTTATTTGAGTGAATGTTCCACGATACATGTTTCAATTAATAATTCCAACATGCGCACAATCGGATTAATACCTGTAAAAATCCATTCCATCATATCAAGAATTATAATGAAATACATATGAGTTCACCACTCATCAAGATTGTGGTTCATAATAAGCGAATGCTTAAGTTGTATGTTTTAAGATTAAAGTAACGGCCCACTTTATTCTTAAAACATACTTGATTCCAATTCATTTAATAGTGCCATTATCGATAGTCTACTACTATCATGATATGAAACTCATCATTCCCTTTAAGTAAACTCCTTTACTTTAATGGAGATAAATCGCAACACTACGCCTCTAAACCATAATCAAACGACCAACTTGATTATTCAACTGTGAATCAATTAATTGATTCTAATAATATACATGTTTCCCATACATCTCTATGTATATGTATATTACTTACAAATGAATCTTGGTACCTTATGACCAGATATATAATGCTCATACAGATAAAACCAAACTCTTTTGTTTTATTAATAATAAATATTTTCATTACAAAACTCAGAATCAAGAAGATAAAGTTACATGTAAATACACTTGCTTTCCAGGGCACTATATTTACATAACTCCAACATGGTGTTTATTGATGATATCCTGGTCTATTCCAAGAATGAACATAAGCATATTGACCATCTCCTAATTGTATTACAGACCTCAAGGAAAGGCAAAGTATGCGAAGTTGAGTAAATGTGATTTCGGCTTCGGAGGTATCATTCTTAGGGCATGTTGTCTCATCTGAAGGAATTAGAGTTGATCCTAGTAAGATAGAGGCGGTTGTTAATTGGAAGCTACCAAGGAACGTGATAGAGGTGAGAAGTTTTCTGGGTCTGGCTGGTTATTACCATCGGTTTGTTAAGGAGTTTTCAGTGATAGTATCCCTTTAACTAAACTATTACGGAAAGGAGTGAAGTATGAATGGTCCGATAGATGTCGAGTAGCTTTGATCGGTTGAAATGTATGCTTCATCAAGCTCAGATTAGTTCAACCTACTTACGGTAAGGAGTATGTTCAGATCTTGATGCATCTGGGATTGGGTTAGGTTGTGTTTTGATGCGGAAGGAAGGTAGTTGCTTATGCTTCTCGAACTAAAGACTCATGAATATAATTACCCTACTCATGATCTGGAGCTTGCAGCAGATAGTGTTTGCCTTAAAATTTGGCGACACTATCGTATGGTGAAAGGTGTAGAATTTTACGATCATAAGAGTCTCAAGTATCCGCTACTCGTAAGGAACTTAATTTGAGACAACGGCGTTGGTTGGAATTATTTAAAGACTATGATTGTATTGTAGACTACCATCCGGTAAGGTTAATGTTGTAGCAGATGCCTTAAGTCGAAAGACTATCTCGGCTTTATCACCGGAAGCGATTGGATAGAAGTTGGGATCCGATGGAGCCTTGATGGCTCAATTAATAGCAAGGCCCACGTTGAGACAAGAGATTTGTAATGCTCAAAGAGCTGATGATAAGTTACAACAACTTATCTTGGCTACTCGTGAAGGTAAATGATCGATTTTTTGTGCGGGGTGATGGTGAATTGTATTATAAGGACCGGTTGTGTGCGCTTAATGATGAATCAAGAAGAAGATATTGTTTGAGGCTCATAATACGCTTTACTATGCATCCGGTGGAAACAAGATTTATCAGATTTGAAGCAAGATTCGGGTGGTCGGTATGAAACGGGATGTTGTGGATTATGTAGCAAAATGTCCGATATGCCAAGAGGTTAGTAATTGAGCACCGTGTTCCATCTGTTTGTTAAATCCTATTCCTATTCCTCAATGGAAATGGGATAACATTACCATGGACTTTGTCACCGGACTTCCTCTTACTCAAAGGAAACATGATGCGGTATGGGTTATCAGGATAAGTTCACCAAATCGCTCATTTTCTACCTGCTCATTCCGACTATTCAATGGATAGGCTTGCAGATTTGTATGTGAATGAGATTGTAAGACCGCATGGAGTACCATTATCGATTATTTCGATCGTGATCCTCAATTTACTTCAAGATTCGGAAAAGTTTACAGAAGCATTGGGTACTCAACTTAAGTTTAGATCGCTTTTCATCGCCGAACAGATGGACAATGTAACGAGTTATACTGATTTTGGAAGATATGTTGAGGGTTGTGTGTTAGAGTTTCCGGAGTCGGGATAATTATCGACTTTGATGGAGTTTGCTTATAATAACAGCTTATCGACGAGCATCGGTATGACACCTTATGAAGCTTGTATGGTAGGAAGTGTAGAACTCCGGTATGTTGGACTTGAGTTAATCGAAAACAAGATGATCGGGCCGATATTGTGAAAGATACAAAAGAAAAGATTGAGATAATTCAATGAGATTAAAGTCGCTAGGATCGGTAAAATCTTATCCGATCTAAAAAGAAGGATATTGAGTTTCAAGTGGGTGATAAGGTGTTTCTGAAAGTGTCACCATGGAAGCATATACTTCGGTTTGGAAAGAAGGGTAAGCTTAGTCCGTGATTCATTGGTCCTTATGAAATTCTGAAGAGGGTTGGACCTGTAGCTTATCAGTTAGCTCTTCCTGGAGAATTGGCTAGATTGCATGATGTGTTCCATGTTTCTATGTTGAGGAGATATCGGTCTGATGTCACACATAAGATTCCGATGCAAGAGATTCAGGTGCAACAGGATTTGTCATATGAAGAAGGGCCAATTTCTATATTAGCCAGAGAAGTGAAACAATTGCGGAACAAGACAGTACCATTGGTAAAAGTCCTCTGGCAACACCATGGACTTGAGGAAGCAACCTGGGAACCAGAGGAAATCATGAAGGCCCAGTATCCGCAATTATTCGGATCAGGTATGAATTTCGAGGACGAAATTTCTTAAAGAGGGAAGAGTTGTAATGCCCCACATTAGGGGTTAGAATATTAAAGGAATTTAGTACGAATTATGTTTGTTCTTTGCTTATTCACTATTTGCTTAAATTGTGCATAAGTATTTTGGCATGCATTCATGGCATTTTCCGGGTCAATTGGTTTAATGAAACTTCGGATTGATTTGGACAGTATTATTATAATTTTCGTAATTTTTGTATACTTCAAATATTTTTAGAAATTAATGGAGGATTAGTTTTGAGTTGACAATTTATTTTGAGAGTCATTATTTTCTGACGGAATTTTGGTAAATTTTCGGAAGTTTTCTGGAACTTTTGGGTATTTATTACACATAAGAATTCATAACAATATTTTTGGTTATTTATTACTATTTGGACCTATTAGTCGTTTATTAGTCAGATCGCATCCAAACCTACACGCAACGATTTAAATCGAATATTATCGTTTATTCCTCACCAAATGCCTCCTTTACCCATCCATCAGTAGAGATAGCGAAGTCATTCACTCACCAACACCGTTATTGGAGTTTTCTTTGGAAAGTGGTAAGTAGAATTTGACGGCCGCTTATCATACTGTGAGTTACATCTTTGTTTTGTTTTGTTTAGATTTATCATGTTTCAAGATTAGGATAATTCGATAGGTTAGAATTGCTAAATAGGTTAGTTGCAAACCAAGAAGGAAGGTGAAAAAAAGAAGAAAAGAAGAAGTTTCGATTCTAAGTCGAAGGTTGAAGATGATGAACAATTAATGGTGAACGATATCTTGCTACAATGCGCCACAGCCCGTGAACAGTAACCATATGTAGTTGTGAACAGTAGTCATACGTATTTTCTGTGAACAGTAGTCATACGTATTTTCTGTGAACAGTAATCGTACGTATTTGTGAACAGTAGTCATACGTATTTTTTTCACCCAAAAATAATTTATTAAAATGTATAACGGCTAGTTAACGGTACAAAAATGGCTAGTTTACAAAAATGCTCTATAAATAGATACCACTCCTCCATCATTTACTTCATCCCTTACCTCACAAGTGATTCTTGACGAAACCAAATTTCAAATGTTGTCCGCTATTTCATTTTTTTGTCTACTTCTTATTATTATGTATCTTTGTTTCATTCTTAGTATAGAGTTAAATGATTCAGCTCGCACTCTTTTTCTCTTTTTAGCATGTCCTATGATCTTTATGTTACTTATTGGCATAGCATTTGAGAATTAATGTAATTTGTACATTTTCAGCTTTAATTGGTAAAGACTTGCTTTCATTTGAATACTCGAAGTATTGCTAATTTCCTGAAACTTCATGGATCATTTGGTACTATGAGTTATTGATTAATCCCAAAAATTTGTCATGAACATGCATCATACTCAGTTATCATACAGTAATTAAGCACAATAATAATTTGTGTCCGTGTTCCCTATGATAGAGGAAAGACCACTGCCAGATATTATCGGGACAATAAACACTAAGGGCGATTTAGGTCAGTAATTTCAGTACGTAATATAGGTAGAAAATTTCAGTGTAAGTACTTTAGGTAAGTAAATTTTTGTAATGTTAAATTTTGTGAGTCAACCAAGATGATGTCTAGGATTGATTTATTGGAAGTGCTATTTGCCTGCACATGAAATGACTGAAATGACCTTGTTCTGTTTTACAACTGTTAAGTCCTAGTTGTGGGTAAATAGGCATGCCTAGAAGGGTCTACAGCTGCTCCTGTTATTTGACACTTTGGTGTCTCCTGATATCGAGACATATGTCTCTCCTGCTGATACTAATTATGGTATCTCCTGTATAAGTTCCGTTACCCATTTCTGTTCATGGATTGATAGTTGGATTTGTTATGTATTCTGATATCTGTTTGATTCTTATATACACTAAAATATATTCTGAGTCTGAAGGATCTCCTGTTTTCTGCCGTTCTGTTTAGTATAAAAATCTGTTCTAAAATGCATTCTTTCGCTTCTCAAATCGGTTAATATAGATTAGTTATTACTCACTGCTATATGCTTAGCACGTGGATTTGCCCTGTAGGTTCGAGCTAAGAGATTAAGGATCGACAAGTCAACCGCAGTGGCCAAAAGAGTCTGAGTTTTGTGTCGCGCGAAAATGTATTTTGTTTGGTTTGTTTGGGCCTGTAAATATTCTTTGGACTTGTTTCTGAAATTATGAGATGTATTATATGTGTGTTACGTTTAGTTTTTAAAAATGCATGTGTGAAACGTTTTGATTTATTTGTCCTGTCTTGGGTGGCATCCATGTATCCTCTCAGGGGGTATTTGGGTGTTACACTTAGATCACACGTGTACATGCCTGAAAAAAATGACATGTTAACTATCTCACTTTTACTTTATCACATGGCATCGTAATTAAAATCACAAATCATATATTTGCTAAAATCCAAAATTTCCTCATTTTATATCATAACCATAATGTACATTGTAGCTTTAAGGTCAACACCATCCATATATATATACAACATCGTCCTATGAGCATAAATAACTCAGTCTACACAATATGCTACAAACTTGAGGAATGCACAAAAGTTATTAACAAACTAAGTCTTCAATTCTCAACTGACTAACCGTTGAGCCATATCTGATTGTTAAAGTTGTACGAAATATGCTTCTATGGAGTCTTAGAAGCTAGGTCGTCTCACTCTCAAACCTGAAATTGTTAACAGTGCAATTTGATGAGTTTTGTGAACTATTAGAGTAACCATCTTCGGTGGTTCCCTCATGTTATAAAACATAATCAATCATAAACATATTGTCACATAATTTATATCAACTTGATTAGCATCAAGTTTTATCACAAACAAATTATATTTCAGTCAAACAATTTAATCAAACTATCACTTCATTCCACTTGAATAAAACACAGTCATTGGTTTAATACCATGTATTCAAACATATAACATTCTTACAGCTTTACAAATCATTCAATGAATTCAAATCATATGTGAATGCTATATGTATAAGACCCGCATTCGTTTTCACATTATTGTGACTGGTGCTTTTTTCAGTATCCCGTATCGCCAAGCTCATTGATCACAGTGAGCCTTAGGCTCTAACCACATATGTTGGAGTTTTAAGCTCTTTTCAGTAGCAATCTCAGTCAGTAGCAACACCAATCATAATTGCCTTTATATTACATGTATTGAAATGAAATGCATGCCACAATTCATTCAATACAATCAATCACTTTCATTCACATTATCTCAGTCAATACAATCAGTCGTTACATTCAGTCACTTTTAGTTGAGAATCATTTAAGCAGTCTCATTCACATACAAGTAGCACTTCCAATGATATTCACATGCATCAAACGTCTTAGACAAGTATTGTCTGAAATTCAGTTCACAAGCAGTACAAATTCATCATGTATCAATTTCAATTCAGTAATATCATATCAAATTAAAGTGAGACCATCTTAGGTTACTCACAATTGCTCCCTTAAGCTTATTGCCTTGGCGTTCCGGCAATATCAAGATGTGGTCGCGCTACTTGCTCTCCTATATACATTAACACAATTTCACATTATTGTTCCGCTTATGTAATTGAGTAAACACATATGTAAATGTATCATGTGTCATGCATATGCAATGAAAAATTCTCGAGTATATTTTTGTAACAAATTGATGTACTGCAATAGTGCCAAAATTCACACACTCATTCATTATTCCAGCTTTTGTTGAAAGCATCCCATTCGGGTCAACTTTGCATGATCAAGAAGATCAAGAAAATGATGTATTTTTGTAACACTTTCTTTTAGAAAATTATTCCTGTGTGTCTCAAGTTTCTAATGATACTAAAATCATTCAATTTAGTTCATTGTTCTATAAGTTATGCTTATAATACCATAAACTAAGTATATTTGAAATTTTGGCTAGAGCATGACCATGCATTCAAGTTGGACAGCCCATATTTAGATATACAAAAATTACCAAATTTATATGAATTTAAAGCTAAGAGAATAAGCTACAACTTTGATGAAGACACCTTAGTATAATTCGGCCTAAATCAATACATTTTATTCAATAACAATAGGATATGATTTCTATCCTTGATAGTGCTACAACCTAAGCCAAGACTCAATTTCCAGCCAATTTTGAAAGTTTTAAGACAAAATTAAAATTCTATTTTTTCACAAAAATTTTAGAAATATGTCTCAAGTTTAATCTAAATTAAGAATTAGCTTATTTGAAAATCTACAAATCAAGATATAATCAAAATACTAAATCATGTTCAATGAAAATTCTCCAGTTCATAACATTCTAACACATTTCCTCACTTTCATCGAATCAATCTTTTTCAAATCAATTCAGATGGCTCTAAATTTTTATGGAGAGAAAAATCTATGTCTTAAGAGTGTTTTGGTTTAATTTTCAAGTCATTTGGAGGTCAAGATACAATGTTATAATAAAATCAATTAAAGATGTTCAAAATAGTCTATCTCTTTACAGTAATCGTGGTGCAACTCCTCTTCCCTTCTCTCTCTAAAGTGCAAATTTTCTCCTTCTTCATTTTTCCATATTTTCTCAATTCTATCTTATTCAATTAACACATATGACATTTAAACTAACTCTTCTACTTCCATTTCAGCTCATCACAACTCAAACAAATCAAAAATCCAAGATTCAATATAAACATAAAGAATTTGTATATTCATTCATACAATTTCCTGTTTCTGCATTTGTTTCATTTCTTGCACTATTGACTTCACTAATTTCTCAGTCAACTCATTCTAAACACCACCGAAACTACCCTTGTTACACACCTCATGCATAACTGTCATTTTCAATCATTCAAACATCATCAGACTCATTTGATTCAAATCTAAATACTCAAACACATTCACGCATGGCCATAGTAATGAGAACCCATATACGTTTTTCTCTAAACTAGAACAGAGTATATATATATATTCATCGATCTTTTATGAATTTCAGTATCATTATCATAATGAAATATCTTGCCAAAATAGAACCTAATTTGTACTTTTTTGCACAGTAGCAATTTCACTTGCTATTCATATAACTCATCACCAAATTTCTTCTTCCAACACAACTTATGTGTGCATTTAATCCCAACCATTAAAACATCATCAAAATCACTTACTTGGTTCAACTAGATTTCTAACAATTGAGATTTCGGTGGATGAACAAAGAACAAGGAAAAAGTTTAATGTTGAAAGCTTACATTGAAGAAAAAGCTACAATAATTTCTGTTTTAGCCTAAACATAACCACATGCATGTATCACACCTCTCCACATGTCACCACGCATGTGAGCCATTTGTCACAATGTAATTGGTCCATTATTTCAATATTTTTCTAGTCCAAAATACCCCAAATTTTTAGAAACTTTCTAAAATTTGCCAAAAATTCTTAAATAATATTAATAATCTCCAAATAAAATTTTAACGCAAATAAGACACGACTCACATATTAATCAATCAATCATACCCGAAAAATGTCAATGAATATATGTAAAATTATTTTAATACATCAGAAATAAATATTCGCTTATGGCTGCATATACAATGATGCATGAGCATGCAATGTACTTCTATTTTGTCATAATACGCCCAATTCACTATTATGAGGTCTAGCTTATAGTATAAGATGTTACAATTCTCTCCTCCTTAAGAAGTTTCGTCCTCGAAATTCTTACCTAATTGAGAAAACAGGTGGGGATATGCCTTTTCCTCAGTGTCCCACGTTGCTTCTTTTCTTGAATGATTGTGCCACAAGACTTTTACCATTGGAATTTCCTCAATCGTTTTATATGATACCCAACTATCTGAACTGACTTCTCAAAATAGCTCAGATTACTAGTAACTTCAATATCCTGAGCCGGTAACATATGTGTTAGATCAGACCTATATTTCCTGAGCATACTTATGTGGAATACGTCATGTATCTGAGACAACTCAGTAGGTAAGGCTAATCGATATGCCAAAGGTCCAATTCTCTCAAGAATTTCATAAGGACTAATATATCTCGAGCTCAACATGCCCTTTTTACCAAACCTCTATACGCCTCGTCAAGGCGACACTCTCAGAAATACTTTGTCTCGATACTGTATTCCATATCCTAACGATGCTTATTCATGTAACTTTTTTGTCTCTCTTGAGTCGCTTTTATTTGACTCCGGATCAGTTTCATCTTGTCTACAGTATCTTGGATCAATTCAGGGCCTTCTATCATTCTTAAACATTCTTCATCCCAGTATAGAGGCGATCGACATTTTCTGTCATACAGTGCATCATATGATGTCATTCCGATACTGCTATAATAATGGTTATTATATGCAAATTCAGTCAGTGCGACGTATTGATCCCAAGCTTCCTAAAATTCCAATACACATGCTCTAAGCATATCTTCAATATTCTTTGATAGTTCTCTTACTCTATCCATCTATCTGAGGATAGAATGTAGTACTGAAATTCAGGTTTATGCCTATAGCTGGCTATAAACTCTTCCAAAATCTCGAAGTGAATATGAGATTCCTGTCTGATACAATGTACACAGGAATCTCATGCAGTCTCACAACCTCAACCACATACCTCCGAGCCAATTGCTCTAGTGTATTTTTCTCCCGTATTGGTATGAAATGGGTCGATTTAGTTAATCGGTCTACCATAACCCATATCACATCATTTTGCCTCGAATTATTAGGCAATCCCATAATAAAATCCATAGTGATTCGTTCCCATTTCTACTCTGGAATAAGCAACGAATGAAGCTTTCCAATTGGAGCCTGATGCTCAGCCTTAATCTGCTAGCAAATTAAACACTTAGCTATATAATCAGCTATTTGCTTCTTCATCCCTGGCCACCAAAAATGTTGCTTCAATGTATTATACATCTTGACTGTGCTAGGATGCATAGCATAAGTAGCCATGTGAGCTTCCTCTAGAATTTCCTTCTTTCGATCATCGACATTAGGCACATATAGTCTCTGCTTTAGCCACAATACTTCATCTCTCAATTCAAAGTCAGAATTTGAATTCATCTTAACTTTCTTAATCAATCAGTTTCATTATCTCAGGATCATCACTCTGAACTATTCTAATTCTTTTGTGCAACATTGGTCTTAGTTTTAATATGGTTGTCAATAGTTCATTATACTTGAGATTTAACTCTACATTTAAAGCTCTTAACTGAATCAGGATTGGTAACCTCGATATCTAAATCTGAGTTACACTGCTATGTGTCTTTCTACTCAATGCATCAGCCACAATATTTGCTTTTCTGGGATGATACTCAATCATGCAGTCATAATCTTTTAATAACTCAATCCATCTTCTCTGTCCCATGTTTAGCTCTTTTTGACTTAGCAGATATCTCAAACTCTTGTGATCAATGTATATCTAAAATGTTTGACCATATAAATAATGTCTCCAAATCTTTAGAAAAAACACAACTGCAGCTAGCTCTAAATCATATACTGGATAATTCATCTTATAAGACCTTAATTGTCCCGATGCATAAGCTATCACCTTGACATAATGCATCAATACACATCCCAATCCTTGATGTGATGCATCACTGTATACTACATAACCATCAGATCTCGATAGAATAGTCAACATCGGTGCTGTAGTCAACTGATGTTTTAACTCCTCAAAGCTCTTCTGACAATCATCATCCCATTAGAATGCTACATTCTTCCTCAGAAGTTTAGTCAGAGGGGGCCGAGATCAAAGAAAACTCCTTGACAAATCTTCAGTAATATCCAGCGAATCTGAGGAAACTCCAAAACTCTAATACATTCTTTAGAGTTTCTTATCTCATTACGGCCTCTATCTTCATTGGATCCACCTGAATACCATATCCAGTTACTATGTGACCTAAAAATATCACTTGATTCAGCCAAAATTCACATTTACTGAATTTGGCATACAATTGCTTTTCTCTCGTAATCTACAAAATCATTCTCAGATGTTCGGCATGTTCCTCACTGCTTTTCAAATATACTAAAATATCATCAATGAATACAATTACAAACTGATCTAGGTAGGTTGAAACACCTTATTTATCAATACCATAAATGCAGTTGGGGCATTAGTCAATCCAAACGACATTATTAAGAACTCAAAATGCCCATACCTGCTTCTGAAAGCACTATTTGGTACATCAACCTATGCTATCTTTAGCTGATAATATCCAGATCTCAAATCGAGCTTAGTGAACGCTTGAGCTCCCTACAATTGATCAAATAAGTCATCAATTCTAGGCAACGAGTATTTGTTCTTCACTATAACCTGATTGAGTTGCCTATAATTAATGCACAACCTTAAAGTGACGTCTTTCTTCTTTATAAATAACACTGGAGCTCCCTAGGGTGAAACACTGGGTCTAATGAATCCCTTCTCAAATAGTTCCTGTAATTGAATCTTTAACTCCTTCAGTTCCACAGGTGCCATCCTATATAGAGGAATGTATATAGGAGTAACACCTGGAGCTAAGTCAACCATTTACTCTGCTTCCCGATCTGGAGGCAAACAAGGTAATTCAGCTAGAAACACGTCTAGGAATTCCTTAATCATGGGAATATCCTGTACACTTTACTCAACCCAAGTATCAATCACGTGGGCCAGATAAGCCTCACATATACCATACATTAACTTTAAAGCACTCATAAATGAGATCAGTCTAGCTGGCATTGCTTGGCTAATACCTCTGAACACGTCTCTTGGCTGATTACGAGACTCTAAAATTACTTCCTTCGTATAACAGTTCATGATGGCCTTATGAGCAGTAAACCAATCCATACCTATAATAATATCTATCTCCTTTAACTGTAATACAATCAAGTCTGCTTTAACTCTGCTTGATCAATTCGAATCAAACACTTCTTGCAGACCTCCCTAATCACGGTGGTATTACCAATCGATGTACTTACCTCTAATCCACATCTTAGTAAATCTCTATCACAATGCAATCTAGATGCCATATGCGGTGTGATAAATGAATGTGTACATCCAAGATCTAGCAATGCATAAACCTCAAAAGTAAATAGTGATAACACACCTACAACAACATCTGGAGACTCTTAAGCCTCCTGCCTCGTCATGGCATATACTTTGGCCTGAGACTGTGATTGATTGCTCCGCACCTCAGTCCTCCTAGTAATATTCCAAGAACTCATCCTACCTCTTCCATGGCCTCTCCATCCAGTCCCACTGGCTCGGCTTTACTAAATAGTAGGTTCTGTTACCATACTTTCTCTCCCAAAATATTGTGCTCCAGACATCACAGAGCAAGCCTTGATCCGATGATCAAGTGTGTCGTACCGAAGACAGACTCTTGTCAACCTCCAGCATTCACCACTGTGCCTATTTCCATAATGTTCACAAGCTAGAAACTAACCTAATATTGTACCTCTATTATTCCTAGACTATACAAAACTACCCCTCTATCTGAATCTCGACTGTCTAGATCCAGTCGGTGACCTGAAAGCTTGATTATGTCGCTTACTGAACCTTCTGCTAGAATCTCCCTGAGAATCACTGAGTCTCTTCTGTCTCGACTCAGATTTGTGCTCAGTCTGACTATCTTTCAATAACTATTCAATACGGATTGAGGTAGCTCGTAATTTTGTAAAATCACCCAAATCGGAAATAGCTAAACTCATATGAATTCCCATATTCAGGCTGTCTTCAAACATCCTACACTTGTCTTCCTTAGTAGGAACCAAGGTAGTGGCATAACCCATCAGTTCATTAAATTTCACTTCATACTCTGCTACAATCATCTTGTCTTTCTTCAAATCCATAAGTTCTTTCTTCTTTCTATCTATGTAGATCCTGGGTATATAGTTTTCCCTGAAAGTCCTCAGAAAATATCCTCAATTTAGATTGCAAGCGCTGGTGGTACTGCCTGGAATAGTTTTCGACCACTGGTAAGCTGGGCCTTACAATAGAGATATAGCATAATTGAACATCTCGTTTGACTCACAGTCCCTAACCATCCCTCAGTCTCTGCAGGGTCTATGCTTCTATAGAAGTCCATAGCCTCCTACTTTGCAGTTTATCATACCTCTTTTCCCTTCTCTCGGAAATCATTGGAGGCATTCTCTCAGGTCGAGATACTAACGACTCTCTACTGGCTCTTTTCAATACTATGTCAACTGAGTGTTCCATTTGATCGCCTACATCGGATAACCTATAACACACAATAGCTTCAATTATCATCTGAAATTTTCACAACATTTCATACCTAATATTACTACATATCCCTATGGATGCTAAACCATGCTCTGATACCACCAACTGTAACACCCCACTCTCATCTGACATATGCACATGCGCCCTTCAGTCACACGTGCACATGCCTGACAAAAATGACGCATTAACTATCTCACTTTTACTTTATCAAATGGCATCGTAATTAAAATCACAAATCACACATTTGCTAAAATCCAAATTTTCCTCATTTTATATCATAACCATAATATACATTGTAGCTTTAAGTTCAACATGATCCATATATATATATAATACAACATTTTCCTATTAGCATAAACATCTAAGTTTACACAGTATGCAACAAACATGAGGAATGCACAAAAGTTATTAACAAACTATATCTTCAATTCCTAGCTGACCGACCTTTGAGCCATATCTGATTATCAAAGTTGCACAAAATATGCTTTTTTGGAGTCTTGGAGTCTTAGAAGCTAGGTCATCTCAATCTTGAAATTGAAATTGTTAACGGTACAATTTTGATGAGTTTTGCGAACTCAGTAGAATAACCATCCTTGATGGGTCACTCATGTTATAAAACATAATCAATCATAAACATATTGTCGCAATTCATATCAACTTGATTAACATTAAGTTCTATCATAAACAAATTGTATTTTAGTCAAACAATTTAATCAAACTATCACTTCATTACACTTGAATAAAACACAATCATTGGTTTAATACCATGTATTCAAACATATAACATTTTTACAGCTTTACAAATCATTCAATGAATTCAAATCATATGTGAATGCTATATCTATAAGACTCATATTCATTTTTACATTGTTGTGACTGTGTGTTTGTTTTAGTATCCTGTATCACTAGGCTCATTGATCATAGTGAGCCTTAAGCTCTAACCACATATGTTTGAGCTTTAAGCTCCCTTTAGTAGCAATCTCAGTCAGCAGCAACACCAATCACAACTGCCTTTATATTGCATGTATTGAAATGAAATGCATGCCACAATTCATTCAATACAATCAATCACTTTCATTCACATTATCTCATTCAATACAGACAGTTATAACATTCAGTCACTTTTAGTTGAGAATTATTTAGGCAGTCTCATTCACATACAAGTAGCACTTCTAATGATATTCATATGCATCAAACGCCTCGGACAAGTATTGTCAGAATTCAGTATACAATCATTACATATTCATCATATATCAATTTCATTTCAGTAATATCAGATCAAATTAAAGTGAGACCATCTTAGGTTACTCACAATTGCTCCCTTAATCCTATTGCCTTGATGTTCTAGCAGTATTAGGATGCGGTCTACTTTCTCTCCTGTATACATTAACACAATTTCACATTACTGTACTACTTATGTAATTGAGTAAACATATGTATAAATGTATCATGTATCATGCATGTGTAATGAAAAATTCTTGGTTATATTTTTGCAACAAATTGATGTACTCCAATAGTGCCAAAATTCACACACTTATTCACTATTCCAACTTTTGCTGAAAGCATCCCATTCGGGTCAACTTTACATAATCAATAAGATCAAGAAAATGATGTATTTCTATAACACTTTCTTCTAGATAATTGTTACTATGTGTCTTAAGTTTTTAATGACACCAATATCATTCAATTTGGTTGATTATTCTATGAGTTATGCTCATAATACCATAGACTGAGTATATTTGAAATTTTGGCTAGAGCATGATTATGCATTCAAGTTATACAACCCGTATCTCTCAATTAAAATATCCATAAGTTACAAACTTTATACCAATTTATATCTAAGATAATAAGCTACAACTTTGATGAAGACATCTTAGTCTAATTCAGCCTAAATCAATACAGTTTATTCAATAACAACAGGATATGATTTATGTCTCTGGTAGTGCTATAGCCTAAGCCAAGACTCAATTTCCTGCCAATTTTGAAGTCTTAAATATAGAATTAAAATTTGTATTCTTTAAGAAATTTGTAGAATTATGTTCAAGTTTAATCTGAATCAAGAATAAACTCATTTGGAAATTGAAAGATCAAGATATAATCAAAATACCGAAGCATGTTCAATGAAAATTCTGCAGTTTATAACATTCTAGCACATTTCCTTGCTTTCATCTAATCAATCTTTTTCAAATCAATCCAGATGGCTTTAATTTTTTTATGGAGAGGAAAAACAATGTCTTAAGAGTGCATTGGTTCAATTTTCAAGTCATTTGGAGGTCAGGAGACAAAGTTATAACAAAATGAATGAAAGATGTTCAAAACAGTTTCTCTCTCTACAGTAACCCTGGTGCAACTCATCTTTCCTTCTCTCTCTAAAATGTAGATTTTCTCGTTCTTCATTTTTCCATATTTTCTCACTTCTATCTTATTCAATTAACACATATGACACTTAAACCAACTCTTCTACTTCCATTTCAACTCATCACAACTTAAACAATCAAAAATCCAAAATTTAATATAAACATAAAAAATTCGTATATTCATTCACACAATTTCCAGTTTCTGTATTTGTTCCATTTCTTGCACTATTCACTTCACTAGTTTCTTAGTTAGCTCATTCTAAAAACCACCGAAGCTACCCCTCTTACACACCTCATGTATAAATTTCATTTTCAATCATTCAAACATCATCAGACTCATTTGATTAATTTCTAAATACTCAAACACATTCACACATGGCCACAGTAACAAGAACCCATATACGTTTTTCTCTAAACCAGAACAGAGTATATATATATTCATCAATTTTTCATGAATTTCAGCATCATTTTCATAATCAAACTTCATCCCAAAATAGAACCTAATTCATACCTTTCTGCACAGTAGCAATTTCACCTACTGTTTATATAACTCATCACCAAATTGCTTCTTCCAACACAACTTATGTATGCATTTAATCCCAACCATTAAAACATCATCAAAAGCACTTACTTGGTTCAACTAGATTTCTAGCAATTGAGATTTCGGTGGATGAACGAAGAACAAGGAAAAAGTTTAGTGTTGAATGCTTATGGTGAAGAACAAGCAACAGTAATTTTTGTTTTAGCCTAAACGTAACCACATGCATATATCACACATCTCCATATGTCCCCATGCATGTGAGCCATTTGTCACAATGTAATTGGTATATTATTTCAATATTTTCTAGTTCAAAATATCCCAAATTTTCAAAAATATCCTAAAATTTACCAATAGTTTCAAAATAATATTAATAGTCTCAAAATAAAATTTAACGCAAATAAGACACAATTCACATTTTAATCAATCAATCATACCCAAAAAATGTCAATGAATGTATGCACAATTATTTTAATGCATCAAAAATAAATATTCACATATGTGTGCATATATAATGATGCATAAGCATGCAATGTACTTCTATTTCCTGACAGTACACCCAATTCACTATTCTAGGGTCTAGCCCTAAACATGGGATGTTACATGGATACTTATTAAGAGTAGTAAGTACATCGAATGCCCCGCTATGAGATTAACATATGGATGATCTATCAAATGTCAATGATTAATCTTATTGTAGCAATGGAGTAAATATCCTTAAACTTGAGGTACTCAAGGATATTTTGGACACTAATCATGTGCTTTGACATCATTCCTTGTTGCCTCAAGACGAGGTCGCTCATAGGATGGTAATTGGGTACAGCTATTAGTATTCGAAGGTAAATGGGTAGTCAATAAAGGATTTACCACTTCTGATAGAAAGAGATGATACCTATGGCCTCTAGTCGGAGTCATTACTCAAGAATCTCTGACCATAGCAGTCATGTGTCATGAAGAGAGTCTTAATTGACACATAGAGTAATGAGATCCCAAGACAAAAACTAACATCACTTGGACTAGATGTGACGTAGTCAGTCTAATAGGTGTTGATACATAGCCCATACTTCGAATCAAATGGGGTATAAAATGGTAAAAGGAAAAATTGCATGGTAATTATCTACAGAAAGGTTTGTAAGTTGCATAATTAACTATCGAATAGTTCATGTGTTAATCCACTTATATTCCATTAAATTGGCATCATGAAATCCTTCATGATTCATTTGAATTAAAAGTTAATTCAAGTGGCATAAAACCATCCATGATTTGCTCAAATTAAGAGTTAATTCAAGTGCCCAAAATAATAGGAAACCTAAGGGCCACACATATAAAAGATCAGATGAAAAATAAAGTGTGCATGACTGTCATTGAAGTAGGCTACAATTATGGCCAAAGGCACGACAGATGATGCATAAGTGATTCTTCACTTATGTACACATGGACTAATAAGTTAAAAATACACTTCAGTGAGAGGATAAGGGGTTTAGAAGTGTTCTGGAGTTAGAGAGAAGTGGTTTTGAGTCTTGTTTATGCAATTTGTGCAATTGTTGCTTGAATCTAATTGCATGCAGTATAATCTTGATCTATCTCTCCATTTGAGACTTAATCTCATCTTGTTTAATGCTCTAACTACCCTTACACACTGTTTTTCTTCATCTTTGCATGTTCTTGAGTGATTAAGGAAGGTGTTTGGTGTTTACTAAAACTCAAACAAGGAGAAGATTAAAGAAAGGAGGAGCGTTATGAAAGGTACATGTGCTTAAATTTCATGTTCTTATAATCTGTGTATGCATGCATCTAAGATTCTGGATTTTTAGGGATGTTATGGGGTTGGAATTTAGATTTTGACATTTCTTCTTCCTTATTATGCATGTGATGCATGAATCCATGGCTACCCCAACACAAATTGGATAATTCCAATTTGAAATTAAGCTAGAGACATAGATCTAAAACTTTCATTAAGGAACCGAAATTTTATCGTGCCCCTAAGATTTTTGATTTCTAGCTTGAAGTTGAGTTATGATTACTGTTCCTGTTTTCAAACAGCCTATATAGTTTTGGGTATAACTCTTGGAATAATTAACCAAATTGCATAAAATTTATTACATTAGAAAATGAGGACATAGGGGAATGAAATTAATTTCTAAGATTGTATGCCAATGTGGGAAGTAAAGGAAGAAGAAGGACCAATATGCAATTTTCTAAAGTTAATACATGACCAATAGGATTATTGGTGAGTCAAGCAAAGCCAAGGAGGAAGGGAAGGAAAGGCAATAAAAGACCTACTTTGTCAATTTTGAGGTTTAGGACTTCACTTAGTTGATTTCTATATTTGTGTATGATTGAATGAATATAAAGATTCATTTAGATGTGGAATTTTTGCTAGGATGTTGTTTTGGTGTTACTTTGCATGAACTTGGTTGTATATGACAAGAGAGTATCATGTAGTGGATTTTTGTCTAGGGTTTGATTGAATCAGTCACATTGTTTGAGTTTTAACTTAGCTTATAAACCTCAAAATTATGTGATTTTAGTTGCATGTGAAACCTAAGACATAGAGCTAAATATCTCTACAATGAACTCTGACATAGTTTGGCTCTATGACCTTGAAAATTGAGATCCAAAAAGGTGACCTAATGTTGCCCCTATTTTAGAGTAGCTTGTGATATTTTACCTATATCTTATGATTTAGAAGTCCAAATGGTCTGATTATTAGTGCTATAGAAACTATATACAAAACAAAAAAAATGTCTAGTAGATCTCGAAACCCAATTCTGACTTTTTCTATATGAATATTAAGGAACAAGCAATGATATGAATGGAGAGAGTGTCTGTCACGACCGTGGCATTGTTTTTGTTTCCGATTTCCAATGCATCTTATCTGAACCTTTATGAATGTGTACAAAAAATTTTAAACACCTAGAACTAAATGAAATAAGACTCACCATATGTGAACTAGGTGATTGAACATTAGAATTTAAGATTGAGCATAATGCATTCCAAAGAAAACCTACATGTACATAAATGATTTGTTTGTGTATGTATTGCTCATATATGTGTATAGTATGATTATACAAGTATGATTTTGAAACCCTTCTAATAGTGATTAGTTATGACTTGCATGTATGAACACAAATATAGATTTTATTACTTGAAATGTATATCATATGATTTATTAATATATGAATTGTGAAATATGCAAGTGGTTAAGGGAAATGTTACAATACCTGCTCTATTATCTTGGTTGTGGATAGATAGGCATACTTATAGAGTTACAGTGTAGCTACTGCAGATGGACACCACTGGTGTCTATAGTTCGATACCTTTGAGTATTAACAGTTCGACACCTTCGAATATCCACAGCATTCGTTATCCATACCCACAGAAAATATGCAGGCCCAACACAAAAAGTAAAGTAAAGAGATATAAATAAGAAATACAATATAACAACATAAATAATTGGTATATGAATGAGCATTTGCATTTGTGTTGATAATTTGTATTATTGAGTATTGCATATCAATGTTTGAGTTTTTAAGGTGAATTTATGGTAAATGAAAAAATATTGAAGCATGTTTGCATTATTTATTTGATTAAGTATGATATCATTGTTTATATTTGTGTGATGTTCATGAACACATATGCTTGGTAGATGACTGTTGTAAGTGGTCATCCAAACTAAGTGTTTCCCCACTAAGGTTTAAGCTTAGCACGGATATTAATCCGTGTAAGTCTAAGCCATAGGAGTGAGGTACAAGGCACATTTGCAGGGACCAAGGCCAACAAATAAAAGAAAAAGAACTTTTAAAAGGCGTTTTTAGTTAAATATGATTCTACATGTAATGGTTAAAGGAAATTGTATGTTTTCTTTTAGATTATCATGTAAATGTAAAAATGTTTTACAGTTGTTAATGATAATGTTAAGCTTTGTGAAGTTTTGTAATGTGTATATGTATAGTATTGAACTTAAATGCATGTTGTGAATTTATGTACAAGAAATTAGTTGCCTTATGTGTGGACGGTTGTAGTTCCCTACAGGGGTGTTACATTTAAAATCCAAGAAAATTCCGATAAAGATAAAGTGATTTAATAAGATTTGTTAGAGAACCTTCAATCTTTGTGGGTCATAACTAACAATAATTCTACCGTTATAATGATATTGGTGCTTTGATGAAATCTCCGAACTTACCATTTTATAGTTCTGAATTTTATTTTCCCTGATTTTGGTCTTTAGAAGTCCGAAGATACAAAAATTCTTGGAATTTAGGTAATATCAAATTATCTTTTTTTTAGCATAAACGTTCCATGATAAACATAGACTAGAGGTGAAGGTTGGTGACCATTTTCTTTAGTTTCCTACCTCGTTTCCTTTTAGCGATGGTATTAGTACCATATTCTTTAACTTGTTTTGCTGAAGGGATTCCTCCATAAGTTTTAAACAATTTTGAGGCAAGCCCTTGATCATTCCCTTGTTCTTTGAAAGATTTACTATATGATTTTATCCAATATACTTAATGCATAAAGTTTGCACAGAAATATCCCCTCACTATCTAGCCTCTTGAGCCTCAATTGAGCCAATACTAACTATATCAGACCCTTTTGGAAAAGCTTCTGTAGCCTAAGTAAATAAGTGATTTGGTAAAGAATCCTATTGTTTGAGATTCAACGGTGCTTCTTCACTCATCACTTAGGGGGTGGATTCCTTTGATTTTGTATAAAGGCTCGAAGGAGAAGAGTTGTTGAGTAATTATTTCAATAAACCAGTTTAGAATCTTTTACTAGTTTCCTTCCATTCCTTATAATTCCTTTGAACTAAAGGTTTCCACTAATAATTTACCTTTGTTTCATCTTCCATAAGCTCATAATTGTCATTTAATCTCAGAATTTTTAATGCTTCATAAACCTCTGAGTTTATGTCAAGATCAATGAAAATCTCACCCACATCATGATGGTCGTATGACATAGAGCTCTCCCGATTGAGCTACCTGTGACCAATCGTAGTGAAATATTATAGTGGAAAACTATAAATTCATTGGAGCGTATAGTAATTTATATCTTAAGAACTCTATTCTATTAGTGAATCCAAGATTAACGAGATCTAAAATATTTTTTAAAAAAGATACTACAAGAAGAATCATTAAAGCTCAAAAAGATGTGTTCTTGAAGGCCTGCCAAAACAGAGCAGTCACTTTCCACACTGCCCACCGGCTTCTTTTTTCGTTAATAAATAATTGTAGTGCCCGTTAGCTTTGCGAGCTTTAAACTTATCCTACACACTTGAAAGCCACACTTGGTTTGTCGCCGTATATAATTAGTTTCCTTACCTGATCCATATTGTCAATTCAAAAACTTTTGATAGCTGTAAACTTATACCATTGATGCACTTCCCATATATTTCCGTGTAGTCTTGGCGAATCACTCTGCAGTTGCCTTTTCTCTGCCCTTCTGCATATTACACCACAGCATTTGGCGTTTGCTTGTTGTACGAGAAAATATTCACAATAAGCAGACGAAAACGACGAAAGTTTCCATCTTTGGAAGTTAAAAATTGGAAAATGAAGTGTGTAAGGTTGGTTGCTGTGGTGGTGGCTTTCACGGCTTCGTTTTCGCTTGCTTTTACTGACCCTAGTGATGGTAAAACCTTCTTTTTTTGGTTTCTGATATAAGGTTTATGATATATTGTTGTCCTTCCCCTTTTGGTATTGTCTTTGTGTAGTACTATGCTGTGTTTTGATTACTGTGATTTAAAATATCCTTCGGATGATATTTCAGATTGGTTTTCGTTTTTGAGGTAATTTCAATGCCTATATTGATGAAACTAAAAGTGTGCTAAAATATTCCCAGTTGAGGCACTAAATAGCTTGTGGTATTATCTGAATCTTCCGATTTTAACGGGGTGGATGCCCGTTGGGGGAGACCCGTGCGGCGATAATTGGCAAGGCGTTGGCTGTGTCCTCTCCAACATAACCAACTTGTATGTTCTGGCTTCATTCTATCCTTTTATATGTATGGTTTCGTTCAAATACTTTCTTACGAAAGGTCTCGACTATGCAGAAACTTAAATGGCTTGAATTTGGGGGGAACTGTGGCAGAAAGCTTACCGCTCTTCAATTCTATTCTTCAAATGTATGTAATTGTAATTATTTCAATAACTATGAGCTTTGTAGCAGTGCATCGGTATGATTTGTTTGTAGGTACAACAGGCATTTTACTATATTGCATGTTTAATATTAATATGTTTGGTACTACAAGTGTTTTTAATTAGCCATCAAGGTTGTCATAGTTTTGGTATTAACGAGTTTTATCTCGGGCTTGGGAAAGATCTGAGTTTTTGAGGCAATGGAAGTTTCTGTGTGGTTTTATGCATGGGCTATGCTGTAATTTTTGCTATTTTTCAAGGCAGAGATCTCAGCAACAATCACATTAGTGGGAGTATTCCGGTCAATTTGCCGCCCACTTTGCAAAATCTGTATGTGTACTTTACCTGTCGTTGGATACATACTGTAATTTATCTTAATAAATTTACTTCTTTTTCTTTTGTTTTTTCCTTTTTATGGAACCTTAAATGCTTTTACTTTCCCCATTTTCAGATCTCTTGGTTCTAATGAGTTGAATGGAAGGATCCCAGATAGCTTATCATCCTTAAGTCAGTTGTCTTACTTGTAAGTTTAAATTAGAAGTGGTTATATTTTTGTCAGATTTAAATTGTTTTATTTTCTTCTTTTTTCATTTCTGGACTGAAATATTGGTTTAATTTGCCCAGGTCAGTGAGCAATAATCTTCTGAGTGGACTCATACCAGATGCCTTTCAACAATTGACGACTTTAACAACCTTGTATGCACCTCAAGTTAACTAAACTCTATCCACTGAATCTATTGTAGTCTGCATTTTCTAATGACTCCATCTTATGAAAAGGGATCTGTCTGGTAACTCTCTGAATGGTGGGCTGCCTCTGTCAATGGGAAATTTGTCATCTCTGAACTCATTGTGAGCATCTCTACTACATTCTTGCAATCATTTTATTGTGGTTGTGGTGCTTCTCTAACTTACATGTGATTTGGGGTTGCAGGCAGTTGCAGAACAATCAGCTTACGGGGACCCTTCATGTTTTACAGGATCTACCCCTTCAGGATCTGTATTGCCTTATAACCTTTTCTTTTTCTTCAACATTACTTCTTTGTTAACACCTTTTTCATATAATATGCTTTGGTTGTTTCATGATTATCCATTTTCACTTAATAGGAATGTGCAGAACAATCTGTTTTCTGGGCCCATCCCTGCAAAGCTGCTGACAATTCCAAATTTTAGGTAAGCAATAATACTGATTTTGTATAAGGCTTTTTTGTTTGATATGAATCCATTAAATTAGTGATAGATGCCCTTGAATTTCTTGGCGTGACTAAAGTATTCTCTTGAAATAAAGAGGATTTAATAAGCCCATAACATAGTTTTAAATACAGTTGGCCTTCATTACTGTCATTTTACGAAAATTTTCCAATGTTATGAACGATTTGGATTTCTGAGGTTCTAGGTTTTTATGTTAGTACTTAAATTTTGTGTTTCCCTATGGTAACAACAAAGTCTGATTTGCAGAAAAGATGGAAATCCATTCAACACAACCATTATTTATTCTCCTCCCCCACTTGCTTCTCCTCCAATTGCATCGGCTTCAATTGCATCTCCTCCAATGCCTGACCAATCTCCCGCAAGTATACCCCCTATCCTCCACCGTACAAATTCAGAAAGATCAAATATAAGGCTCATGTGGAGTATTCTTGCTGGCGGAGTTACAATTATTGCATTAGGGATTTGTGTTCTGTCAATGATATTCTTTAAAAAGAAAAAGGCCATTGAATATGCTAAGAGGCATGATTCAGCGGTATATAAGGGCCAAGCAAATAGTTTTAATGATAATTCTTCTCTACAATGCTACAACCAAAGCAAGAAAGGTGACTCAGTATTTCCTTTTTATAACTGGAAAAGTTTGTATATGACTTTTCTTTTCTTTTTTTAAAATATAATTTTACTTGAGAAATAACCCTTTTTAGCTCTTCCAACACCGTCAAATGGTGCATTAGAAAAGGGAGGACAGGGAATAAATCCAGTTGAATGTGAGATAGATGTGAAGGGAATTGGTGCTTATTCAAGAGATAATACAGATCACAAGATAGACACAACTGGAGTAGATCTGCATCATACGCAAGTGCAGCAACCACATGCACATATCCCAAGGCTTCCAATTGACAAGGTCACCATAAATTCAAGTATGCCCAAACAACTTCACATGAATACTACAGGTCTGAAGTCATTTACTGTTGCAACACTTCAGCAATGTACTCATAGTTTTTCAGAAGAGAATTTTATTGGGGAAGGTAACTTTGGGAGCGTTTACGAGGCTGTGATTCCTGGTGGAAAGGTAAATTTTTCTATTTGACATGGTTGAAATTATTAGTTATCATGTGTGTAATATGATAGAGCCTAAAGGTGAATTTGCTCTCAATCTTGGTTCTTTCTCCTATCTTGAATATTGAGTGTATATTGGTTTTAACTGTTTACAGAATTCCATTTGAATACATTTCCTTGAAGCAAGACCTGTATCATAACATGTACTATATCTCACAATCTGTCCTCATGTTCCATATAACTATATTTCTGGCTAGTATCAGGTGTCTCTCAATTCAGGCAAGCGGGCCTTTTAAATATTTCACCATGCACATGATTACTTTTCTCTTGATGCTAGGTTTATGTAGATTGATTTCTCTGTTTCATCATTTTTTTTTAGTTACTTGCAGTAAAGAAACTAAGAAGTACAGCTTGGGAATTGACTGATGGAAAATTCCTCGAACTTGTTTCTAATATCTCAAAAATTCAACATGCCAACATTGTGGATCTTGTTGGTTACTGTAACGAGCACGGTCAGCATCTACTTGTCTCTGAATATTACAAGAATGGGACACTTTATGATGCACTGCATGTAGATGATGAGGTCCATAAGAACCTTTCATGGCATACACGCATACAGTTGGCACTAGGAGCAGCAAGAGCCCTACAGTAAGTCGAGCCACCACCTTTTAAACCTAAGAACTTCGTATGGATGCTTGCTCATTGCTGTTGATTATCGGTTGTCTTGGTTGCATTATTAGAGATCTGACATTTTCTCAATCCAGGCTTGCAAGTGAAAGAGTTTACCTGTCACTTTGTCTTCTCTTTATTTATAGGCATCTGCATGAGGTTTGTAAACCGCCTATTGTACATCAGAATTTTAAAGCTACAAATATTCTCCTTGATGAAGAGCTCATAGCGCATGTATCTGACTGTTGTTTTCCTCCAAGAGCATGTAGCTCTGCATCCGAGGTAATGCTACAGTTTAATGTCTTAGTTTTGGCTGAGCATTTGCTTCTTTTTAAATTTGATCTATGTAGCTTACTAGAATTTAAGCAATTGCCTTTCTGAAAGGAAAAAACTTTGCATTTACCTGTTATCTGGTTTGAAAAATGGTTATGCTCCCTATCTGTATCTGTTTGCTTTTGTGATGATTAGCTCTATTGATTCTGTTTTCAGTTAACCGGAGACCGACTCAGTTCTTATGGCTATAGTGCTCCAGAGTGTGAATCAGGAAGCTGTACGTGCAAGAGTGATGTCTATAGCTTTGGGGTTGTGATGCTAGAACTCCTAACCGGAAGGAAGACATATGACAGGTCAGTGATCCCCTGAAAGGAAAGTCTAAGCTCGCTTCCAGAGCCACCTCCGTGGTTTAATGAAACTGAACTAACATATCATCTATTGTGCTTTCGTTGGAAAATGTATGTAGGTCCCGGCCTCGAGGAGAGCAGCATCTGGTTAGATGGGTGATTCCTCAGCTTCATGATATAGATGCTTTATGTGGAATGGTTGACCCTTCTCTAGGAGGACGATTTCCTGTCAAGTCCTTATCTCGTTTGGCAGATACAATTGCTAGATGTCTCCAGGTAAGTACGTAAAGTCTTGTCTGAAAAGTCCCAGGTGTTCTTACCAACTTCTAGTTCCCGCCAGCACTTATGCCTTTAATTAGGCAAACATTCTTCCCATTCTGAATTTGCAATGATTGACTAAAGGGCTAATCACCTGAATCCATTGTTGGATGTGCAGTGGGATCCAGAGTTTAGGCCAGCCATGTCTGAAATAGTCCAGGACCTTCTGCAGATGTAACAGAGTAAAAGATCTCTTGTTTTGCAGCGTGAAGCAAAGCGGGAATGGCAACCAAGACCTTTTATTGTTTTTCATGTAATTATTAGAAATAGTTGGTATGAAGACTTGGCTAATGCATTTACTTTTTTTCTTTTTTTTTTTGTGATATTGTGATCAAAATTAGTAAGAGAATCTCATTCTTTGTCCAAAAGCAACAAGAGGAGAAGAGTCTTGTATATGAAAACAAAATGGAATGGGTTGTGGTTTGTGGAGGTGCAGGTGAAGTATGCTTTAGGTGTGGGCAGATTCCTTGACCATTATGTATTTATTTTCTCAGTTTTGATTCAAATTTAGTATTTTAATGCATGAGATTCAGAATATCTTGTAATTTTTGGCTAAATATTATTGCTCGAGAAATTTTTATGTCAGTTAAATATTTAAATATTAATTTATTATAAAATATAAGTTTAGGAGATCGTGCAGCAATATACTGAAATTTAGTGCACGTTAAATTTAAAAAAAAAACCTGTATTAGGGAGAAGAAACTAATTCATATTAGTGAATTAGAGAGACTTATAAAAAATAAAAACTTGCATCTCATTAGACCAAGAATAATATCCAAAAGAACATAAGAGCTCCAAATTTTTTATATAAAGGCTTTAAACCTGTCTTTTTCTAGAGATCATTGATTTATTGTGAGGCCCTCTAAAAATATTTGACATTGTGGGGACTTATTTTTTAGAAATTCCAAAGCAACCCCAACTCCTATAGTCTATTCCCTTTTCTTTTTTCAATTTATTTGTTAGATTATGTTTAAGATAACTTATGTGTATGCCAATTAGTTTACCGTTTATTGATTTATGTCCAGTAGCTAATAAGTTGATTGTAGTTTAATGACAGAAAAATTTAACGGTATTTTTATTTTATACATATTTTGTACATGATAAAGTACCATGAGATAAATATAAATTGTAAATAGAATGATGATGAGAACATAATTATAATATCTATATTAGATTTATATATTATCTTTAAATTGTTTTAGTCAGTGATCTATTAGGATAATATATTAACAAAATGTAAAAAGGCTGACATACATTATATTTCTTCCTTATGAAGAAAGTAGTTGATTTCATATGTTAAAATATAGATATACTTAAACAAACGCGTGGGTACTTATTAGAAAACAAGTTCACTTGATTGACCAAATATTAGAAATCCTTTTGGAACATAACTTGTTTATGAAAACTTTCATTGTGATAATTATATAAGTCATCATTTACCTGAGATCATTAAAATATCTTATATAAGGATTGCTACATTTTGATATTACTTATGTTCTATTTTAGTCAAGGGTAGCTCAGTCAATACTTATTGGATATAACATAAACTACATGGAGGTAGTTAAGTGATCAGTATAGGATTCACTATCCTAAGTAACAGGTAAATATTTTGTTATTCTCGATTAGTATTTATTTTAAAATTCTTATCCAAAGTGGACTGACACTTTATAGAATAGTTTATAAACGACATTAATTGAATCAATTACTAATAATAGAGAACTAACATAATTGGGCTCAATAGAGTCAATATTACTTTCATATTCTATATCTAATCGAAAAATTTTATTATGAAAGTAATTAGAATTATATGAAAAATCATGTATAAAAGATTAGTCAAAACTACTTTAATATTTCTAAATATTTGGGTATTCATGATGCATTGTTAGTCACCAATCTTGATCTATGGATGTAAATTATTTAATTAAAGAAAGATAAATTAAAAGAGTTTAATTTATCTCGATCCTAAATATTAAGGTTATAATTTATATCCATCTCCAATATATTTGGAAACCAAATAGGTCACACATAAAGAACTAGTCAAGAGAAATTATTTTAATAAGTTAGACTTAATTGTAAAATTTGAAAATTTTATGATTAAATATGATATATTTAGTAAATAAGGATCAATACGAGACATTAAATCTTATTTGGAAAATTTTGGCATTCAATTATAATTAGTTGTACTATAATTAAATTTTAATTGAAATTAGAATTTTATTTCAATTAGATTATTAAAATGTACAAAACTTATTATAAATAGGCTTAGGTCTAAGAAAGCTAACATTCCTTACTTAATCCTTTGTATAATAGTTGTAGAATTCTCTAAATATATTATGTAACTATCATTAGAAGTTGGATACTTACATAGCTACAGTGATTAAGATAAATTGATTTTAAAAATAGTTCTAGAAAAACAACAAGGAAAATGTTAAACTTCGTAATAAAATACTAATTATTATTCATACTTTATATGTTTTATTTGTTAATAATGTGACAAAATTTTAAATGACCATGACTTTCAAAAATCATATGAAATAGATTTTGTAATTATTTTGTTGTGCCCAGCCCAATTTTCTAACAGTGAAATCATAGTCAACTTTAAATTATTTGATTCATGTTACCATGAATTTTGAAATTGAAATCATAAACTCTAAAATCATATTTATATCTAATTAATTTTAATATAAAAAGTTAATATAGGAAATTTTAAAACCCTACATTCAATTTGAAGTTAAATTATCAATATGATTAAATTTTTGTTTAAGTGTGAAAAAAATGAAATTACATCCAATACATTGAAAAACCCATAATTTAGTAATTAACAATAAACCTCATCTGTGTCGTAAATGACCAGATCAAATTTAGATTTTTGAAACCCATAGCTCCTGTTATGACCATTTTTTAGTTGTGAGGGGCGGTTAATTCGCATAGAAAAATAGTAATAGAAATGAGAATGAATATATTGAAGAATGGGAATGAATATTATCATTATAATTATGATGATTGGTTACTATTACTATTAACAGTGGTTGATTTGTGAAAATATTGAGAAATAAAAATTTATTATGTTCTAATTAATTAATTAATTACAATATGTTGATTAATTAAAATATTGTAATTAATTATATTGTAGCTAATTAATTAATTATATTTTAATTAACTAATAATAATTATATTTTAATAAATTATATTGCAATTTATTATTTTAATTAATTAATAAATTATATTTTAATGAATTATATTGTAGTTAATTAATTGTTAATAATATTTTAATTAAAATATTGTAATTAATTAATTACAATATTTTAATTAATGAATAATTATATTTTAATTACTTATATTGTAATAAATTAATTAATTATAATATTTTAATTAATAAATAATTATATTTTAATTACTTATATCGTAACTAATTAAATTAATTAATTTATTATATTTTAATTTATTATATTGCAATTTATTATTGTAATTAATTACAATATTTAATTAATGAATGAATTATATTTTATTAATTATATTGTAGTTAATTAATTATTAACAATATTTTAATTAATTATATTATAATTAATAAATTAATTATAATATTTTAATTAATCAATGTTATATTTTAATTAATTGTAACGAGCATACCATTTCATAACAATGATACTCATTCTTCTAGATTAAGAGAAGAACAAAGTATTACTAAAAAATGGGTAATCAAAATAATGACTCTATAATCATAGTCCCTTATTAAACTAATTTTTTTAATTCCATACTCATTTCCTTTTGTCATACTCACAGAACAAGTACACCCTTAATGAACTTCAACCCAAAAACAAAAGAAATCGTGTGCTTTTGTTGAAGCTTTGTGTTATTGATTTGTTTTGTGAGTTAGCGACGATTATGGTGTAATAAGGAGGCGTTTTTTCTTAAGGTCCATGAGATGGGGTTGATAGCTGCCATTGAAGGAGCTGTTGACGATGAGCTACATGAGAGACAAAATCATAGCTAACGGCATTGGGTGGTGGCTAAAAGTTGCAGGAAGTTGTTGCCAGTGCCGGCTGGCCCCTGCCCAGGGCCATGATGAGAGGGGGGCACTCTTCAACAACCCCCTCTCTGACCACTTTTCTATTATCGCAAATTTTTATGTATAACTAAACAAATTTTAATTATGCTTTTTTAACAGTCAATAGCCTCCTCTTTAACTAACAGCAACAGACGCAGTTAACATGCAACAGCCTCCTCCTTCTCAAGAAATTTTAACATTATAAGTTAACGTTAACTTATATACGTTAGCTTTAAATGACTTTAACGTTATAAGTTAACTTTTTTTTGAAGTAAAGATAATTTTATGGTCCTCATACTTATAAATAGTCTTGAAATATTTAAGTATACTTTTATCTTCTAATTTCTTTATTTTTATCAATATATGTATTTAAAGTACTCCAACTCAAAATTAGCAGGAAAAAATTTTACAATTTTGTCTTTTGAGTTCGAGTATAATTTAAAGGTAAAGTTTTCGATTTTTTAATATAGTTTTACTCTTTGTTTTTTATTTTTAATATTAGATATTAAATTTTGCTATTTATTTTTTTTCCTGTATCACAGATATAAGATTATTTATATATCTTTGTGATATATTGTGAAGATGTTGAAGTTTGGTTGTGCCTGCATACTTCTTCCAGTTCCATACAGGTGCTTTTGTTCTTTTTCTAATCCAACTGTGTTATAATTAGTTTATATTATGGTGTTTAAAAAGCATTTGTTTGGAAGTGAAAAAAGGAAGAAAAAAAAAACAAATAGCACAGTTGATAGAATCTAAAAAATGAGCAATAAATAAATTTATTAAAAGAGTAAGCTCGTCTAGTGAGAGTCCTGAGGAATTATGTGAAGGTGATTTTGAACAACATAAAGAAATCTTAAGTGATAAGATTTATATTCATAAAGATATTAGAAATATGAGTGATGAGATTTACATTCATATGTAAACTTAAGTATATTGTCGATTTATTGGGCCCTTTTTTTAATTTTACCCTGGGCCTATAAAACAATAGAAACGGCCCTGGCTGTTGCTATCACTCAGGTTCATCTGGGTTGTAGCCGACGTAGTGGCTATCAGAAGTGAGGAACAAAGACGCAGCAACATGTTTGAAACGTTGGAGAAGGAATTCTTGCAGTTTGCGTGTTGTGACCCAAGAAGCAGCTGGATCGAGGCCCAAAGAAGTTGGAGAATCATCTGATTTTGGAAGGGGAATGAGGTCAAAGAATCCTCCTACTTGGCATGCAGATTACGTGAAGAAATGACCATCGGTCCTATGTCAACTTAGAGAATAACGGCACACGTGGAGTAATAGTTTTCCTTTATTAGTCGATGAATTGTGTGAGTTTGTTATGGAATTTGTTAGATGAAATTTGTTCTCTCTCTCATCTTATTCTCTCGATATTTCTCATCTCTTTCTTCCGGAATTGCCTGCAAATTCTGCAGATTCATTGTAATCAAGACAATCGTTGAATCAATTACAAACATTTCCTTTGAATCACTTGCTCTGTTTTGCTTGTTCTCTGTTGCATTGCTAGCTATTGCTTTCATTGCGGCACATCTAGAGAAGATAATGCAGTTTCATGGCTGCTGGCAGCTTCATAATTCTACTGGCAACATGTCTTCCAAATTGTACAGAAGAACAATGGTTGTCATCAGCAGAGATTTTGATAGGTGGTGGAGTCACGAGGAGCTCCATGAAGGCAATGACAATAGGTTGTGGAAGGTGGCGAGATGGTGATGGAAGGTGCCAGCAAATGAGGTTTGTGGTGGGAAAGTGGGTTGCGATTTGAACCTGACTGTAACAGAATGATCACAAATTTTTTTGTATTTTAATTTTTTAAAAATTAATATGACTTTAATTCTATAAAATGATTAACACAAATTATAATAAAACAGAAACTTATTTTGTACCTCATTCCGAAACTTGATCCTTATCTTGTCGTATCATTTGAATCATTTCTAAAATCGATTTGTTTCAACTACAGTAGTCGCACAAGTTCTTGATCTCTAATGATATCTAACTCTATAAAATTTAAGCCTATTTATAATAAACTTTGGACGCTTTAGTAATTAAAATTAATTTATAAGATATTGAATCTTATTTAAGCATAATTGGTATTTAATTATAATTATTTTAATTCTAATTAAAGTTTAATTATACCAATTATGCCTAAATAAGATCCAATATCTTATATTGATCCTTATTAACTAAATATATCATATTTAATCATAATCTCCAACTTCATAATCAAGTTCAACTTAATTAAAATAACTTTGCTCTCTTCACCCATTTTATATGTGAGACTTATTAGGTTCCTAAATGTATTGGTAATGATTATAAATTATAATTATAATTCATAATTAAAATTAGATAAATAAAACTCCTTTTAATTTGTCTTTAATTCTTAAATTAAATAATTTATAAACATAAATCAAGATTGACATCTAATAACCCATCATGACCACCCAAATATTTAAAAATGTCAAAGTAGTTTTGACTTTCCATGCATAATTTTTCTATATAATTCAATCATTTCATCATGCAATGTTTTGATTAGATATAGAATATGAAATTAACGTCTACTTTATTTTGAGTCCAATCATATTAGTTCTTCACTATTAACATCAATTCAAGTAATGATATCTGTAAACTATTTACAAAATGTCATTCTACCTTAGTCAAGGATTTCCCAAATCAATACTAATCGAGAAATACAAAACATTCTCCTTAATTACTTTAGGGTGATGAATCATATCTTGATCATATAACTACTTCCATATAGTTCATGCTACATCTAATGACTACTGATTAACTGTCTTATGATTAAATAAGTCATAAGTAGTATCAAAACATAGTAATTTCTATATAAGATAACTTTGGTGACCTCAAGTTAAGGATCATTTATACAATCATCACAATGAGGATTCCATAGACATATAAGTAATGCTCTAAATAGATTTCTCATATCGAGTTTGTTTAGTGAATTTATTCTCCAACAAGTACTCATATATTTATTTAAGTATCTCCATACTTTAGCCTATAAGATCAAATAATTCCTTCATAAGGAAAAACATAACGTGTGCTAATCTTTTTACATTTTATTAATGTCCAGTCCTAATAGAACAATGACTATAAAGAATTTAGGATAATACATAAGTGCAATATGAATCTCATTATAATTTCATTTGTAATATATAATTATCGCATGGATTTTATCATATATATCTAATCATATACAAGATAAATAATGCATTTAAATAATTGTCACTCAATTACAATCAAACTGATTGGCAATAGGGAATAAACCAAAAATCTCCCACTTGCACTAAGCCAATCATTTAAGTATCTCATACCATATCACTATATGACGATTATACTACTGCTAGGACAGTGGCTTAATGAAAGAATTCTATAAGATTCTCTATAGGGAGCACTTGCTTAGATCTTATAACTTTTATCTTAACTATCATCCTAATTAAGAAAAATTGCCTAAATACGTCTTTGGATCTTTAATGAGACCTTAGCTACTTTTACATGCCTAATGACTCTAATGTTCCACAGTACATTACTATCTTAAACAATGCAATGAACTATATCAAGTTCACTAAATAACTTATTGATACAATTATTCAATATTACTAACTAAAAAATGTATTATGGCTCAATTAGTAACCATTGCTACATTAAAAGTTGTCTAATCTTGTATGATATTGTTCTTAAGTAAAATAGTCCTTAACTAGGATTTACTTCTAAAGTAAATATCCTTATCTACTTAAACTTAAATATCAACTCATACATAGAATAATTGATACCTTTAGTACTTCACAAGTATCAGATATCTCAAATACTAAACATCTTTAGTGAATTGTCTATATACTTGGACTTAGAATAGGTGAACAGATTCCAATTTATCTCTATAGATCTAATTCTCAGAATTAGGTTATTAACTTTTCTTATCCAATAATAGTTGTTCTTAGATAAATATACTTTCAATAATTGAAAATTAGAATTATCGTTCTCTCTAAGCAATATGTGTAACATCCCGCCACCGATGGGAAGGTTATATTAGAAAATTAAGACGGGTTAGGATTTTTATCGCATATTATTGACTGAGCCTTCATTTGGCCTCTAATTTTAGAGGAATGAGTCTTTTGCACATGCATATGTAGATGCATGCATTCATGACAATTTCCCGGAATTTGATTTTGAATATGATATGAATTGTGATTTTCGAAATAAGTATGTTTGATTTTAATTGGTTTGAGAATTGTGGGATATTGGGTTTGAATGATTGAATTGGGACTGTATTAGAGTGACTGTCAGTTGATAGTGACCCTTAGGAAATTTTCTGAAAATTTGGGAGAAAAAGTCCGGACCGGAAATTTTCTGAGTGATGGACTGATTGACTGTATAGTGCTAGAATAATTAGTAAGTGGCAATGGAAATATATATATATATATATATATGATTTTTTTGAGATGAATATGTTGAGTTATTGAAATTTGGAGACGAATTGAACTGGAAATGAATTGAAAAGAGAAAAAGATTCAAATGTTTTGCGAGGAAAAAGGATAAGAGGCTTGATTGTTGAACCTTTAAATGCCTTGATTTTGAAAGCTTGGAGAAGCTTCCTCCTCCTTCCTAGGGCTTGCGATTCTCCACCACCGATTGAGCTTTGTTCTTCCTCCCTGTGAGATTTTTCGTTTCTAGCCTGCTTGCTCCTTCTCTCCTTGCAAGCTAAGCTTTAACCCTAAGGAAGATGAAGATTTTGAGGTTTTGAGAGGGAGCCCGTAAGTGTTAAAAGAATTGGAGAATTTTCGAAAGAGTTGAAGATTTGAGCTTGATTGGTAAGTAAAATGGTTTTAATGTGTTTCTATGGTTGATTGCATACATGGGGTTATTTGTGAAAGATTGGGGTAGTTTTAGTTAAGTTATTACTTGATTTATAGAGAGATATGGAGAAAAACTGGTCGGGGAAGACGACTGCACTGACTCGACGTCAGCGACGCAGCTGAAGCCTCGCCATGATTTAATCAATATTTAATTCGTCACAGCGAGCGGGAAGGAAGACATCGCGGCAAGCCCCAAGGAAAACATTCGCCGCGGCGAGTGTCATTACACGTCGCGGCGAGCGCCTACTAGACGCCGCGGCGAACGGTTTGAAGTCGTGGCGAGGGATAATTTTCTGAACTGATTTAATTTTATTTTTAAGGCATAGCCAATGGTGTAGACCTCCAACTAAGGTGACGTTTGATTCGTTATGATCTAGAGAAAGATGTCTACAATTGAGGAAAAGAATGAAAGTTTGAATTCAAGTTTTTGAGATCTCAATTATAGAAAGAAAGTTAAAATGTGATTGTATTGCAACCTTAGGATGGTTCTTGATATTTGGGGTATAATGTGAGACTTTGAAAATAAATTCAATGCTACTGAGAATTTTAGGAACTGGGCATAAAGGATGAATTCGATCTAGAGAATAGTGATATTGATTTTGTGGTAATATCCTAGTGGATATGACGTGATAAATTGACTGGATATTAGAATAGAAATTTGGGAGTTCCGTAATATGTTATTGAATTGAAATGAGTCTTTATTGATCAATTAAGTGGAAAGTTAGAATTTGACAAAAGAAAGTGGAAAATGGGAAATAGCACCAGGAAAGTCATGAATAGGCATCATATATCTTTTATTTAAGACATGTGCATCATTGAATTAATTTTGACTGTGCATTAGTAATTGGGTAATTATTTGATTGTTCTAGAGGCACCGGTGGAATAATTACACGGATATTGCTGGGACTTCCAGGCTATAGCTCGGAAGTACAGGTGAGTAACCTAGTTGGTTCCTCAATCTATGTGTGTTTAATATTATATGCATTGATGCCAAGTGGAGATAATGGATGGATATGTGTGCCTGATTTTGATTGATTTCGGACCAAGGGTGTCCGAAATATTGGGAACTTGTTATTGAAGTGTTATTGTGTGTAAATGTTTATGAATGCATCAATGAAATAAATCGTAAATGTACATGACTGAAATACCGGACCGAAGGTCTGAAGGAAGGGGAAATTGCATTGAAATGTAAATGACTGTAAATGAAAATTGGAGCATATACATTCATGCATAATGGCATGATCAGATAATGGCAGTTGTGACCGGTGCAGCCAACGTATTACAGAGCTTTAAGCTCAACGCACAGAGCTTCATGCCCAACGTATTTTAGAGCCACTGGCTCAACGTATCAGGGCTTTCAGGCCCAATGTATTCAAAGCCACAGGCTCAACGCAATGTGCCCGTTACTGGTACAGTTCAGGCGCAAGGTCACAACAACGTAACAAAATGGAAGGTGTCACATGTGCATGGCATATATAGATGATTAAATGATATGACTGTGGCCGAGAAATTGGTTCTGATTGCATGTGATAAATGAATTCCATAATTGATTGATTAATAACGGTTGTGAATGGAGCTGCTACTAAGAGCTACAAGCTCGATTACTGAATTAGAGCCTCGAGCTCGAAAGGGATTAGTGCATACCCAGAGGGCTCTCCTATCCCTACTGACGCGTGGAAAGTAGTGCATACCCAGAGGGCTCTCCTACTTTCAAAGACGCGAATACTGAATACTGTTCACTGCTTAAGTGCTCAGTCACAACTCAGAATAAAAGAATGGAATTAATGGGAAAAGATTATGTGATAACATAATTGCAAAGTTCTGAGTCCTGCGATTGCATAAGAACCTGATAATTATCATATGATGACATTGAGTGTGTAACTGACTGAAACTGTGAATTACTTGAGATATGCATGAGTTGAGTGAACCATCGATGATGGTTTCTCATTGAGTTCGCAAACTCACCCAACATTGCAATTTTTTTTTCAGGAATTGGCGAGTACCCCATTAGACAAACGGGAGTATGATTACCGCACAAGAGTTAGAGTTGAAGTCGGGATCAGTTTCACCTCTGCATTAGAGTCTTTCGGTATTATGTGTAAATTTGTAACTCTGCAAATTCTGCAGATTAGTACTGATATTATATTGGGCCCAATTTGGCTATGGATAATGTGTGTATGAATTGATTTATGACTGGAATTGTTTTATGATCGAAAATGATTTTTGTATTAAAACGGGTTCAAATTATTTACTGATATCTGCGCACTCATTTGTTTGCAAAAAGAAAATTGGCTTTTTGTGTATTTGAACTGTTTTGACTGCTCTAGCATACCACCCTCGTGAGGCACGGGTTCGGGTATCACCATCGATATTGGGTTCGGGTCTTGCAGGAGTGGGATGCTACATTTGTGGTATCAGAGCCCAGAAGTACAATCTTACATGGGCTTTCTAAAAAATGTGTCAAGTCACATGCATTTAAGTCATGTCACGGCAGACAGTGACAACTGATCCCCAGTCTAGTATATGAGTCACATGCACGAGTATGTCTCAGTCGTTTAAGCGGTTAGAATAGAGAGGAAAATGATAATGTGTTAGAGTGTGATAAAAGGAAGTTGTGGATGTCGTGAAATAAGGAAAAGGTGTATGGTTCGAATGGACAAAAGAAGATTAAGTGTATTGGCATTAGTGGATATAAGTGTTACATTGAGGTATATCCTTAAATGTGGGATAGAAATGAAGTTATAGTTGTGGATTGATAGAGGAAAATAGAAATATGATAGAATGGCAAGAGTTCAGGTGTATAATGATATAGAAAAGTTACAATTGGGATTGATTCCCGTGACGAGAGTTATGAATGATGATTTATGATTGTGAATCAATTATGTTAGTGAGAAATCAAGAGTGATTGTATATCTATGATATTGATTTGAGTGTGAAAATACACGAGTATGATGCAATAATGAAAAGATTGAAAGGTAAGACAATGATACTGATAAATGAAAAAGTTGTTCGGGTTTAGTTGATTTGCCTAAGTAAATGTATACCTGATTATGGGAAGCAATTGATTAGTTAGTGGATAATTGTTAGTCCTATTCTTATAGATTACTATAAGAATCCAATATGAGTTAGAATCAGAAGTGAAAGTGTTCATGATGATCAATTGGGAAAGAAGTGAAACTGTTAATGATGTTAGCATAGGTAATGAGCTTGAGGGAATAAAAGAGGGACATGAGTATAGCAAAGTCCCCATGATCGAGAACTGGTACCAAAAAGAGAAAGGTTATCTAGAATTAAATAGGATTAAAGTGTTCTCATTAGTATATGCTACTAATGGGTAAATTGATGTGAATATATTTTCAGATAAGATGTGATGATTATAGCGATGTATACCAAGATATTAAAGTAAATGAAATTGTTTAAATGCCCTACCGAGCCTCATTATAAGGGATGTTCTGATCTTGTAAGGCATAGCATGAACTGCTTTTATTGGGATACAGTGCGTAGTTGAAATTGATCTTCTTGAGGTATTAAGAATGACTGATATATTGTGATGAAAAATAGTTGATTGATAAAGTTTTATGAATAGTATTAATGATTGATAAGGTTTAGTTGATCTGATAATTTGATTTGAGAGTAATCATTGAAGAGATAAATTTGAAATGAAGTAAAAGTTAATTTTGGAGTCCTAATCCTAACGGAGACTCAAGTGTAAGAGATAAAATATGCTACTAAAAAAGTGCACATTATATGGATGAAATGAACCCGATTATGTAAGAGAATTACTGAACATTAAGGAAATATTAATTGCGAATATGAGAAGAATATAGGTTCATGTATATTTTGTGTAATTATGTTCTGAAAGTACAAAATTGATATGATAAATGTGTTATCAACCCAGTTTGTAATGATGACAATAAATTGGATTATGTAGAGAACTAGGGTAAAGAAATATGTATCAGAATATGTTATGAAGAAACTGAGAATTGTTCCTTATTGGAGACAATCGATATTTAGAGAATTATACTAATTAATCATGGGTATAAGGAGTTTATTATACTACTGAAGAGTAAAACGTCTCAATTGTGTTTAGAGTGGATAATGACTATAAGCATAGATGATCAATTGAATGCATTCGAAAAATGAAGTAGATAAATTGGTACAGTTGAGAAAATTGTTTATCATGCAAGTTTCATAAGAATGAATCTTAGTTGACCAAATAAATAGTGGATGAATTAGTATACGAATATGGCACATTGGGAGACTTAATAATGATTGAGGTGTTGATAAAATGCGAAATTTCAAGGAATATACGTTTGCGGGATTTGGAGATATTGCAATATCTGACGAAATGTCCCAGTAAAGGTTAAGATGCAATCTATTGAAATTGTGTAAAATGATTTTATGTACTTAGGGACATATATAACTTCGTGGGCTGTATTGTGATTGATGATTTGAAATTTGTTGTACTGAGTATTGCTTTAAAAGCTTGGAGACGTTAATTGTACAGAAAAGTTTATGGATATGCAAATCAATAATGATCGAGATATTTCGGGAATTTGAATGATTTGAAAAAGGATTAAGCGATTGAGTAGTCGCAAAGTTAAAATAGTGATGCAATTTAATGTATTGAACAGACGATGCAATTGCAGAAGATCAATTATTGGGCGATAAGGTTATGAAATTTAGTGTAATACTGAGTGCGACTGTTGATTTATCAAAAGGGGTAAAAAGAAGGTATTATTAGCTATGGGAATTCCAAATCAGGTGTATATATAAAAAGAAGGGTAAACCTCGAATTGAGGATTTAGAAATTGTGAACCTTAGTGAGGAATTGAAACTGACTCCAATTGTTGAGGATAGTGATATGTATAGTTTGATTAAGAAATTTGGGTATTACCCACTAAAGAAACTGTTAGAGAAATTGCGAGAAAACGATCAGAGCTGATATTTTAGTAAGAGTACATTGAAAGAGTAATTGAAGAATAAAAAGTTGAATGATTATATGTGTGATTAACCAACAGATTTGACTGCTAGAGATAAATGTAAAACTGGTATCTTGGAGTCCATAGGGACATAAGATCAATTTATAGTTCAGATTGATTATGGGCATAATAATCGTTATATTGGTGACATCATTCGAGATGTGTATAAGGGGTCTTACAACAAAAAGGAGCTGTGTACCCCTATATTAAAGTGATCAGGACCTAAAAATAGTCGACGGTCATGAGTGATTTGTGATAACGTTGATAAGTGAAATGAATTTATAATAAGGGTTAAGAAAATCCAAAGTGATGGCAATGAGTCAAATTGATTATATCAAGGTTATTAGAATCTTATGAAATTGGTGTTTTTAACTCTAAAGAGATGTAATCGGATAACCGATTAAATGAAATGTTTCGAAGTGTATCGCCTCGGCCAAAATGCATAGATGGGGACAAAGGTAAATGGGGAATGGATCTAGGAATTGGTAAGTCAGTCTGAAACCTAAAGGATGATCCGGATCCAAAGTGTTACATAGATAGGATTAGGAAATATTGTTAGGATCTGATATATGTGTTATTGATATTGAAAGTGGCGATTTGCGAGTAATCATGAGAAAACAGTAAAGCAATGTAGAGTTGGAGAAAGACGAGTGGTTCATCGATGATTTTGATTTCAGTTAAGTGGTAGAAATTATTCGTGTAGCGAAATAAGTGGAAATCAGAAAGTCATTGATCGAAAAGACTCCACTGCCTTCCTGATCAATCGTATATGAAATTTAGAGGATGAAATTTTTGTTAGGAGGGGAGAATTGTAACATCCCGCCACCGATGGGAAGGTTATATTGGTAAATTGAGACGGGTTAGGATTTTTATCGCATATTATTGACTGAGCATTCATTTGGCCTCTAATTTTAGAAGAATGAGTCTTTTGCACATGCATATGTAGGTGCATGCATTCATGACAATTTTCTGGCATTTGATTTTGAATATGATATGAATTGTGATTTTTGAAATAAGTATGTTTGATTTTAATTGGTTTGAGAATTGTGGGATATTGGGTTTGAATGATTGAATTAGGACTATATTAGAGTGATTGTCAGTTGATAGTGACCCTTAGGAAATTTTCTGGAAATTTGGGAGAAAAAGTCCAAACCGAAAATTTTTCGATTGATGGACTGATTGACTGCATAATGCTAGAATAATTGGTAAGTGGCAACGGAATATATATATATATATATGATCTTTTTGAGATGAATATGTTGAGTTATTGAAATTTGGAGACGAATTGAACTGGAAATGAATTGAAAAGAGAAAGAGATTCAAATGTTTTGCGAGGAAAAAGGATAAGAGGCTTGATTGTTGAACCTTTAAATGCCTTGATTTTGAAAGCTTGGAGAAGCTTCCTCCTCCTTCCTAGGGCTTGCGATTCTCCACCACCGATTGAGCTTTGTTCTTCCTCCCTGTGAGATTTTCGTTTCTAGCCTGCTTGCTCCTTCTCTCCTTGCAAGCTAAGCTTTAACCCTAAGGAAGATGAAGATTTTGAGGTTTTGAGAGGGAGCCCGTAAGTGTTAAAAGAATTGGAGAATTTTCGAAAGAGTTGAAGATTTGAGCTTGATTGGTAAGTAAAATGGTTTTAATGTGTTTCTATGGTTGATTGCATACATGGGGTTATTTGTGAAAGATTGGGGTAGTTTTAGTTAAGTTATTACTTGATTTAGAGAGAGATATGGCGAAAAACTGGTCGGGGAAGACGACCTGGACGCGCACGTCGCGACGTGCGCGAAGCCTCACCGCGGTGAATCAATATTTAATTCGTCACGACGAGCGGGAAGGAAGACATTGCGGCGAGCCCCAAGGAAAACGTTCGTCGCGGCGAGCGTCATTACACGTCGCGGCGAGTGCCTACTAGACGCCGCAGCGAGGGATAATTTTCTGAATTGATTTAATTTGATTTTTGAGGCATAACTAATGGTGTAGACCTCTAATTGAGGTAATGTTTGATTCGTTATGATCTAGAGAAAGAGGTCTATAATTGAGGAAAAGAATGAAAGTTTGAATTCAAGTTTTTGAGATCTCAATTATAGAAAGAAAGTTAAAATGTGATTGTATTGCAACCTTAGGATGGTTCTTGATATTTGGGGTATAATGTGAGACATTGAAAATAAATTCAATGCTACTGAGAATTTTAAGAACTGGGCATAAAGGATGAATTCGATCTAGAGAATAGTGATATTGATTTTGTGGTAATATCCTAGTGGATATGACGTGATAAATTGACTGGATATTAGAATTGAAATTTGGGAGTTTCGTAATATGTTATTGAATTGAAATGAGTCTTTATTGATCAATTAAGTGGAAAGTTAGAATTTGACAAAAGAAAGTGGAAAATGGAAAATAGCACCGGGAAAGTCATGAATAGGCATCATATATCTTTTATTTAAGACATGCGCATCATTGAATTAATTTTGACTGTGCATTAGTAATTGGGTAATTATTTTATTGTTCTAGAGGCACTGGTGGAATAATTCCACGGATATTGCTAGGACTTCCAGGCTGTAGCTCGGAAGTATAGGTGAGTAACCTAGTTGGTTCCTCAATCTATGTGTGTTTAATATTATATGCATTGATGCCATGTGGAGATGGATGGATATGTGTGCCTGATTTTGATTGATTTCGGACCAAGGGTGTCCGAAATATTGGGAACTTGTTATTGAAGTGTTGTTGTGTGTAAATGTTTATGAATGCATCAATGAAATAAATCGTAAATGTACATGACTGAAATACCGGACTGAAGGTCCGAAGGAAGGGGAAATTGCATTGAAATGTAAATGACTGTAAATGGAAATTGGAGCATATACATTCATGCATAATGACATGATCAGATAATGGCAGTTGTGACCGGTGCAGCCAACGTATTACAGAGCTTTAAGCTCAACGCACAGGGCTTCGTGTCCAACATATTTTAGAGCCACTAGCTCAACGTATTAGGGCTCTCAGGTCCAATGTATTCAGAGTCATAGGCTCAACGCAATGTGCCCGTCACTGGGACAGTTCAGGCGCACGGTCACAACAACGTAACAAAATGGAAGGTGTCACATGTGCATGGCATATATAGATGATTAAATGATATGACTGTGGCCAAGAAATTGGTTATGATTGCATGTGATAAATGAATTCCATAATTGATTGATTAATAACGGTTGTGACTGGAGCTGCTACTGAGAGCTACAAGCTCGATTACTGAATTAGAGCCTCGAGCTCGAAAGGGATTAGTGCATACCCAGAGGGCTCTCCTATCCCTACTGACGCGTGGAAAGTAGTGCATACCCAGAGGGCTCTCCTACTTCCAAAGACACGAATACTGAATAATGTTCACTGCTTAAGCGCTCAGTCACAACTCATAATAAAAGAATGGAATTAATGGGAAAAGATTATGTGATAACGGAATTGCGAAGTTCTGAGTCCTGCGATTGCATGAGAACCTGATAATTATCATATGATGACATTGAGTGTGTAACTCACTGAAACTGTGAATTACTTGAGATATGCATGAGTTAAGTGAACCATCGATGATGGTTTCTCACTGAGTTCGCAAACTCACCCAACATTGCAATTATTTTTCAGGAATTGGCGAGTACCCCGTTAGACAAACGGGAGTATGATTACCACACAAGAGTTAGAGTTGAAGTCGGGATCAGTTTCACCTCTGCATTAGAGTCTTTCGGTATTATGTGTAAATTTGTAACTTTGCAAATTTCGCAGATTAGTACTGATATTATATTGGGTCCCAATTTGGCTATGGATAATGCGTGTATGAATTGATTTATGACTGGAATTGTTTTATGATCGAAAATGATTTTTGTATAAAACGGGCTCAAATTATTTACTGATATCTGCGCACTCGTTTGTTTGCAAAAAGAAAAATGGCTTTCTGTGTATTTGAACTGTTTTAACTGCTCTAGCATACCACCCTCGTGAGGCACGGGCTCGGGTATCACCATCGATATCGGGTTCGGGTCTTGCGGGAGTGGGATGCTACAATATGTCCCTCCATACTCCCACTGAAGAGAATAACTTTACTCCCACTAACCATCTTACAGACATGATAAATTCACAATTATCTCCAAAACAAACTCTTTGAATACATCATGAAAGTGAATTTTTCAATGTCTCATTGCCTTTTAACTATACTTCAAATGTATCAATAAACGCACTAGTTCCAACTGTATGTATTGTTATGAGATTTGAACCTTTTAAATTTCATCTTACTCGTAATACTTATCTTGAGAACCATTTTCCTATAATTTTTCATCGAAACAAACAATTTGTTCAATAAGTCTGTAAGATTATATCCAACCTTTTGGATATCTCATTACCTTTTATTATCCAATTTAATTATAAACTTATTGGATATTGTGTGCTTCAATTAAGCATCACATCCTTGAATCGTTAACTTTAACTCTTTTAAAGACTTAGGATTTCATAACTAATATGAAATCTTGCTAATTGATTCAATTGGAACTATAGAAGATAAGTCATTGTACTAGGCATAGCTATAAAAGAAATAATATCACATCGCATAATATCTCATATTGTATTTTCATACTTACATAAATCCATACTTTTATGAATTTAGCTATGAAGCTATTCACTAAAAAAACTCATTATCTATAGATAACCAAAATTTAAAACTTACTACAACGATCTCATCGAAGTGCTTCAACATTCTCAATACTTAATTTCTACTTTGATTTAAACAATTTGAACTTTTAAAATTTTAAATCAACATTTAATTTAATACATATGACTTTATCACATAAAGTCATTTGTAATAGAATGAATTATAAGTATGATCCTTTTATGAATTGATATTCCATCAATTAAATCGTATGTATGAACTTAACAATTAAACACCATGATCTCGCTCTAAAATATGCAAAGTTCATATTTAACATAACGTGTGCTAGTCTTTTTACATTTTATTAATGTCCGGTCTTAATAGAACAATAACTAGAAATAATTTAAGGATAATATATAAATACAATATGAATCTCATAATTATATCTCATTATAATTTTATTTCCAATATGTAATTATCTAGTGGACTTTATCATATATATCTAAACATGTTCAAGATAAATAATGCCTTTAAATAATTTTTATTAAATTACAATCAAACTAATTAGGTGTAGGGCATAAACCAATAGTTTGTGTTTGTGTTTGTGTTTGAGAGGTTTAAGATTTCCTAAGGATGAAGAAGTGTACTGTTTAGGCATGGGATTTAAGTTATTCTTGGTTGGGAATTAAGAAGTCTTAACCTACAATAAGGTGTATTTGGTAATTAGAATACTATACCATAAGATTAAGATAAGGGTTGCTTGTGTATTGAAATGATATATTTCAGACCTAGATTTGAGATTGTTTAGCTCGTAGATTAGCCCATTCAAAATAACTCATAATCAAAGATAATATAAAAGAGTTTTCTAATTTAATTTTATAATTATATTAATTATTTTTCTTAATGCAATTAAGAATAATAATTAAATTTATTCTTAATTAAAATTTAGAAATCTTGTTTTAGAATAAAATGAATTAAACTTAAAGTAATTAATTTAACTCCTTAAAATTAAGAAAATATCTTTTCAAGTAATTAAGATTACGTAATTGAGAAAGGTGTTCCTTAATTAAGCTTTATTTATTTCAATTTGAATGAAATAAATTAAATTAAATATTTTTCTTTTCAAGTAATTAAGAAAGATGTTCCTTAATTAAAGTTTATTTATTTCAATTTGAATGAAATAAATTTAATTAATTATTTTATCTACATGATAATTATTATATTTGTCAACAATTTGGTTTATTAGAAAAGGTATTTTCATTTATAAATTAAGAAAATTAGGTTTCGTTAATACTTTTTAAAAAAGTTTTCTAATTTATTAAGGAAAGGTTTTCTAATTAATTAAGAAACTAATCTCTAAATAAATAATCTAAAGGAATTTTTAATGAAATTTAAAATGTTTTATTTAATTTTGAAATTATTTCTCTTTTAATATTAAAAATAGCTTTCTAATTAAAAATAATTTATAATTAAATTATAAATAGTTTTCTAATTTGATTATAATGTCTTGTTAAAATTTTGAAAATGAGTTTTCTAAATTATAATAAGTAAGAAGTATAATTTTTGATAATTTTTCAGTTAATTTTATTAAAAGAGTCAAGATAATTGAAAATAGTTTTCAATTGAATTTGAAATTTATTTTCAAATCAAATGAAATTCACAATAAATAAAATTTTATTTGAAATAGGAATTTAATTTGTCTAGGAATTAATAAGTTTAATCTAATTTAATCATCCAAGGAGTTGAAAATATTATTTTATAATATGAATATTAATGACCTGGAATAAAAAAGTTTGATATTTCATACATATATTTTTATTAGATATATATATATATATGCATATTAAATTATGTATTTATATGTATAACATTTACATGCAATTAATATATTTCCCATGTCTTCTGTGTGGTATAAAGCTCGTGGTTTAGATTTCTGTTGAGGTCACAACCAGGGTCAGATACTTTTTTTTTTTTTATGAATTTTCCCTCGACTATCTTTTGCAAACATGGACTAGGGGTTTGGATTTACTGAACAAGATAGAGTGGGAACGTTATGTAGGACGTTGTTTAGGATACTACTTTAGTTAATCGGGTATTTTTTATCCCCATTAGCTTTTTTGAGCCCCCTGACAAGTCTGCTGCTGTCAAAAAAGAAACTATCAGTCTTTTCCTATTGCTTCCCGTTACTATCCCGCTCTTTTTGTCTTACACGATTTCCTTTACAAGAAAAGGTCTTTTTTTGTTTTAACGTGTTTTAATCAACATCCTCTAGAAATTTCTATCTTTATAGACTCGCTTCTTACTGGGCACAAAGACCATTTCTCCTGCCACTTCAGAAATCTCTCAGTGAGCTCTTCAACTTTGACGATAATGTTGTGTGTTTCTACAGGTGCTTCTGCTTGGACCACGTATTGTATTGTGCATGTTTCAACAATTTTTCATGCTCTAATCAGTCATGTCTTTTGTTTTCATGCCGATATTCTTTGTGCACTACTGAGGCTCCCTTCGGTTGGCAAATTATTTATTATTTATCTTAGTTTTATTTTATTACTATTTTTATTATTTATTGATTTTTCTTATTATTATTAGTTTTATCATAATCATCATCATCATCATCATCATCATCATCATCATCATCATTATTATTATTTATTGTTGTTGTTGTTATTGTTGGTGGTGGAGGTGGTGTTATTATTATTATTATTATTACCAGCTTTTAAGGACTTCTTAGGATAATACCTACGAGAAAAATGAAAGACAATATGTAGGAATGATGCTTTTAAATTGAGCGGATGGAATCAATGCAAGTAGTTTGGTGCCCGTAGCACGCAGTAATAAAAAATCAGATGACTTAATAAGAATAGACTCTTGGAATATTAGGACCCTTAGGGAAAAGTCCTTGGAATCAGTAGAGATTTTAGATAAGTATAGAATACAAATAGCCTGCATTCAGGAGACTAAGTGGGTAAGAGCTAAAGCAAAGGAAATAGGGAGTTTCAAACTATGATACTCAGGAAATATGCAAAAACAGAATGAGATAGGTATCTTAGTGGTCAAGGAACTTATAAACCAAGGGGTGGAAATCATAAAGGTCAATGATAGGATTATGGTGGCAAAAATTGTTTTTAGCAGTGTAGTTCTCAATATAGTATGTGCTTATATACCTCAAGCTGGTTCAGACGAACAACAAAAACGTATATTCTGGGCGGGTGCTTTTACAGATCTCTGATATTGAGCAGATCATCATAGGAGGTGACTTTAATGGGCATATAGGGGCGATTTCAGACAGATATACAGGAACTTATGGGGGCTTCGGATATGGCACTAGAAATGATCGTGGGAATGCTTTATTGAACATGGCCATAATGTATGAATTAGTAATAACAAATTCCTTATTTAAGAAAAACGAAGCGCACTTAGTGACGTTTCAGAGTAGCACGACCAAGACGCAAATTGATTATCTCCTTGTTAAGAAAAGAGCCAGATTATGGTGCAAAGATTGTAAAGTGCTTTCGTCCGCATGCCTATCAACCCAACATAACTTGTTAGTTTTGGATCTAGGAATTAAGAGATGGAGGTCACAGCAATTTACCAAGCAATGTGTAAAATTAGATGGTGGAGGCTAAAAGGGGACATGGTGGAACAATTTAGGACTCAAGTTTGGTATAATACAATATGGTCTATGAGTGAAGATGGCAATCGGATGTGGAAGGGAGTAGCGCCTGTAGTGAGAGAAACCGTCACAAAACTCCTAAGGGCATCTAAAGGAAAAGGGCGGCAAATGGAATCTTAGTGGTAGACGGACGATGTCCAGGGGACGCTAAAGGCGAAAAGGAGAGCTTCTAAAGATCTTTGAGCAAGTACAACATAGACTGGTAAAACAGAAGGCAAAGAAGATTATTTCAGTGGCTAAAGGAAAAGTATACGAGACTATATATAGGGATTTGGATATGTTCAAAGGAGTATAAAAAAAATTTCAAGCTAGTATGAGATAGGGCACGTGAAACGAAGGATTTCAATCAAGTTTGTTGTATACGTGATGAAGCAGGACAGGTACTCCCAGAGACCCAATCCATCAAGAGGAGATGGCAGAGATACTTTTATGTCCTGTATAACGAAGACATATTGGTCAACATAGAGTTAAGCGAACCCTCCGTGTTGGGGCATTTTATTAACGGATACTCATAGGGAAGGGTCACAAGGGGAGAAATTACAAAAGTTTTGAGGGGGATGGGGAGTAGAAGGGCCATAAGTCCGGATGAGATCCCTATAGAGGTATGAAAACAGGAGTTGTTAGTATTGAGTTGTTAGTTCAGATCTTTAATGTGATCCTCGAGTCAGCAAAATGATAGATGAATGGAGATTGAGTAGGTTAATCCCCTTATACAAGGCTAAAGGGCACATCCAACAATGTCACAACTATAGAGGCATCAAATTACTAAGTCACACTATGAAGTTGTGGGAGAAGGTAATTGAAAAGAGAATCCGAAGAGCTACTTCTATATTGGCCAAGCAGTTTGTATTTATAACTAGTAAGCCCACAACAGAAGCTATGCATCTACTCTATAGATTAATGGAATGCTACAGGGAAAGAAAACGGGATTTACATATAGTTTTTATTGAGTTGGAGAAGGTACATGACAGGTTTCCTAGAGAAATCCTATGGAGGTGTTTGGAGGCAAAGGACATTCCTATGACTTATATCAGAGTAGTTAGGGATATGTATGAAGGAGCATTGACTAGCGTAAGGACGATAGGAGGCAACATGGAAGTGTTTTCTATTGGTGTTAGACTACACCAAGGCTCAGTTTTAAGCCCTTTTTTGTTCACATTAGTGTTAGATAAACTTACCAGACATATTCATGAAGAGGTACCTAGGTGTATGTTATTTATTGACGATATTGTCCTGTGGATGAGACCAAGGAGGGGGTCAATTTCAAGTTAGACTGTTGGAGAAAAACGTTAGAATCGAAAAATTTTAGAATGAGCAGGTCTAAGATGGAGTATTTAGAATGTAACTTTTTGAGAAGCCAGATGGTATATGAGGCAGCAGTAGCAATTGGTATTGAAGTCATACCATAGAAATCGAGTTTTAAATGCCTCGGGTCCATCATTCAGAGAGATAGTAATATCGATACTGATATAGTATATCGTATTAGATCTGGAAGGGTTAAATGACGAAGTGCATCAGGTGTTTTATGTAATAAAAAGATTCCTTTAAACTCAAATGGAAGTTTTATAAAATGTTGATTCGGGCAATCATGTTATATAGGGTAGAGTGTTGGCCTGTTAAACATAAACATATAAAACAATTGTTAGTAGCAGAAATGTGTATATTTTGATAAATGTGTAACATTACCAAAAGAGATAAGGTCTGGAGTCATGTGGTGAGAGACAGACTACAGGTGGCTAGTATTGCTGACAAATTGAGAGAGACCAGACTTAGGTTTTTTGTGCATGTGCACAGGAGGCCCTCTGAGGCTTCAGTATGACGCTATGAGAAAATAACCCTTAGTAACTACAAGAGAAGAAAAGAGAGGCCTTACAAGAACTGGAGGGAAGTGATCAAAAAAGATATATCAGAGTTGGCCCTTACTGAGGCAGTGGTTAGAAATAGAAAAGTCTGGCCTGATCGGATAAGGGTAAAGGATACCCTTTAAAGTTCACCAAAATAGTTGAGTAAGTTATTAGGAGATCTTTACTTTACGCTCGTGCCACGTAGTTACCGCGTAGGAAGTCCAACTCAATGTCCTTTATGCCTTTGCTAGTTGTAAGTCTTGGACAAGGCTTTCAGGCCTACAACTTGGCTTTTCATGACAGGTGTATGGGAAAAGATCCCACAAGGCCATCTAAAACCGTAGGATTGTCATACCCTTAGAGTCTCCGAGCCAAGACCCCTAGGTTAACTAGCGACAAGAAGAGCCGTACTTTGCAGCTTATAAGGTACTAGCAGATCTAGACACCATCAGGTATATCCTTTGGTTATATTTTATTTTTATTTATTTATGTATTTATTATAATTTTATTTACATAATTATTTAGCGTGCCAGTTTTACTTATTTACTCTCTAACCTGTATCACTCTTTTATTGTCACATTTGCATGTGGGTCTACAAGAAACAATCTCTCTACTATGTAGGGATAAGGCTGCATATTATCAAACTTCTCCAGACTCCGCTTTATTGCGAGACTTCGAGCTGGGTGTGATGATATATATATATAGGATGCTTATTAAATTGTATATTTTATATGTATAATATTTACATGCAATTTTGTATTTGATAAGATAAATAAAATTAAATCCATCATTAAAATATTAAGTACACATTAAGAACGTAAATTTTGTCTTCCATTATTTAGGAATAAAACTAGAATTATATCTATTGTAAGGTTTGTTGAATGACTCAAAGCCTCTTTAACCTAAAAATATTTTATCTTAAATTAGTGGATTCTACTTAACTAAATTTGTATAATTTAGGTAAGTGATTCATGATCATATAAATTTAAAGGTAAGGTTAGGAATAATAAATAAGATATATCTTGACAAAGAATTATTGCCTAACAAATCTAAGAGTCACATGAGGTGTGATTAATAAAGGTGTTATCTACCTAATTTAAGTTTAGTTGGTTTGTTAAGCAACTTAAGATCAACTAAATTTAAATGAGATCCTAGCCCACTAAAGAGATTAGAGTGATTTTTTCGAATAGTAATGAGGCTATTATTTTGGATAAAATAGTGAGAGTAACTAATCAATTACTTGCTTTCTTACATTTATATTTTGCTCTATGTACAAATTACCTTTGGTTAATATAGTTGATATTAAGTTAATGAACTTAATTTCTTGGACATGGTTTAGGTTTAAGAAGAGTTCTCAAAGATTAAAAAAAAAAAGGAGATTTATATCCACAATGCAATTTTGCTATTAATTCCTAGTAAGGATTTGGTGACAAAGTTTTAAAGATATGTCAATATCATATGGATAACAAAATGTCATGACATTTTGAATTGATTGATTTCTCATAAACTTTGATGACAACATGCAAGATATATGTCAACATCATAATGGTAAGATGCAAGAGATTGCATGAAGTAGAACTGAAAGGTATAGTATCTTAATGAAATTATTCCACTAAATTTAACTTATAAAATGCATAAACATGGGATATAATTAAACTCATTTGCTATAGTATAATAATAATTTTCATTAAAACAAAATGATTGTATGAATTTTTCTCCTATACATGATATGGTAGAGATCATATTTGATACTGAATTTGAATTTAACATTATTACAACATTCAAGGTATAATAAGAAATATATTGATGAGTAAAAGTAGTTTATCCAAGTTTTATATATATATATATATATATATATATATATATATATATATATATATATATATATATATATATGTATTGATCAAAGAAGACTTATGCTTAACATAAGTGGCAAGAACATAAAGTTGGATACTCAAGACTATCATTTTATGCCATATTGATACATCAACATCGATTTATCAAAAAATCAACATGATAAGAATCGTAAAGTTACATACAAGGATATATGTATCCTTTTGATAATGAATCGTATGAAACTTGCTAAGTTGAAGAATAACTAAATCAACCTTTAGCGAAAGGATGATGATGGTATTGAATTGTTAAATCTTATACATATGATTTGTTCTATGTAATAACAATTCATAAGAGGATGATATTTATATTTCATTATATTACTAGTGAATTTAGGTGATATAGTTATATGTATTAAATGAAATATTGATCACTTATAAGATTTATATGATGAGATATGAAATTTTAGTTATCTATAAAGAATGAGATTCTCTAGTGATTATCTCTACAATTAAATTTCATCGAGTATGAATTTGTGTAAAGAGGAATATATAGTATGAGATATTGTATGATGCAATATTTATTTCTTTTATAGTTATGCCTAGTACTATAACTTATCTTTGGAAGTTCCAACTAAATCAATTCACAAGATTTCATATTAGAAATGAAATGATAAAACTCCAAAAGATTCAAATTTAATGATTTAGGGATGTCATGATTAGTTTATGCATATATTATCCACTAAGTTTATAACTAATTAGAAAATAAAAGGTTATAAGGTATCCAAAAGGTTAGATATAATATTATGTACCTATTGAATATTAACATATACTTTTAGGAGAATGATTCTCAAGACAAGTGGTGGGAGTAAGATAAAATTTGAAAAACTCAAATCTCATAACAATACATCTAATAAAAACTGATGTCTTTGTTGATACATTTAACGTATAGCTGAAAGGCTACAAGATGTTGAAAGATTCACTTTCATAATGAATTCAAAGAGTTTGTTTAAGATATGATTGTGAATTTATCATGTCTACAAGAACGTTAATAGGAGCATAATTGTCCTCTTTAGTATGAGTATATAGAGATATATTCCTATAGAGAGAATAATAATTCATAATTTTAATTGTTGAAAATATAATTGTCTAAAAATAATGCAAAAGGTAACAAATTAATTATTGGAATTAGATATATCGAAATTTTTACCTATTCTAATATAAGCGTGTAGATAATATACTAAAGATGTCTAGTATTTGAGATATTTGATACCTTTGAAATTTAAGGATATCAATTATTCTAATATTGCTTGATATTTAAGTTTAAGTTTACATGGAAATTAAATTTAGAAGTAAATCCTAAGTAAGGTATATTTTACTTAGAACAATATTATTTTGGTATTAGAAAGGTTCTAATGTAGAATTACTTGTCAATCAAACTATAATACATTTTTATTTAGTAGAATTGATTCTTTGGATAAAAAGTAATGAACTTGGTATAGTTCCTTACATTGTTTAAACAAGAATATAATGTAGAACATTAGAGCTATTAAGCACGTAAAGGGAGTTAATATCTCATAAAATTTCCAAATATGTATTAAGTGATTTCTCTTAATTATAATGATAATTAGATGAAAGTTGAAAGATTTAAGCAAGTGCTCAATTTAGAAAGTCTTGTAGAATTCGCTTACTAAATCGCAATCTTAGCAGTAACTTGATCGTCATATAGATATAAAATATAAGATATTTAAACGATTGACTTAGTGTAAGTAGGACATTGTTGCTTTATGCCCCATAGCCAAATAGTTATTTGTAGTTTAGTGACAAAATAATTTTAAAGGCATTCTTTATCGTGTACATATTTAGATGTATATGATAAATTCTATGAGATAAATATACATTACAAATGAAATTAGGATGAGATTTACATTTTATTTATGCATTATCTATAAATTGTTTTTAATCATTGGTATATTAAGATAGGACATTAATAAAGTGTTAAAATATTAACACTCATTATGTTTTTTTTCCTTATGAAGAAAGTAGTTAATCTCATATACTAAAGTATGAAGATACTTAAACAAATGTGTTGGTGATTATTAGATAACAAGTTCATTGAATTGAACCTATATGAGAATTTCTTTTGGAACACCATTTATATATCTATGAAAATTCTCATTGTGGTGATTGTATAAATAATCATTTGATTTGAGATCACCAAAGTATCTCAAATCAGACCCCCAAGACCCCGCTGCACTGTGGGACGGACTTTGGGGTATGATGATAACGATGACAAAGTATCTCATATAGGGATCACTATGTTTTGATATTATTTATAACCTATTTTAATCAAGGATAGCTCAGTCAGTAGTCATTGGTTATATCATGAATTATATAGAGATAATTAAGTGATTAATATAGGACTTATCACCCTAAAATAATTAGGGATAATATTTTGTTATTCTCAATTAGTATTGATTCATGAAATCCTTGGCCAAGATAGAATAATTTTTATAAAATAATTTACATGTGTCATTAATTGAATCAATTACTAATGGTGGAAAACTAATATGATTGGAATCAAATATAGTAAACATTATTTTCATGCTCTATGTCTAATCGAAATATTGTATAATGAAATGATTATCTTATATATAAAAATCATGCTCGAAAGTCTAGTTAAAACTACTTAAACAAATATTTAGATGATCATGATGTATTGCTAAAGGCTAATCTTGATCTTTGGATATAAATTATTTAATTAGAGAATTACTAGTAAATTAAAAGAATTTAATTTATCTAATCCTAAATATGATTTAAAATGATAGTTTATGTCTATCAATATATTTGGGAACCTAATGGATCATACACAAAAAACGATTTGAAGATAGAAAAATATTTTAATCAAGTTGAACTTAATTACAAAATTTGAGAAACTTTATGAATAAATATGATATATTCAATAAATAAGAATCAATATGAGATATTTCATCTTATTTGGAAAAAAGTATTTAATTATAATTCTAGTTAACGTTTAATTGAAATTGCAATTTTATTTCAATCAAATTATTAAAGTGTTTAAAACTTATTATAAATAGGCTTAGCTCTAATAGAGCTAACATTCCTTTGTTTAACTATCTTTATAACAGTGGCAGAGCTCTTTTTACATATTTTGTAAATAATGTTGGAGACCAAACACTTATGTGACTATTGCGATTGAGATAAGTCGATTTAATAAATAGTTTGAGGGAGAGGATAACAAAAATGATTAAGCAATTAGAATAAGATATGAATTATTATTCATGCTTTAAATATTTTATTTGTTATTCTTATTATATAATTTCAAATAATCCTAATTTTAGCAAATCATACAAATTCTGTTTCATAATTATCCCACTACATGTGAGATCGAATCTCGCCCCCAAATCTTTAATACCAATTTTAATAAATTAAAGACATACTAGCCAAGCTCATATCAAAGGCTTCACAAAAGAAGACTAAATCTAATCCAGGATTTAACTTTAATCTTCTTAACCACCCATACTACTTTAAATAATTTGGTTAAGGCATCCTTTTTAATTAAAAAATTGGTTAAGGCATCAAAAATGAAAGATGAGATTTTGAACAACTCTTGCCTAGCAATGAATTTGATTGGGACATCCATGACCATGTTCATTTAAAATTGCTAAAGGACAAATTAAATTACATGCAGAAGGCCGGTGGAGTGAATGAAAGAGATACGGATATGGTAATGGCCTTGCTATAATGACAGGCGGACCAAATTGTTGTGCTTACGTAATTGACAGGACAATGCAATTTCAAGGTACAGACCAGACATGAGTTTTTGCACAAGAACAAGCGCTGACAAAATTACTTTAACAGATGCTGTAATGCTAAAACATTGCTTCATAGGTTTGACTCCCTATCAGGAAAACAAATCAAGCACCCACAAATAGATTGTATCTTTCTGTTTTGCATTAGGAAAATGCCTCTCAGTCGAGGAAAGAAGTAGAGCAAAAATATATATATATTTAATATACACAGTAGAACAAGTTATGTCAAATGTAGAAAGAGAAGGAATGAACAAACGAGTGTTAAGAGTATTTGGGCAATGCCCTAGTAGTAGTTGGGGACAGGATTTTCTATTTAATATTATGATATCTTATTTTGTCTCATAAATCTCAACCATTTATTGATGCAGGTCTCGCGTAAAAAAAATGAATGACTGAAATTTATGGGACAGAATAAAACACTATAAAATTAGACAGAGGATTCGGACCTCTAATAATTGTAAGAGGATATTCACCATCAAGCGCTCGTGTTTGTCTTACAAAGACGTGACAAGCACAAGCACAAGCACACGTTTAATGTAATGTTTGACCAAGAAGAACTACTTGATAAATAGAATACCTATTACCTGGTAGTAGTAATGTTCCATTGGCACAACATAGGGTTAGGCTTAATGTTGGTGGCATTTAGCTCTATTAAATGAATTAAATGGTTTGGTTACTTATACCACAAAATTGGGTTTAACTAATTGTCTAAGCAAATGTCCATGCCATGCCAACCAACAATTTCAAGGAATCTTTAAGTGGCTGTCATTAGCCAAACTTTCTGCATTTGTCTGGTAACAATGCTAATGCTACTGATACACAAGTCCTTTTCAGTAATCGTAAGAAGTCACTTAGGGTGGTCAAATGCCTGTGGCCTGTGGGCTTAAAGAAAGATGATTATTATATGTTCAAGTTCAGGACAACAAACAGACAATGACGTTTGAGGATAACTAAACATTACGCTAACTAAACTGTAAACGCGGATTAAGATTAAAGGGGTAAAAAGAAAAGTGGACGAATCAAATCTGAATTCCATTGTTTCTTACTTTCTCTGTATGCGTCAAGTCATTTTGTGTCACCACTCAAGAGTCATTGTGATCATTGATCAAGAAGAAGAAAGAATTAAATTCTTCTTACTATTGCCCTTCAATCCGAAATTTCTTGCCCTTCCACTTTTGGATGTGTTTCGATTTAACGCTCCCGGTTGATAGAGGTCGCCGATCTTGGTTTTTCTCGTTTCTCTGAAGAATGGCCAAGCGTGGTTATAAGCTTCGTATCCTTTTTCTCTTTTCTGCTATTGTGTGTGACGTTGGCGTTTAGTTTGTCTGATAAAAATTCTAGCTCTTTTCTAAAATGGTTTCCTGGGGCTCGTTTTTCTTCTTTATTGAGCTTCTATTTTAAGAAAAGGGAACCATCTCCGTGTTTTCTCTGGATGCATGCTGTTCCTTTGACTGGAATGAAAATTAGAGGAATTTGTGGCGCATTCTACCAATGTCAACTGCCTTAGTATTGGTAAGAAGGCCTGTAGACTGTTTATCACAGGTGGTGATGATCACAAAGTTAATCTTTGGGCAATTGGCAAACCATCTTCCTTAATGGTAATCTTCTTTTCAGTTATGTAGCTCATCATTGGAGTGTCTTCTAGTTGGAGTACTTGTTTCAGATTTGGTTATCAGTGTCTCTGTTAATATGATGATCACGGCTCATTTTTCAAACTGACCTGTCCTTGTACCATTTCCACTTACTGGTTGTCCCCAATAATTCAGTTTAAGACTTTTCTCTTTACAGATTCAAAAGCATGAAATACATGGTTCATAACTTTTATCCCACTTCGAGATTTCGTTGGAACACTTGTTTGAGTGGACCCATTTGCCATGAGGCATAATTTCCATGAAATAATATTTCGTATGTGTCTTTGAATTTGCAGAGCTTGTGTGGTCATGCAAGCCCAGTTGAATCTGTAGCCTTTGATGCAGCTGAAGTATTGGTACTTGCCGGAGCTTCTACAGGAGCTATTAAGATGTGGGACTTGGAAGAAGCTAAGAGTATGTTAACAAATCAGTTGAAATTTCTTATCTTAGTGAAAATTAGAGCAACTTTTGGATAGTATGTTATGCTCTGATGTGCCAATTGTGGCATCATAATTTTGTTGAGATAGGGGAGCACTTGCCAGATCTGATAGCTTTGAATCATGCCACCTAGTTAGTGTCCAAATTACACAATCTTCATATGTGTTCCGCCTTTCTAAATCTCTTCAATATTCTTGGTTGATTATGGTATAATGCCCTATGTAATTGCCAGAACAGTTTCTTGAAAGATTTTTGATATACTTGTTATTGTCTTTGAAGTTTAGTGGTTCGCACTCTTACTGGACACAGAGCGAATTCTACTGCTGTTGAATTCCATCCATTTGGCGAATTTTTTGCATCGGGCTCAACGGACACAAATTTGAGAATTTGGGATATTAGAAAGAAGGGATGCATTCACACATACAAGGGGCACACACAGGGAATTAGCACCATTAAATTTACTCCTGATGGACGCTGGGTGGTCTCAGGTGGATACGATAATGTTGTAAAGGTAGGCAATGACCTTTTTACCAAGCTTTCCTTATTCTTACTCTAATGATTTTTATCCAAATTTGTCATATAGGTGTGGGATCTTACGGCTGGAAAGCTTTTACATGATTTTAAATTCCATGAAGGGCATATTAGATCCATAGATTTCCACCCCTTGGAGTTTCTCCTGACCACTGGTGAGTTGGACATCCATGTCTTTGCACTTATGAGTCATTAAAATTTTGATACAAGTTTTCTTTTATTATTGGGTATTCCATGATAATATTCACTAATGCGAATTAAAAGCTATGCAACATTTACTTTTTGTTCACTAGTTGGCATTATTGAAGGGAAAACTAAGGAATCAAGGATTTTTTTCTTCTTCTCAGTTTCATATTTACATATGACTGGGTATGGGAAAATAGGAATGAAAACAAGAAATGAGAATGATCCTCATAATTTTCGTTGGTATCCTAAGGATTTTAACTTCAAATTTTCATCCTCACCCCCTTTGGCACTGTCAAGCATTCTGCTTCCCATTGTCTTTTTATGTCTCTTTGTCTTTCTCTCTTCTTTGTTTGGTTTGTTTCTGTTACCATTCAATTGTTTTCTAACTTCTAATGAGGTGGTTACTTTCCAGGTTCTGCGGACAAAACTGTGAAATTTTGGGATTTGGAAACCTTTGAATTGATTGGATCTACCAGAGCAGAGGTATCTAAGCTTTTGCTTTGTCTAGCAGAAACTTGAAATTTTTATATCAAAGTGCGTAATTTCTAATTTAACCTTGCCTTTTCTTGTCTATTTGTCACTGTTAAACTTTTGCGATCCATTTTTCTAAAACAACATTTTTTCATCTGTTCAGGCTGCTGGTGTACGCTCAATTACCTTTCATCCTGATGGGAGGACGCTGTTTTGTGGATTAGACGATAGCCTGAAGGTTTTGATTCTTCTCTGACAAAATTTACTAATGTATTTTACACAGTATATAAGTGTGATAAATTTTGCTCAAAATGCAGGTTTATTCTTGGGAGCCTGTAATTTGCCATGATGCTGCTGATATGGGGTGGTCGACACTTTGTGATCTTTGCATTCATGAAGGAAAACTTTTGGGTTGCTCATACTATCGAAACTCTGTAGGGGTTTGGGTGGCCAATATAGAGGTCCCTTTTTTCTTTTCCTTTTGGTCTCTAAATTTTGAGCCAAATAATTAATGATCAGAATTTTATGTTTGCTTCAATTACCCCACTTGAAATTGGAAGTTGCATTTCAGCTTATTCAACCATATGGAGCTGGTTTCATATCTGAAGAAATTGACTGCAGAGAGCAGAATTTTAGCTCTTCCAGAATTCAATCTCCCGACAAAATAGACAATTTTGCACAAACCACTGAAGCTTTACATTCTAGGTCTCCTGAATGCAAGATACTTGAGATCAAGAACATATGTGTGGACTGTAAGTTGGCAGTGTGTTTTTTTTCGACTTCTCCATTAAGAAACCTGTTGCTTCCTATCACCAATTCATTCTTAAAACCTCACTGTGATTGGATTTATCATTGACTTTTCCTCATTCAGAAACTTGATCGCTTCATAACCTTTTGTAATCTGACTAAGTTTTGAAAATGTTAAACATAGAAAAGTAGAGTGCTTGTGTTAAATTTATATGAGTTCTCATCTTTAGATGGATTCTGAATACCTAGTACTGTTTAAATTTTGATTTTTACTTTTAGATTTACTGGATTCTGAAATGTGTGAAACATCACCATCTTTTATTGGTACTGTTTGTTTAGATAAGTACACTCAAATTGGAAAATAAATTATAGCCTGTAGGGATTTGTATGATGCATGTCTGCACTCCATTCTTTTATCTAGATCTATCTAACAAACAAATCTGTTTTCTATGTAAAGCTATTGGCGGAAACCCTGTCACCTCACAGAGAGTTGCACCTTTGAGTTCTTCACAAGTGGTTCCCGCATTGGTTCTGAAGGAAAGGTCTACTCCGCCAACACAGAGGCACAGCCCTGTGGTGGGATTGAATGCTAAGGCAAGCAGGCAGGCACTTAACAAGTCATTTACTGCACCAGCTGTTGTCCTTCGGGAAACTCCTCTTGAGGAAGACCTTCCAAACTCTGGAAGGGAAAATATCCCTTTTTCAAGGACAAAACCAGGCATGTTGCTCAGACCAGCACATGTTCGGAGGCCATCAAATAGCAAAAATGATGTTGAGAAACTGTCAGAGTCTGGAATGTTTAACAATATGGCACACATGAAGGACTGTACTATTGATGAACGCTTGCAAAACCCTATTGTACCAAAAGGTGGAGCTCAAAAATACAGTGAGGAAATGAGTTCCAATATCAAGAATGTAGCTGAACAGATTGAAAAAAACTTTTCACCAGATGTTATGTCTATGCAAGAAAACTGTAAGTTTTTTATGGCATTTTAATGCTTAACTATTCAAGTTCAGCACTTGACAACATCATCCTATCAATCCTTTCTTTCACATCATCTCCTTTCTCACATGCTTTCCCTGGATTTTAGCCCTTGATCATGATATTGACAGTTCTTCCAGAGTAATTTTGCTTCAGATATCCGAATCGATTATATGTTCCATTATCTTTGATTAAATTAACAAAAACACAAGCCAAAGCTGTCTTGCAAGTATACTTTTTGAAAATCAAACTTGCTGAGTGATCCAATTTCTTGAATTTGTTATACAATCTTTGTTTTTATCACTTATGTCACTGTATTAACATTCACATCTATTTCTTTCATGTGTACCATCTCTTGTTTTCGTTCTTCATACAATAACACAAACAATGCTTATTCTATGTTGTCTGTTAATTGTGACTTACCAGATGTGGTGGCATGAATTTCTTATAATATCTACAGTTGGATGCCTCTTGTTCTTTGTCCCACCAAAATCTCATTTTTGTTCCATCTTTTGCTTAAGTTACAACCACCTAGCATATATGTTTGAAATTTTTTCATTTGTGATTACTTTTCATTTCCCATATGTCTACTTCGGCGGTATCTAGTAATGAAAAGTTTTTTTGTTTTCCAGGTGATAAATCTGTGGATGACAGTAAAGGGATTGGCTCTGTAAAAATTGTCAGTGGAGGTATGTTGGGTTGCTGGGCATGATTTTGGAATATTTAGCTGCCTGTAAAAATTGTCAATTTAAAAATCTTCATTCTTGCAGTTGCAGTTGTGGCAGGCAGGATTCGAACTCTGGTTGAGAAGTTTGAAAGACGGGAGAAACTTAACAATGAGCATCAAGTAACACAATGGTCTTCTCAAGCCGTAGTTGACACAAGCAGGACACCTATAGTTGCCACTGATGTGAACCCTCAAAGCAGTTTCCAAACTGATGGAAAAGCCAGCATGACATCTGATAAGGCACCTCAAGTTATACCAGAAAATGATAGAACATGTAACACAGCCCCTTCTACCATACCTGCAACTAATAGTAATGCCAGCTCAGTATCCAATAAGACTTCACATATTATACCAAAGACAGACGTGATGCCTGTTGTTCCCACTTCTGGTTTTGTGCATGAAACTAACTGGAAACATTCCTCCACATCTAGCATGATCTCTCACATCTTACCGGAAAGAGATAGAACGTCAACTGCCCCAGCTACTGTGACTCATGTTACCTGTGAAACGGGTAGTTGGCACCCCATACTGGTATGATAGTTACTCGGTGAAAATTTTTATGGTCTTGATGGAGATGTTTATAATTCATTTGAACATCTATTGAATACAGTTTGTTTTGTGCTTAATAGAATATAAGAACAGTGAAATGTGAAATCGAAGAGTAACCCTTTTGAGTAATAGTGTAAGACACTCAGTCTAGCTGAACTCCACTGGGTTTGCTTACGTTGTTTTTTATCTTCTTAGTGACTATTTTATTGGTTGCATTTATGGTCTCTGAACCTCCTACTTACTCTCCTTAAGGGTGCAAGTATAGCTTGGTCTGAGAATCCCTTTTCCTGTTATTTGTTATTGTTGCTAAGTTGTTAGTTATAGCTAATATCAAGAAAAGTGAGCTTCCTTTTTCGGATGACAGGAAGAAGATCCTCAGATTTCTGGGCACGAGCCAACCTCTGCCAGTGGTAGGAATATTAGTGAAGATCTGATGCAAACTCATGACATATTCTTGAGTGCCCTGAAATCCCGGTTGACAAAATTACAGGTAAAATTACAGCTAATTATGCACCACAAAGCCTCTAGATGATGGCATGACATATCATCTCTATCCTTAGTGTCATCTTTTTCAATTTAAAGTGAGCAGTTCAGTCTTGACTTAGTAAAAAGTTGCTGTACAATGAAGGATGTTAATATCAGAGACTTCTATATCTGCGATCAGTTGGGGACAAGTTTTTGCATTTTTCAGTAGTATCACTTTTTTTTTCTATAGGTTTTGTTATAGATTCTTCTCATGTCTTCTATTTGGTTAGTCTAAGTAGCTCTTTTGTAATTCTGCAGGTTGTCAGACATTTTTGGGAACGAAATGACATGGAAGGTGCTATTAATGCCATGAGGAAATTGCCAGATCATTCTGTGGGTATTTATAAGATCTTATCTTCTGTTTTAGGTTTTCTTGAGAACTACCAAAAGCATTTTCTGGGTATCTTGTGTATCTGATTTTTCTGATGGTAATCCAACCATTCTCAGGTGCAAGCAGATGTAATCAGTGTTCTCATGGAGAAAATGGAGATTGTCAGCTTGTATTTATTTTCTTGCTTGCTTCCTGTGCTTGTAGGCTTACTAGAAAGCAAGTTGGAGAGGTAATTGTTATTGAATTTGAACTCTAGTATTGCTAACTTGGAATTATTGCCAATCTAACCTAATTTCAGCCGCATGACTCTATAACCAGCAGTTCTAATTAATATTCTACGGGCCTTACGGAAATGTGTAGTTTACTTCCAAATGTGCAGTAGTAAGCATTCCCAACCCCGTCGATGGGGTTGACTGCTCGACTTGGTAGCAGTTAGAGGACCTTTATGCTTTATGCTTTTCTCTAACAAAATCACAAGGACAGAACAAGAAGGGTTTGGCTGTTGAAAGAACAACTCATAAAGATGTTCGTTTAATTCTCAATCTGACCTTATGCTCTATCTAGAGAAAAAAAAATGTCAATGTATCAACCTGCATTTCAAATGACAGAAGCGGAAGTTCTCACAATTATGCAACTTTTATTGTAACCTTGTAGAAATGCAAAGATCTCGCTGGAGATGCTATTGAAGCTTGTTGCAGTGTTTGGCCCAGTAATACGGTCAGCTGTTACAGCACCTCCAGCAGTTGGGGTTGATCTTCATGCAGAAAAAAGGTGGCTTTGATAGATGCATCGATTAATTGTAGTTATTTTGCACAGAGAACTTAGATCTGAGTGCAATTTGGTTATGCAGATTAGAATGCTGCAAACAGTGCTTTATGCAGCTGCAAAAAATTCAGGAGATTCTGCCATCCCTTATCAGGCAAGCGTCCTGTCTTTCTTCTTTTTCCTGCCCATTAAGCCTATGGTTAATACTACCAGAAATAAGGTCAGCAGAAAGAAGAAAGTCAAAGCTCAATATAAAAGATTATTAGCTTTAACCAAAAAGGGCACATAAAAGCCTGAACCGTTTGAGTTCATAATTTAGTAATATAGTTATGCTCATTTTCCTGCAGGAGAGGTGGTTTGTTGGCTAAGTGTGCTAATGAGTTGATTCTAGTGCTTCAAGAATCTTAATGGGTGCTCTCACACATACAGATGGTGCAAGTGCAAGGGAGGTGGTTTAGCTGATATTCCGCGGCAAAAGTTTCTGTAACGCAGTGCTTGGTCTGTCACAAGATTTGAATCTGGCTTTGCAAATAACACGAGTCTTAAAGCTTTGATGGAAGCAATTGGTACCTGAATGCTAGTGAGATGTCATTTTGCCCTGGCCATCTCGATTCTCATCAGTATCATCTCTATTCTTTGTTCAAATGAAATCGATATGTACACGAATTATGGTATATTCAATGAAGATGCATTTTCCTGTGTTTTTGAATTGGATTTCTTTCATGAGTGGTAGTGGTAGTCTTAAAAATGAAAGCAGCTGGGAATTGAATACCTAACAGAAGACAGCATTTAGTAAGGCGTGCATGTCACTTTTCTTACCAAGTAAATCTACGTAAACAAGAACGTCATCTCAGGAAGGCAAGAGAGAAAAGATTTAACGAAATCAACCTAGAGAAAAGAGAAAGAGAGAGCAAGAAAAAGTGAGTTCAGATCTCCTGTTTAATATTATGGTGTTTTATTATGTTCAATAAATTTCAGCTATTTATTTACGTGAGTTTTATGTAGGACTTATATAAGTTTTGCGTAGGTCTTGCAAAATAAATAGCTGAAATTTTATAAAATAAAATAAGATAAAATAATATTAGACAGAAAGATAATATTGGACAGAAGATCTTGTCCTAAAAAAAAGCCTCTCAAAATCTTTGTTTTTCTCGTTTCTTCACTAAATTTTTTTTTTTCCTATGGCTTCTCAAAAGCACAGAACGTCTGATTCTTAAATAATGATGGTGGGAGGAGTGCCGTTCTCCGTCATGGCACCGCATCAATTTTACGGTTGTTATTTATTTTACATGAAAGGACTTGTCTAATAACATTGGGTCTTCAGTTACCGCATCGATTTTACTGATTTCTGTAAGCTTACACTGCTCATAGTCCATACTTCAGAGCATCCAAAGGCAGATGCTTTCCTACCCAGATGCTCGGAATCAACTCACCTTTGTTTTGCTGTCTGACAGAAGAGAAGAAGATACAAGAAAATGATTCTGCAGCTTATGGATTTAGATACCAGAAGATCAGGAATTACTGACTCTAAACAACTCTTTAGAGATCTTTCGCTGCTTGCTGACAATGGCCTGGTACTTTACTCCAAGACAACTCGTGTAATACAAATCTGCGCCGCTTCTCAGAGCCATTGCAACCAAATGTTTGCGAGGCCACCATATCTCTACTCTCAACTTCGTCCTCTATTCCTAATCCTTATGTTAAACGCAATAGGGCTCTCCCTGCCAGTCGCAAATTGATTGGAAAGTTGGCAAAAGCTGGCATGTAGTTCCCAAAACCTTCCGATGCCAACTAATGCACGTTCCCCTCATTCATCAGAATCATTAGTCGTGACAAAGAAAGGTTTTGGTCCACCAAGAAAAACTGCACAAATAACCACTACTAGGCGGGCTGAAATTTCAACAAAGGGCATAAAGAGAGTGAGAGATAACATTGTTGTCGTGTGTGGTTCTGTTCATCCTTAACATTCTCAAAAATCAGGTTTGCGGCCCAGCTTTTTGATTTAACAACTTGGATGGAATCCGTGGTGGCAACCCATGCAATGTACAAGAAGGTACTTGTTGAGATATGGAGTCTGATAAAATATACTGGGCTTTACACCAGGTCCACGTTATGTTTATTGTATTCTCGTAGGCGTATAAATACGTTGTATTCTCCTAGTGTATTATGTCATCGAAAACAATTCACAGTAAATAAAAACCCTAGCCACCCGTGAACGTAGCCATATTTTGATGAACCATGTAAATTTGTGTAGTTGTTTTATTTTCCGCACTGTTCTTTGATTATTGTGATTGATCGGCAATAACAATTGGTATCAGAGCTTGGTTCGTATCACAACAATCTGAAAAGCGCGAAGTTTCAAATTGAGAAATTTGATGGAAACGATTTTGGTTTCTGGAAGATGCAGATGGAAGATTATCTGTATCAGAGAAACCTCTATGAACCCTTGTTAAGGATGAAGCCAGAAACCATGAGACAGGAGGTTTGGGATCTGAAAGATCGACAGGCGCTAGGGTTGATTCGTTTGTCGTTGGCGAGAAACGTTGCCTTCAACATCGTTAAGGAGACAACGACTGTAGGAGTACTGAAGGAGCCGTCTAACATGTACAAAAAACCGTCGGCTATCAATAAGGTATATTTGATGCGTCGTTTGTTCAATCTGGAGATGTTTGAAAGTGGATCTGTCACAGATCATATTAACGAATTTAATATGATTATAAGTCAATTAAGCTTTGTTGATATTAATTTTGATGATGAGATTAGAGCCCTGATTTTGATGTCCTCTCTACCCGAGTCGTGGGATACTGTTGTTTCCGCAATTAGTAGTTCGCGTGGGTCTGAGAAGCTAAAGTTTGATGAAGTCCGAGATGTTGTCTTGAGCGAGAGCATTCGTAAAAGGGAAATCGGAGATTCATCTGGTAACGCACTCAATGTCGAAGGAAGGGGCAGGAGAAAGTCGAAAGGATGCCATAGTAAATATGGTCGATCGAAATCAAAAGGGCGGGGAAAATCTAAAGGCAGAAACGAGGTCTTTTGTTGGGACTGTGGTGAAAAAGGACATTTTAAGAAGGACTGCCTTACATCTAAGAAGAAGAAAGGTCAAAGGAACAATAAGTCTCATGAAGATGATGATTCTGTATGTTCTGTGGAAGATATTGGTGACGCCTTAATTCTTAGTGTGGACAGCCCGGTTGACTCCTGGATACTTGATTCCGATCCATCATTCCACTCTTCTCCGAGCAGAGAGATATTCCATAATTTCAAGTCTGAAATTTTGGGAAGGTGTATCTTCGCATAACAAAACCTTGAGATTCTTGAAAAGGAGATGTATATATCTGAGACCTCAGTGGAGGTAGATGGAAGCTGCAGGATGTCGTATATTCCTGACTTGAAGAAGAACCTGATTTCTATTGGTCAGTTGGATAGCACAGGTTACAGGGCAGTGTTCGGGGAGAGTTCTTGGAAAATTGTAAAGGGAGCTATGGTGATAGCACAAGGTACAAAATCTGGAACTTTATACAGTACCGCAGGATGTTCAAACATGGCTGCTGTAGTCGATAGTGCATCGAGCTCGAGTCTGTGGCACAACAGACTAGGACACATGAGTCAGAAGGGGATGAAGATGCTAGCTTCAAAGGGATATCTGCAAGGTTTGAAATATGTTGATTTGGATTTTTGTGAGAGTTGTGTTCTAGGAAAGCAGAAACGGGTTAGTTTCACAAAGGCTAGTAGAGAACCAAAGGCAGAACGGTTAGAACTAGTACACACAGATGTGTGGGGGCCATCTCCAATCTCCTCTCTTGGTGGTTCTAGATACTACGTCACCTTCATAGATGACTTCAGCAGGAAGGTATGGGTTTACTTTCTAAAACATAAGTCAGAAGTGTTTATTACCTTTAAGAGGTGGAAGGCTGAAGTTGAAAATCAGACTGGGTTGAAGATTAAATGCTTAAGGTCTGATAATGGTGGAGAGTATGGTTCTACAGAATTCAAAAAGTTCTGTGTTGATGAGGGAATCAGGTGCACCAGGACAGTTCCTGGCAAGGCAAGACAGAATGGGATTGCTGAAAGGATGAACAGAACGTTGAATGAGCGAGTAAGAAGCATGAGACTACATTCTGGGCTGCCAAAAACGTTTTGGGCAGATGCAGTGAGCACAACTGCATACTTGATAAATAGAGGCCCTTCAGTTCCTTTGGGCTTCAAAATGCCAGAGGAGGCTTGGTCAGGTAAAGAGGTCAAGCTTACTCACCTGCGAACTTTTGGGTGTGTTGCCTATGTTCATGTTGATCCAAAGAAGAGAGACAAACTTGATGCAAAGGCTTTGAAGTGCTATTTCATTGGGTATGGTTCAAATCAGTTTGGATACAGATTTTGGGATGATAAGAATAGGAAGATCTTGAGACACTGTGATGTGACATTTGATGAGAATGTCCTGTATAAGGACAAGCTTGGGGTACAATCTGAAGATGTGGGAGAAGTGGGAGCTGAGGTTGAGCTGCAAGAAAATCTAGAAAATATTACTGCAGAACCAGAACAGCAACCAGTCACACCTGAACCAATGTTGAGAAGATCTGCCAGAGTTATCAGGCCACCAGAAAGGTATTCACCATCTTTGTATTATTTGTTGTTGACTGATGGAGGGGAACCAGAATCCTTTGATGAGGCTTTGCAGGTGAAGGATTCAATCAAGTGGGAGCAAGCCATGGATGAAGAGATATAGTCACTTGAGAAGAATGATACTTGGAAGTTAACTGAGTTGCCTGCAGAGAAGAAAGCTTTGTTAAACAAGTGGGTCTATAGGATAAAGAATGAAACTGATGGTATAGTTAGGTTCAAGGCTCGATTGGTAGTTAAGGGATATTCACAAAGGAAAGGTATTGACTACACTGAAATATTCTCTCTTGTTGTGAAATTAACTACAATCAGAATTTTGTTGAGTATTGTTGCAGCAGAGAACTTGCACCTTGAGCAGATGGATGTAAAAATAGCATTTTTACATGGAGATCTAGAGGAAGAAATCTACATGCAGCAACCTGAGGGATATGAGGTTCCTGGTAAGGAACACATGGTGTGTAAGCTCAAAAGGAGTTTGTATGGATTGAAGCATGCTCCAAGACAGTGGTACAAGAAGTTTGACTCCTTCATGTTCAGAAATGGTTATCACAGGAGTGACAAGGATCAATGTTGTTACATCAAGAAATTTACTAACTCCTTTGTTATTTTACTTCTATATGTGGATGATATGTTGATTGCAGGTTCAAGTATGGAGGAGATAAATAATCTTAAAAGGAGACTGTCATCAAAGTTTGAGATGAAAGATTTGGGTGCAGCAAAGCAGATTTTAGGGATGAGGATTTCCCGACACCGGTCTGTTGAAATTATAAATTTGTCCCAGGAGCAATACATTGAGAAGGTGTTGTCCAGGTTCAAAGTTGATGATGCTAAGCCCAGGAGCACGCCTTTGACTAACCATCTCAAATTGTCAAAGGAACAATCACCCAAGACAGCTGAGGAACGTGAGCATATGAAAAAAGTGACTTATGCTTCTGCAGTTGGGAGTCTGATGTATGTTATGATCTGTACTAGGCCTAATATAGCACACACAATGGGAGCTGTGAGTAGATACATGTCAGATCCAGGGAAAGAACATTGGGAAGCTGTAAAGTGGCTTCTGAGATATTTGAAAGGAACAGTTAGCACTTCACTTTGTTATGGGAATGGCAAGGTAGTGTTGGAGGGTTTTGTTGATGCTGATCTTAGTGGAGATGTGGACTCAAGCAAGAGTACATCCGGGTATGTCTACACTATAGATGAGACAGCAACGAGTTGGATGTTTAAACTCCAGAAGTGTGTCTCTATGTCATCTACAGAGGCTGAATATGTTGCAATAACTAAAGCTAGTAAGGAGATGATATGGTTGACTGATTACTTGGAAGAGTTGGGAAAGAAGCAGCATGACAAGGTTCTCTTCACTGATAGTCAGAGTGCCATACAGCTGGTGAAGAATCCAGTTTATCATTTTAGAACTAAGCATATTCGGCGCAGGTATCACTTCACTCGCAGTTTGATGGAAGAAGGTGAGATGTGTTTGAAGAAGATTGATGGTGCTAAGAATCCGGCAGACATATTGACTAAAGGTGTGGATGCTGCAAAACTGGGGCTATGCAAGGCCTCAGTTGGTCTTCTACCATAGCATGGGAGATGTTGCGGCTAGGTGAGCTTGTTGGATACATTGGCATGGAGAACGAAGATGGTTGGGTTGACTGGATCAGTCTCCAAGTGGGAGAATTGTTGAGATATGGAATCTGATAAAATATAATGGGCTTTACACCAGGCCCACGTTATGTTTATTGTATTCTCCTGGGCGTATAAATACGTTGTATTCTCCTAGTGTATTATGTCATTGAAAACAATTTACAGTAAATAAAAACCCTAGCCGCCCGTGGACGTAGCCATATTTTGGTGAACCACGTAAATTTGTGTAGTTGTTTTATTTTCCGCACTGTTCTTTGATTATTGTGATTGATCGGCCATAACAGTACTCTCATGATTAGGACCTAATTGTTGTATACTCCCATTGTAAGAGCATTGGACTCACCCACAGTTTTGTTCTCTCAACTCTCTTTTGTTGCTCAATATCCTTGGATAGCATTTTAGGTAGCAAGTTTAGTTCCGCATAGTGAAAGTCTTATGGGTCGAATATGTAGAAAAATCCCGGTGTGAGCATCACATGCCCACGGTGCGGAAAACAAAAATTTTTGTTCCAGGACCTTCCCGAAAGCCAGGATCCATGTGTCTATACAACAAACTCAAACCATAACGGCCAAAGGAGACCGTCTCTAACGGTATCTACGCAGAGATCAGAGAACCTAATCGGGACAAACCCTTTGACCCGGAAATAGCTAGAACAAGGTAGAGAGTGCTCGCTCTTACCTTATTCTCGGAGAGCTTGGAGAATAACGATGGAGGAGAAGCTTGGAGAAGAAGAGAGTCTTGAAGAAGAAGATGATGAGCTTCGATGATCTTCTTTCTTCCAAAGACAACTAAGGTTTTAAAACCTTTTTTAAAACTTTTATACAAAACCAACGACCATGCTCATCTTTCTTCTTCATTTTTTGTCTTTTAGTACACACGTCTTTAACATTTAAAGACATTAAAAGCTACTTTATTAAAGCTAAAGGAAGCTTCTCTCATCTTCTCCTTCCATCCACGTAGCAACATATATATATATATATATATAAATAAATGCTGAAGTGGTCCAGTCACACTGGGGTCGGTCCTACCGGCCTACCGGGTCCCGGTATGGGAAAACCACCGGAAACGATTTTCAGCAATATCAATGTCACGATCTCATCGGGACATATCTCGATCTCATCGGGATCCATTTAGTCCGTTTGCTCTCCATATATTGGAATTCTGTCCAAAACTATTTTACGAATTCTCCGAGACACTCTTATGCGTGTGACCCATTAGGTTCCCGGTTATGTTGGCCACTTAGATTAACACTTAATCTGAGCAAGTCATGAGCGGTATCTAGCAACACATCATGACCCCCAATTGACCGGAAAGTAATTGGTTTGACTAATGAACCCCATGCTCATCAGGAACCAGATTACGAACCCTTCCATAGACAATTACCGCGCAATTCGTTCTCCATCTTACACGTTGGTCACATATTACGAACCCTTCCATATTATTAGCCATTATATATATATATATAAGTGAAATAGAGAAGCTTCCTTCTCCATCTTACACGTTGGTCACATATATATATATATATATATTAATTACTTAATTAATTAATTAATTCTATATATATATATATGCTGAAGTGGTCCAGTCACACTGGGATCGGTCCTACCGGCCTACCGGGTCCCGGTATGGGAAAACCCACCGGAAATGTTTTTCAGCAATATCGATATCGCGATCTCATCGGGATCCATTTAATCCTTTTGCTCTCCATATATTGGAACTCTGTCCAAAGCTATTTTACGAATTCTCCGAGACACTCTTATGCGTGTGACCCATTAGGTTCCCGATTATGTTGGCCACTTAGATTAACACTTAATCCAAGCAAGTCATGAGCGGTATCTAGCAACACATCATGACCCCCAATTGACCGAAAAGTAATTGGTTTGACGAATGAACATGTATTCATCATGAACCATATCACGAACCTTTCCATAGACAATTACCGTGCAATTCGTCCTTTCACCATGCTATACCCCACTTGGTTATGAGTATGGGCAAAGTGTCAACTCTTTACTAGACTGACTATGTCAAATCTAGTCCAAGTGATATCAGTTCTTGTCCTGGGACTTATTACTTTATATGTCAATGAAGACATTCTTCATGACATATATGCTCCGGCCAGAGACTTCCAAGTAATGACCCTAACAAGAGGTCATGGGTATCATCTTCTGCTATCACAGAAGTGGTGAATCCTCTATTGGCTACTCAATTACCTTCAAATACCTCAAACTGTACCCAATCACCATCCTATGAGCAACCTCTGTAAGGCAACAAGGAATGGAGTCAAAGCACAGAATCAGTATCCAAGATATCCTTGAGCACCTCAAGTCTAAGGATACTTGCACCATTGCTATGATGAGATTATCACTGACATTAGAATAAAATATCCATGTGATGATCTCATAGCAGGTCATCCAATGTACTTACTACCTCTAGTAAGCATCCACATCTCAACCCTAAATATCTCATATTTACAGCTTCAGAGATCCACTGCTTGACCAAATCAAGGAGCTTGAGATGTACTAGTCTCTCCGGATTACCGATGTCCAGTCTCAATAATTCTATGACTAGGGATAATTTAGATACTGACATAATTGCACATGATAGGAATCTCAGTAGTATGATCACATCATAATTTCCTTCATGCTATGTCATATATCATGGACTTCATTAATTTGCTTATAGATCAATATCCATTCATAAATAATGAACATCAAATTAATGAAATATGCCTTTCTTTATTTATTCATAAAGTATGTACACAACTTTGTACAAAATGCGCTAAAAGGCGATTGCCTTCGAGGCACTACTCTAACAATCTCTCACTTGACCTAAAGCCAATCGCCTTAATATCTAATACCATAGGCGAGTACATGAGAATCAAAACTCTTTTGTGATAATGGCTTTGTCAACGGATCAGCAATATTCTGCTCGGTGGGATTCTCTCGATTTGGACATCACCTCGTCCTATGATCTCCCTGATCAAATGATATATGCGGAGTACGTGCTTGGATCGTTGATGAGACCTTGGTTCTTTCGCTTGCGCAATAGCTCCATTGTTGTCACAATACAATCGCATGGGCCCATCAACGCTAGGAACCACACCAAGTTCAAGAATGAACTTCTTGATCCAAACCGCCTTTGTTGCTTCGAAGCGGCAATGTACTCGCCTCCTCGCCGTTGAATCGGCGGTTGTCTCTTGTTTGAAACTCTTCCAACTAATCGCCCGCCATTCGGTGTGAATACGTAACTGATTGGGATTTAGAATCATCCTTATCAGTTGAAAACGGCATCTCAGATACCCGCCACTTTGAGATCTCCATCTCCATATATCAAGAAAACATCCTTAGTCCTTCGCAAGTACTTGAGGATATTCTTGATAGCCACCCAGTGACCCTCACCAGGATCCGATTGGTATCTGCTCGTAACACTTAGAGCATATGATACTTCGGGTCTCGTACATAGCATAGCGTACATGATAGATCCTACCGCAGATGCATACGGGATCATACTCATGCGCATCCTCTCATCTTGTGTCTTAGGAAACATAGATTTCGAGAGTGTTATCCCATGAGTCACGAGAAGGTAGCCTCTCTTGGATTGCTCCATGCTAAACCTTTTTAGCATCTTGTCTATGTACGTTGATTGTGAAAGACCAAGCAACCTTTTTGATCTATCTCTATAGATCTTTATCCTAAGGATATAAGTTGCTTCACCAAGGTCTTTCATGGCAAATTGTTTGGACAATCAAATCTTCACTGATTGTAGCATAGAGACATTTTTTCCTAGCAATAATATATCATCTACATATAGCACAAGGAATACGATTGCAGTCCCATTAACCTTCTTATACACACAGTGTTCATCCGGATTTTGTGAGAAACCAAACTCTTTGATTACCTTATCAAAACGGATATTCCAACTCCGGGATGCTTGTTTCAATCCATAGATGGATTTCTGAAGCTTGCATACCTTTTCGCCATCATAGGAGGTGAAGCCCTCAGGTTGTGTCATATACACATCCTCAGCTAGATTTCCATTTAGGAAAGTTGTCTTCACATCCATTTGTCATATCTCATAATCATAATGAGTGGCAATGACTAGGAGTATTCTAATGGATTTAAGCATTGCTACTGGGCTGAAGGTCTCGTCGTAGTCAACTCCTTGTCTTTGACAAAAACCTTTAGCCACAAGCCTTGCTTTATAGGTAATCACATTACCATCCATGTCGGTTTTCTTTTTGAAAACCCATTTACACCCTATGGGTTTGATTCCTTTGGGTGCCTCAACCAAAGTCTATACTTGGTTTTCATACATGGAATCCATTTCTGCTTGCATGGCATGAAGCCATTTCTCATACTCTGAACTCTTCAGAACCTCTTCATAGGTGGTAGGCTCATTATCTTCTATGAGCAATACGTCATTCTGTTCATTCACGAGAAATCCATATCTCTCGGGAACAGAGCGTATCCTACGTGACCTACGAACTTCGTGTGTTGTAGAAGGTTGAACTGTTACTTCATCTGTATGAGTCACAGTTTGAGTTCAGCGATTGATCTGCGTCTGTTCGAGCATCCTGAACATCTTCAAGCTCAATTTTGCTCCCACTGTCTTCTTGTAAAAGAAACTCTTTCTCTAAAAAGACAGCATGCTTCGAAACAAACACCTTTTGTTCCTCAACAAGGTAGAATTGATATCCCATTGTTTCTTTAGGATATCCTACGAACAAACATTTGTCAGACTTTGCATCAAGTTTATCTCGATCAGATCCGCTTCACATAAGGTGACAACCCCAAACTTTCAAATGAGTAAGATAGGGTCTTTTGTTAGTCCACATCTCATATGGAGTAACATCAACTGTCTTTGATGGAACTCTGTTTAGCAAGTAAACAGCTGTCTCGAGTGCATACCCCCAAAAGGATTTTGGTAACTTTGTAAAGCCCATCATTGATCGTACCATGTCTAACAAGGTTCGATTTCTCCTTTCTGCTACACCATTATGCTGTGGTGTGTAAGGAGGAGTCCATTGAGATAAAATCCCATTTTCTCTGAGATAATCCAAAAACTGTTGGTCTAAGTATTCCCCACCACGATCAGATCGTAATGTCTTGATACTTTTCTCAAGTTGATTTTCTACTTCATTTCTGAATTGTTTAAACTTTTCAAATGCTTCAGATTTGTATCTCATCAGATACAGGTGCCCATATCAAGAATAATCATCGATAAAGGTAATGAAGTAAAGACAACCACTTCTAGCATGGATGGACATCGGACCACATACATCTGAATGTATTAGGTCTAATACTCCAGTCGCTCATTCACCCTTTCCCTTAAAGGGTAATTTAGTCATCTTGCCTAATAAACAAGATTCGCATGTGTCATATGATTCATAATCAAATGACCCTAAACTACCACTCTTATGAAGCTTAGCTATGCGTCTCTCATTTATATGGCCAAGGCGACAATGCCATAAGTAAGTTGATTTTAAATTATCTTGTTTATGTCTTTTCGTGTCATTGACATTCATAATTGGATGTGACATATCTAATATGTAAATTCCATTGCATAATGTACCAAGACCATAAAGCATTCCATTCAAACTAATAGAACAACTATTGCTACTAAAAGTCAAATGGAAACCATTTATTTAAACAAGAAATGCATAATATGTTCTTTGTTAATACAGTACAAAATAACATTCATCCAATTTAATTACAAGCCCATGGGGAGTGACAAGAAATAAGTGCCTACGGCTAATGCAAAGAACTCTTGCTCCATTTCCTACACTCAGTCTATCTCTCCTTCATGAGTTGTCTCATCGTCCTCGAGGCCCGCATATCATTGCATATGTGTGAGCCACAACCGTATCTCGATACCCATATGTTATGGTCGAAACAAGATAACCTCAATGACAAACATACCTGAAGAAGTCGAGGCATCTGATGCCTTCTTCTGCTTCAATTCTTCCAGATAGACTTTACAGTTCCACTTCCAGTGGCCAGTCTTACCACAATGGAAGCAAGTTCCTTTTGGTGCAGTTTCTTTGGTTTTCTTATTGGCTGCACTTCCTTTCGGTTTCTTAGACCTTTTTTTCTTCATCTTCCTTTTCTTTGAATCAGAAGAAGAGTCCACCGTAAGCACTTGCTTGCTATCCTTCTTGATAGCTTGCTCTGTTGTCTTGAGCAGATTGATCAATTCAGGGATTGTTGTGGATATTTGGTTCATCCGATAGTTTAACACAAACTGTGAATAACTATCAGACAATCCAACCAGAATTAAGTCAACACTTAATTCATAATCCTTAACAAAACCTAAGACAGCCAACCTCTCAATATACCCATTCATCTTCAGTGCATACTGCACTGCAGATGAACTTGGAGTCATCTTAGTAGTGAAGAGTAGCCTCGAGGTCTCGAACCTTTCAGACCGAGCTTGCTCATCAAACAGCTCCCTAAGATGAAACACTATGGTATTAGCATCCATAGACTCATGCTGCTTCTGCAGCTCTGGTGACATAGATGCGAGCATAATGCAGGTAGTCATGTCACTATCTTTAAGATGCTTACGATATGCTTTCTGATCCTCATCAGAAGCATCAGCAGCAGGTGGATCAGGAAGTGGAACATCTAAGACATATCCCAGTTCCTCATACCTGAGAACAATTCTTAGATTTTTCAGCCAATCTAGAAAGTTGGGTCCAGTTAACTTGTTCGAGTCCATAAACGAGCGCAAGTTCACACTTGAAGTCATCTTCAATAACCTATAGGGAAAAGAGAGAAAGAATGTTAGAATAGAATTACATGCATGATCATAAGGACTTACATGACATGCATATGGTTCCCACTAGTTTCAAAGAATCCATAACCCTCAGTACGAATCCAAGAAACATTATGACAAAATGTCCTAGTGGGTCGATATCCGACATTACTAAAATGACCTTGGGTTTGCCCAACAAGCCACCTTAGGTCAATCGGTAGGTATCGGTCATACCAATTGCATCAAAGATATCCGACATTACTAAAATGACCTTGGGTTTACCCAACAAGCCACCTTAGATCTATCGGCAGGTATCGGTCATACCATTTGCTTCATATATGCAACTATCGACTAGTGCTATCAACTCGTGATGTATGCACACACATTGGGTTATCAACTCTTGATGCACGTACATCTGATGTATACTACCCAATTTTGCCTCTGTCCACGTTGACCTTGAGTTTACTCAACAAATCAACGCTTCTAGTGAAAACTGACCCATTAATCTGAAAATCTTATTTTCATGGTTCGAACATATCCGTATAGAGTGAGCTTGGGTTTACCCAACAACCCAACTCTATAAGAACTCTGGTTCTCCCCATATTAATGAAAGACGTTAGTTTTCATATGATGTGAGGGTTTTTCAGGTCTCATCTTCTTCTCCTCCAAGCCGTAGGATTATAGTCACTATGACTATATGGAATGATTTAGGGCTATTCATCAATCACATTGAATCCATACCTAAAATCATCCACCATCCCACCTTTTGCATGTTGTAAGTCGACTTGTGTATCTGTAAGTCGACTTATGCTAGTGTGTAAGTCGACTTATGCATGTGTAAGTCGACTTATGCAACTGTGCACATACAAGTCGACTTATACCATTGTGCAAGTCGACTTACGTGTCTACAGTACACGGACAAGTCGACTTGTGCATGTGTAAGTCGACTTATCCGAGCATACAAGTCGACTTATGCATGTATTAGTCGACTTGTCCATATGGAATTGCTATCTAATCGGCTAATTTATCAATCCGTGCAGTTCAGATTCACAATACCAAGTGTAATATCTTTTATTATGATGTACCAATGAAACACTTTCATTCTTCCATGCTTACCATATATAGTCAAACTATACATGACAAACTTGAAATTGATGAATACACTCTTATTCATTTAGATTTCCAAATAATTTGATAATATCAAACTATCACCCTAAGTATCTCTAGCTAGTTTACATTTTATCAAGATTACTTCGGCACTGGTCACAAAATTGTGACGGCCAAAACAATCAAGACAACGAAATACACTAACGAGACGCTAATGTGACATATTTGACATCCGAAAATTTTTGGAAACCCAATTTCAATAAATTCAATTTGGAAAGCATACAACATCAATATAACACATTTTTAATCACATTAAAAATGATCCAAGGCATTGGAACTGAAAACTACACAATCATACATTTCAAACAAAACAGCTCCAATAACTTTCTCAAAACTGCCAAGCTCTGTGTTTTGCTTGAAAACCTCATTGAAACAATTTCAATAAATTTTGAGAAAATTACAGTGGTTACAAAATGTTCGCAAAATGCTCAATGAATTTTTTTAGGATTTATTTCCATCAAAAACTCAACCAACCTCAGCAACAAAGCCAATGTAGAATCTGTGTTCCTCAACACAGTTATTCCCAGCAGCACACAATAAATTCTCAAATAAATAGTAAATCACCTCAAAAACATTTTTTCATTCTCATAGACATTCATAAACATCTTAGAGACATTTTTGTGAAAGAAAATCCGAAAAAACAATTTTCTACAATTTATTCTCGAATTTATAAGCATGCCTGTTCATTGAATGTACACAAACACAACAACCAGAACATTAGGGAATAAATTAGCAAAACCATATCAAATCACATTGATAAATTCCAAGCTTCTACAGACATATGCAACAACATCTTGTGAACATATCTGGGAAAGAAAATTTCGAAAAAAATATTTCTACACTGAATTCGAAATTAACATTTACAACATGCATCGTCGTCGCAAGAAATAGGCAACTCCGACCTAGTCATGATTTTTTCATTATATACGACACAAGTGGCTCTGATACCACTGTAGGAAAATCCCGGTATGAGCATCACATGCCCACGGTGCGGAAAACAAAAATTTTTGTTCCGGGACCTTCCCGAAAGCCAGGATCCATGTGTCTATACAACAAACTCAAACCATAACGGTCAACGGAGACCGTCTCTAACGGTATCCACGCAGAGATCGGAGAACCTAACCGGGACAAACCCTTTGACCCGAGAATAGCTAGAACAAAGTAGAGAGTGCTTGCTCTTACCTTATTCTTGGAGAGCTTGGAGAATAACGATGGAAGAGAAGCTTGGAGAAGAAGAGAGTCTTGAAGAAGAAGATGATGAGCTTCGATGATCTTCTTTCTTCCAAAGACAACTAAGGTTTTAAAACCTTTTTTAAACCTTTTATACAAAACCAACGACCATGCTCATCTTTCTTCTTCATTTTTTGTCTTTTAGTACACATGTCTTTAACATTTAAAGACATTAAAAGCTACTTTATTAAAGCTAAAGGAAGCTTCTCTCATCTTCTCCTTCCATCCACGTAGCAACATATATATATATATATATATATATAAATAAATGCTGAAGTGGTCCAGTCACACTGGGGTCGGTCCTACCGGCCTACCGGGTCCTGGTATGGGAAAACTACCGAAAACGATTTTCAACAATATCAATGTTGCGATCTCATCGGGACATATCTCGATCTCATCGGGATCCATTTAGTCCGTTTGCTCTCCATATATTGGAACTCTGTCCAAAACTATTTTACGAATTCTCCGAGACACTCTTATGCGTGTGACCCATTAGGTTCCCGGTTATGTTGGCCACTTAGATTAACACTTAATCTGAGCAAGTCATGAGCGGTATCTAGCAACACATCATGACCCCCAATTGACCGGAAAGTAATTAGTTTGACGAATGAACATGTATTCATCATGAACCATATCACGAACCTTTCCATAGACAATTACCGTGCAGTTCGTCCTTTCACCATGCTATACCCCACTTGGTTATGAGTATGGGCAAAGTGTCAACTCTTTACTAGACTGACTATGTCAAATCTAGTCCAAGTGATATCAGTTCTTGTCCTGGGACTTATTACTTTATATGTCAATGAAGACATTCTTCATGACATATATGCTCCGGCCAGAGACTTCCAAGTAATGACCCTAACAAAAGGCCATGGGTATCATCTTCTGCTATCACAGAAGTGGTGAATCCTCTATTGGTTACTCAATTACCTTCGAATACCTCAAACTGTACCCAATCACCACCCTATGAGCAACCTCTGTAAGACAACAAGGAATGGAGTCAAAGCACAGAATCAGTATCCAAGATATCCTTGAGCGCCTCAAGTCTAAGGATACTTACACCATTGCTATGATGAGATTGTCACTGACATTAGAATAGAACATCCATGTGATGATCTCATAACAGGTCATCCAATGTACTTACTATCTCTAGTAAGCATCCACATCTCAACCTTAAATATCTCATATTTACAGCTTCTGAGATCCACTGCTTGACCAAATCAAGGAGCTTGAGATGTACTAGTCTCTCCGGATTACCGATGTCCAGTCTCAATAATCCTATGACTAGGGATAATTTAGATACTGACATAATTGCACATGATAGGAATCTCAGTAGTATGATCACATCATAATTTCCTTCATGCTATGTCATATATCATGGACTTCATTAATTTGCTTATAGATCAATATCCATTCATAAATAATGAACATCAAATTAATGAAATATGCCTTTCTTTATTTATTCATAAAGTATGTACACAACTTTGTACAAAATGCGTTAAAGGCGATTGCCTTCAGGGCACTACACTAACAGAATACGTTCTGCACTAGTCCGTTTTCTCGTGAGCCATGAACGTTACTCAGGATGATGCGTAACGGGTGGAGCTCTCTTCTCCTCAACCAAGCACAATGTGCTTGTTGGAGACGATGATGCATGGTTATTGCATTGCAATAGATAAACATAAACTCACTGGAACATGTCTACTGAATACTGAAAAGTTTACTACTTCGAGCATCCTAACAAGTCTGCAGGCAAGTAAGTTGTGAGACCTGTTACCAACCTAATGTTTCCTAATACTTCAACCTCTAATTAACCTTCTCCTTTATTATCAAACCTTACCAGTCACTTTTGGAACAAATACTTTTAAGCGGAAGCCAAATTTTGCTGTCACTTTGCATGCCTCACCAATAGTAGAATCATCCTTCACGTTTACCTTTTATTATTATTATTATTTTCCTTTTATTGAGTTTCTTATTAGTTTTAGTTTCATCATCATCATCATCATCATCATTATTATTATTATTATTATTATTATTATTATTATTATTATTATTATTATTATTATTATTATTATTATTATTATTATTATTATTATTTTGTATTTGTATCTTTATTATTTGAATTAAGTATTTTTCGTATTATTATTATTATTATTTGTAATTTAATATTCTTACTTTCTTTTACTTATTTATTCTGTTAACCTGCATCACTATTTTTTTGTCACATCTACATGTGGGTCTACCAGAAATAACCTCTCTACTATATAGGGGTAAGACTGCGTACTATCAGACCTCTCCAAATCCCGTTTCAATGTAGAATTTCAGACTAGATGTGATGATGATGATTAAGGCCCCTTATGATTCTGTAACTAAATTGGATTAACAATTGAAATATTGATTGGTTCTTGTCCATTTAAGTCTTATAACTAATCAATTGATTGAAGATTTTGTGACTTAATTAACTCAAATCATATACATATTTGTTTAATTAACTGATATATAAAATGAAATTCATGAGATAAATATGCTTTACAAATATAATTATAATGAAATTTATATTTTATTTATGTATTGGCCCTAAATTGTTTTTAATTATTGTTTTACTAAGAATTAACCTTAATAGGATGGAAACAACACATGTTGTATTTCTTCTTTCTAAAATGTAGTTGATCAAATATAATAAAGTGTGAAGATACTTAACAAACGAGTGTGTACTTATTCGAGAATAAGTTTATTGAATTGTTCCAATTATGAGAATCTTGAATAGATCATTACTTGTGTGTATATGAATTTTCTAATTATATTGGTTGTGTAATTGATCCTCACACTTAAGTTTACTTAGATATCTCATACAAGAATTATTATGTTTTGAGATTAAGACTAATTATGACTTATTCTAATTACGATAATTCAATCGACAAGATTTTAGATATAGTATGAATTATATGAAAATAGTTGAATAATTTAATAAAAAGTTGGTGACCCTAAATTACTTAGTAGAATATTTTATTATTCTTGAGGAGAATATTTTATTATTCTTAATTAGCGTGATTTAAATATTCTTTGGTTAGAGTGAATTGAGACTTGAAAAGAATTTTTTAAATACCAATTATAAATCAATTATTAATAGACAAGGATGAACACAATTTGATTTAAATATAGTAGACATTAATTCTATACTCTATGCTTAATTAAAATATTGGATGATGAAACTATTAAATTATTTATTATAACCATGCATAGATTTACGCGTTAAGTCAAATCATTTTGACTTTCTTAATATTTTAGTAGTCATAACATGTTATTAGATATTAATCTTGATCTATGATAAACTATTTTTAATTTAATTTAATTACCTAAAGAGTTAGAAATATTATTTTAGATTATATATATTATTTCAGTAATTAGAATCAAATAAGACTTCGTGTTATATTGATTATTTTGATTGTTTAATTGTATGTCTTATATATGATTGATATATTTTATATGCATATTGAATTGCATGTTTATAACTTTATATGTATGACATTATATATTTAATTTGGGTTTAATAAGATCATTTAAAATTAAATCTTTGACTAAAATATTAAGTTCATATTTAAAACATGATTATTACATTCCATTGTTATAGAATAAACTAAGCATCTGCTTATTATTAGCCTTGTTGAGTAAACTCAATGCTACTTTAACTTGAATACATGGGAAGTACAATTCATATTTTTAGTTGTTAAATATATGATAGTCCAAAGCAACTTTTAGCAACTTAAGTTTTGGAAATATAGATCTGATAAGATACAAACAAAAGTTGCTTACATTGCTCTAATCCAATTATATAGATAACATGCTAAAAGTATTTAGCATTTAAGATATATGATATTTATGAAGCACTAAAGATATCCATTATTATATATATGGTTTAATGTTTAAGGTCAAGAACATATGAATATCAACCTTTGTTTGATAGAAGTAAGTTCTATTTAAGGTATATTTTATTTAGAACAATATTACTTTGAGTTGAGAAAGTTCCAATGTAGCATTAATTGCTAATTCAAGCTATACTACATTTTTATTTAGTGTAAATGATTATTTGGATCAAAATTTTCTTTAATGAGCTTGACACGTTCCTTGCATTGTTAAAGTAATAATATATTGTAGAACATTATCGTCGCTAGGTATATGAAATGAATTAAAGTCTCATCAAGATCTATGTATATATTTAGGTAGTTTATTTTAATTACGATGATAATTGAGATAAAAGTTATAAGATTTAATTAAGTATTCACTAGAGAAAATCTTATAGAATTCTCTCACTAAACTGTTATCCCAAAAGTTGCAAGATTGCCATATGATGATAAGTGATAAGTGCTAATTATTTATATTGTTTGCGTGAGTTTGAGAGCATTTTTAAAACATTTAGATGGTTTTTATTATATTTGGTACTCAATGTGGCTTATTTTTATTTGTAGACCTTGTTTTATCTCCCTAATGAGAGAAGGAATACATTTGGGCAAGTTGAAGTCAAGTTGGAGAAGTTTTAGCATGAATTTTGATGAACACTAGTTAAATATGGACCAATGTTTAGAACCAGAGTCAAAAATAGTCTTGTTTTATGTCTCACGTAGGCTACTATTCCATTTTATTTCTTCAACGAGTTGCCACATGAAGACTACAACAGAAACACGAACCCATGTGTATAGCCTTCAGATTAGATGCACTATTGAGGGATTTACTAAGACAACATGGCCTAAACAAAGATCCATATAGGGTACTCATGTTGGCAGTAATTTTTACATAAAATAGGATTTGTTGTAGATGTGAGAAACATAGGAAACAATAAGGATATATATTATACTCGTGCTAGGTGAAATTTTTTGAATTTTTGGTTTTGTTTAAATAAATAGAGCTTTTGGAATTAAAATAAAAGAGGTAGAACAATAGTCAAAAAGAGCCAAATTAAAGCATATTGACTTAAGAACAAAGCAACTTTAGGGAGCATGAAAGGGATTCCATCAAGATTCAACCAAAAACGTCTAAATTTCAAGACAAATAAGGATGATTTTTTTATCTTGTTTTCTTTATTGATTATTGTCGGTTTCTTTTATCTTAGCATAAATTAAATCGGGATGGATATAATTGAGAATAAGCCTTAAAATTATTATTTTATATTGATATTTTGATTTAATGAAAGATCCAAGTTTTATTACAAATTATTCATGATTAATGATATTGATTGGCTTGAAAAATATGGTAGCTTTTTTATCAATTTTGGAATTTGTATATAGATAACGAGAAATCATATGTATGAATAAATCATGCTATGAATAATAAGAATTACATAGAATCTTAGAGACAAGACTACAAAATCTTATGAATTAGAGTCAAATCTATCAAGAGAATTCATCGAACAAGTAATTCAATTTTAGAAATTTTAACTAGAAAGAGGTTTCAATGAATCAACTTAAGGGTATGGATGTTATCTCTTTAGAAAGAATATGGCTATAACTTTGAAATTTATATAAGTCCAAGAAACTAAGGTTAATCATTTCATCAAGATAAATTCAAGCATATAGAAGTTCTAGAAGAATTCAATATCTATATCTTATTTATCTATTAGTTGCTTCAGTTTTGTTTATTTTGTGTTAATATTTTCTTTTGATTCACTACAACAAATCAGTGTTTTACCGACGGAAATTACCGTCAGTAAACACGAGATACCCGTCGGTGAAATTAATCACCGACGGAATTTGGTGGAGCAAAATTCGGTCGGTGGACTGCCCGAAGCTAAAAATACCGACGGGCATTTTCCGTCGCAATGTTACGATGGAATTCCCGACCGAAATATTATTGTCGGTAGAAATATTGCTACGATAATTGAGTCCGTCGGTGATGCGAAGTTATATTCAACGACATTTTCCGACAGTATGTTATACCGTCGGTAACTAGTGTAACGTTTCCGACGGACAATTGACCGTCGGTAATGACGAATTTTTTTTTTTGCTTTTTGTTTTTATAATAATGATTATATTATATATTCACTTTATGAATTTGTTAATTTATTAATTTGTGTTGCGTTAGAATAATGAATAATGAGGAAATTAATAATTAAAAAAATATAAAAAGAGATTAATTTAATTATTAAAAAATAAGAAATAACAAATCTCTTATGTTTTTAATTGAAAACACATGACAATGTTATGGTAATTATTGTCGAATGATCATGGATGCTCAATGTTTCCCCCCTCTTTAACATTTCCATCTCCTGCCTAAGCTTAGCCATCTCCTCCGCATCTTTGTTTGTCCTTGGCCATCTGCTCCATCTCCGCCTCATCTTAGTCACCGCTCCATCTCCTCTCTCTTCTTACCGCTTGCTCCATCTGCTCCAGCGACTCTTTGATCTTAAAAACTTGCTGCAGCTTCGCTCTCAGTTGTTCTGTTATCTGCAGACTAATCTCCTCCCTCACCTTAGCTATGTCCTCCATATGCCGGTGATGTTGAGTAACCAGCTGCTCGTTTTGATTAGCTATCTGTTCCCTTAATGAGTCCCCCGGAGCTCCGATACATCATGAGATTGAAATGGCCGAGCAGATGCTGCTGTACTAGAAAGGAAAGAGCGCGAATAACAGGTGTTTGCATATGAGCCCAGGCCGAATATTCTTCCACGACGGTCCCAACCACCCACGACATCAAGATATGTCTGAGTCTCGTCCACAGGTTGTTCCTCCTGAAATTGTCGCTAAATATTTTTTTGTATTTGATCCTATTAGAAAGCAATCTTTACATTAGTAAATAAGCTATAATTGTTAAGAAATTATTAAAATATGTTAATTTCACTTACATTCACTTTTCTACATCGACTGTTGATGAAGGTGACACCATCATGTTTCTTCGTGTGGGTGTGCACAAATACCTGCATAGGTGTAGGCTTCGTGCCCAATGCCTTTTCCTACACGTATAACTTAAATTGTCAGATGTTAACTAGTATTTAAAAAAATTTCGTCAGAGTTTCCTCTGTATATATGATATTTGCCCCCTGTTCAACAATGAAAATAACTTCACACAGTCATATGGCACCAGACATTTATATCATAATCACATTGTTCAATAAAGCAAAGTAAGATATATGTAAAATTGTCATGAGAAATTAGATACTTACTAGTTTATGTGCATGCTCGTTGTGGGTAATTGATCCTCCCGTATGCACTGCAAGACTCGGCCCCCCCGACCCTCCATGTCTGTTGGCCGAATTACGCTCAGATATGGACATTGCCGCAGGTGATGTCCAATATTCGTTCCAATGACTTCAAATTTCCTCCGAAATATATCGCGGTCGTGCACCAACCTTGCGTATTTGATTAATTAAGTCGCGATAACGTATGCGTGCTTTCTTTTTCCATTGTTTATACATGGTGGAGTCGACACAAGAATCCCAGTAAAATTCTTTCTGAAATAAGATGAGTAAGAATAACAAAATGTTAAAATGTTGTATGAACATTATGAATATAAAGCAACGTAACAAGAAAATAACTATGATGTGTACCTCAAACTCTTGAAAGTATAATTGCTTTGTGGTGTCAGCTTAATTTTTCCACACATAACCCTCTGGTTCAATTCTTTGCTTGAACGAGGAAGTCATGTTTCTTGAAATTGGTCCAGACGGAACCAACCTAACATATCAAGTGATGTTACCCTATGTACATATTGGTAAAAGTAAAAGTTGATAATAAGCAAATTGTGAAGTGCTTTGATATCACTTACTGGCCATTGACAATAGAAACAAACTTTCTTCCATCAGGTCCCTCAGCGCCAGGCTGACGGACGTCTCCTGCATCCAGTACGCTCGTGTTGGACGATATATGCGTTGGGGAAGGGGATGGTGTAGGCTGAGAAGCAGTCGGTGATGCCTTAACTGCAACTCCCGGCACCAAAGGTGGAGAAGGTGAGTCAGTAGGTGCGGCTGATTGTGACGAACCACCTTCACTGTAATGTCCTCCGAACATGGTTCGAAACCTCGGTGACATGAAGTCACGTTGTCTCTTCGGTCCCATTCTTTTCCTGAAATTCAATTTCTCACAATTCTGTACATGTACAATTTATAATTTGAATGCAATATTCTACACAACACATAGAGGAGAAACAATGGCAACATATGAAGGTTAACAAATTGTTATCAACCATAAATGAACCTTAACAGTTATATAAATATGCAATGTTCACTTTTAATGTGTTACGGATACAACAATAATTGAACGTGAAGGCAAAGGGTAAACATGTCTGGTAGTACATAAGCACATCGATCTATTCATTTTTTAGGATTCCATATAACATGGGAGTTGGTAAACGTGAAAGAGTCCCCAATGTCTGGGTTCACGAGAAGGGTTCGCGCACGGTAAAAGTAAAAGTTGATAATAAGCAAATTGTGAAGTGCTTTGATATCACTTACTGGCCATTGACAATAGAAACAAACTTTATTCCATCAGGTCCCTCAGCGCCAGGCTGACGGACGTCTCCTACATCCGGTACGCTCGTGTTGGACGATATATGCGTTGGGGAAGGGGATGGTGTAGGCTGAGAAGCAGTCGGTGATGCCTCAACTGCAACTCCCGGCACCAGAGGTGGAGAAGGTGAGTCAGTAGGTGCGGCTGATTGTGACGAACTACCTTCACTGTAATGTCCTCCGAACATGGTTCGAAACCTCGGTGGCATGAAGTCACATTGTCTCTTCGGTCCCATTCTTTTCCTGAAATTCAATTTCCCACAATTCTGTACATGTACAATTTATAATTTGAATGCAATGTTCTACACAACACATAGAGGAGAAACAATGGCAATATATGAAGGTTAACAAATTGTTATCAACCATAAATGAACCTTAACAGTTATATAAATATGCAATGTTAACTTTTAATGTGTTACGGATACAACAATAATTGAACGTGAAGGCAAAGGGTAAACATGTCTGGTAGTACATAAGCACATCGATCTATTCATTTTTTAGGATTCCATATAACATAGGAGTTGGTAAACGTGAAAGAGTCCCCAATGTCTGGGTTCCCGAGAAGGGTTCGCGCACGTTCAAACGCACCAATTGAAATAGTGAAACTCCGTCCAGCAGCATTGCGTTGTTGATCACATTCTTGCAATAACATTGCAGCTATATCTATACTTGTTGAGGAAACAGTGAATGAGTGCCCAGTCTTAGAATGGTAGACTTCTTCGGTGGATGAACTACTAATAGGAACAAATGTACCTAAAACGTAATCAGTGAACAAATGTTGAAACCGTGATATTAACCAACCATATAAGTAACGCAAACGGTATATTATTGAATACGTGATTGTGCAGACGAGGTTTGGAGAATAGTAGAGGAGTTGACAATACCCGATCTTCCTATTCCGTTATAAGCTGACGTGACATTGCAGTCACCTTTATCGGCGTACATGTCCTCTTCGAGTTTAAAGGAAGCTTAAACATGTAAGATTGAAAATGAAATGAGAATATGTTTGATAACTTTAATAAATGTTATTACAGGCTCAAACCACGGAAATAGTCAATGTGCAGATCATACTAAACACCTTCAAGTAACATATCGGCCATCGAAGGCAAACGTTTGGTTATATATGATGGAGCGATACTTGAAGTAGTTTTGCTTCCATAGAATTGGACAATTTTCCCACATTCCTCCCAACGGAAAGAATTGTTGCCGTCCGGAACCAATCGCCATGTCGACATACGTTTCTAAAGAAATGTAATGAAAAACCAAACATAATATAATTAAATGTAAATAACGTGACTATTTACATTAAAATATGCAATTACAAACACAAGTCATTCGCTATCATAACTTAATGGAAGATTACAATCATCTTCTCCTTCAGATGAATAAGAATCAAATTCCGGCTCCTCGTTAGATCTCAGACCCTCGTCATCCTCTCCAGATGAAATATCGACAAATTCGTTTGATGGATCGTTCAAAGGTTCAGTATCCTAAACTATACTAATTTTAGCTTTCCTGATAAACATCTCAACTATACTAAATTTAGCTTTCCTTTGTTTTTATATTATATATATTTTCTCTTCTTCTTCAACTAGGTATAAATTTGTAGTATCTCTTCATATAAAGTTGCAGCATTACAATTGTGGCGAGTGAATAGTTTTAAAAACTGTTAACACTTCTGGATCATGATAACTCTAAGAAACGTTTTAGTAAGGATTCTAAAAAATTTACATAGATATTGGATAGCGAGGCATCCAATTGTATGATAGGTTGCTTAGATTTGATATCAAAAAAGTAGTGCCTCTACCAGTGATTTTGCCTAATAGGGCAAAGATAACTGCATCAACGATGGGACAAGTCATATTAAGTCAAGATGTGATTTTGATTAATGTCCTTTATGTGTCTAATTTAACATGCAATTTAATTTCCATAATCAAGTGAGTACTAAGTTAAATTGTCATATTCTATTTACTAATGAGCTTTGTGCGATACAAGATTGTTCCTTAAGAATGGTGATTGGAGTGTGGAAGCTTAGGGGTGGGGGAAGGGGGTTCTACTACTTCAAGTATATGAGGCTATATTTAGTTATAAAGATAGAGAGAACAAACTCCTTTATGGTATGACATCAACATCTTGGACATCAGTTAAGTCAACACTTTTCTTTTATTACTTATATTAGTAAGATAGATTTTAAGAACAAGAATATTTATAATGCCTATTTTTCAGCTAATCAAACTTTTTGTCCTTTCCCATTAAGTAATAAAAACGTTGAAGTTGTTTTGATCTTATATAAAGTGATTTACGGTATCTTATTGTAAGGTATCATCTTATGGTGCATTTTATTTCAATACTATTATAGATGATCATAGTATTACGCTTTGGGTTTATTTAAAGAAAAAAGTGAGGCTAGTCGATACCTAACAGATTTTTGTGATTTGGTAAAAACTCAATTTGGAAAGATTCTTAAGTGCATACAAAGTGATAATAGGTTGGAGTTCAACTAAGGGCCAATGTGAGAATTTTATAGAGAGAAGCATATTGCTCATGAGAGGGTAAACAAAAGCATAGGAATATTTTAGAGGTAGCAAGGGTGCTACAATTTCAAGCTACCTTACTTATTTGTTTTTGAGGATTGTGTTTTAATTATGACTTATCTGATAAATTGAATGTCGACTATTAAATTGAATAAACAATCTACTTATAAGATTTTTGTGTAGTGTGAGGTTACCCTACAAACATGTTAAAGTGTTTAACTACTTGTGTTATGCTCAAAATAATCTAAGAATAAAGGATAAATTCATGCCAAAAACTAGGTGATGTATCTTTGTAAGATACCTACACAAAAGAAATATTGAAGGCTTTATGACCTCGAAAAGAGTGATTTCTTTTATTCTCGTCACGTTTCATTTCATGAAAACATGTTTCCTTTTGCTATAAGTGATGAATAGGTTGAACGTCAAATTAGAGATGTTAATCACTCCTTTAAGGAAAGTTTAATATGATGGAGATGAGCAATAAAAGCAAAAATGAAATCGAGAGTGAAAATTTAGAGTTAAAGTGTAGTGTAAGTGATTCTTGCAAGGGGATTGCTATAAATCAAGAAGCAGAGAGTAGACCATGGCGAACAAATTGTCAATTGCTCAGTTGGAGACTTTGTTTTTATTCTATCGTTACGGAAGATTCAAGGCCATTTTTGACCAAAATTGAGCCTCTTAGATTGACAATACAACAATAGCATATGCAAAGAACTCACACAACTGTACATGTATATACAGAGGGGTTTATTTAAAATTGTTCTAAAATCAAACAAAAATTCAAGGCCTATAGTATGTTATCTGGAAATCTTTTGAAGAATAATCAAATGAAAATTGGTTTATGACCACCCTTAAAGCCACCACAACTTGAAAGCTCCTCATGTACTCCTCTTCCCTTAACAAATTATGTGATGTTTGATAATTTTTCCTAGGATCATCGGGCCTTTTTGGTTGCCATAACCTCAGGGGTTGAGCTTAGGAATTAGTTAGAGATTGTGAAAAGCACAAAATGGCAAGATGCGATGGCCCAAGAAATTTTTGCACTTGAAGTGAATAAAATATGGTCTTTGGTGACTTTGCCACTTGGAAAGAAGACAATTGATTATAAGTAAGATCAAATACAAGTCAGATCACACATTTAAGAGATACAAGGAACGATTGGTTATGAAAGGTTTGACACAAATTAAAGGTCTCAGCTTTCAAAAGACATGTCCGCTTGGTTGCCAAGCTTGTGAACGTTATATTTTTCTGTCCATAACAACATGGCTGTGTCCATACATTAAAATTTGTTAATGTAAATTACTTGAAAGTATATGGACATTATCATATCTTCACTTTTAATTCTTATTAACTGAAAATTATATTTTATCTTAGACTTGTATAATTCCTTCATATTAATAACTTAGTTTTATTTTCATTAGCATTTCTATTTATTATAATTTAACTCTAGAATATTATATTACTTTTGAGATTTTTGTAATGAATTTTTATTGATATTTATTCTAACAAAATAATTAATAGTCTATTAGATGGCTTTAAAACTTATATATGATAATACATCTCTAATCTTATAAATTGAATTAAATACTGAAACTTTATATTACTTGTTAATAGAAAGAATTTTGTTTGGATTATGATTTAATATACATGTACGTATTGTATTGAAAGTTCTTTTTCCAATTGTAACTAAGTGTTAATAGTAAGCATTTGTATAAATAAATGTTTGACAAAACATTATATTTAACATGCATAAGATGTGGTACACACAACTTTGTTTTATAAGAAAGTAATAGTTTGAATTTAATTGAAAATGGCCTTTATGGTTAAACTCATTTTACAAATATTTTATATAAATGAATCATATTTGATATATCTTTTTATATAAGAATCATAATAATTCATCTTTTTAATACTCACTCCATACACATAATCGAAGTATTAGTTTTAACAATTAAATCATCATTATCAAAAACTATAGAAACTTTTGGCAATGTAGTACACAAATTCTTAATTTTCTTATTCAAATCTTACATTTTCTTTAAAAGCATTTGAAGAGCAATAATTTACATTTAATTTATGATGCATATAAAACCAATAATAATGAAACAATTTACATATATTTTACAGATGCATAGCGACCAAAAATTTTCATATAATTACAACAATAATTTACATATTATTTACACATGCATATAAGAGCAATAATTTACATAAAATTACAGCAACAATCAATGTATAATTTACAGATGCATATAACACCAATAATTAACATATAATTACAACAAAAATTTAGATTTAATTTACGGATGTATATAAGAGAAGTAATGTACATATAATTAAAGGAAAACTTTCCATATAAAAAATAAAAAACCTTCATCATTCCTGTCAAGAACATCGGAGAAATTAAAGAGGAGAGGGAGCATGACTTACGTACAAAGCTGTCGGAGAGGAGGAGGAGGAGCGACGTCAGCGTGCGGGGAACCACGACCAGCAACCGATGAAGGACGAGCAGCAACCGGCGAAGGACGAGCAACAACCGACGGCCACGAACCAGGAAGAAGACGGAGAGAAGAATCGCCAGGGAAGAGAGAGGAAGGTTGCGTCTATGGGGGAGAGGAAGAAGAACGCAGACGCAGCCCTAAATTAACACCAAAACGACGTCGTTTTGGTTTTAACCAAAACGACGTCGTCAAACTTAAGTCAAGGGCGCGAATTTCACCGACCCCTTCACCGACGGAAATTACACGTCGGAAAATATCTGATGAAATTCACCGACCGAAAAGTTTTCGGTTGGAAAAAAGTTCCAAGCACCACCAATATCTCCGACGTTTCCGTTTTTTCGGTCGCTATTTCCAACGGTCTACATTCCGTCGGTATTGTTCCGTCGCAATTTATCATTTGCCTTGTAGTGATTCAATTATTTGTTTTGATAGATTAGATAATAGAAATATGGTTAGAACTAGAATGATGTATGCTAGTCATACATTACTTTTAGCATCATTTCTATAAATATTGCTTATATTTTGGATAAATTTGGAGGATTTGGTACTTAATATTAAAAATATTTTATTTCAAGTCTTTTTTGCACCTATTTAAGGAAAAAAGAGCAAAATTTGAAACTAATTGGACTAACTTAGAGCAAGTTTGGAAGATTTGGAGAAGGGATTTTAAACATGGAACTTATACGCTATCATGCCAGGATCATGTTGCAAAGTGATTACTTCATTTTCTTCCTCATAACCCTATATACTCCTGTGTTACCCCTTAGAGTGTGAAACACATAACCTTACGCGTCTTCATATAAGTCTCATATCAGTGTGAAAGATTTTTAGATAATTATAAGTACAACATAATGTATTACATATATACCCATGTTAGGATCGTATAGCTCATTAAAAAGCTAGGTTTCAAATTTAAGGAAAAGATGGCAAAAAAGGAGAGCTTTTTGGCTAAGAAATAGTGGAAAAGCAATAGAAAACCAACTAGAAGCTAGTCTACATTTTTGTTGATATTACATCACTCTTAGAAGTTAGACTAGATTTTAACAAATATTCATTAAAAATTCAAGATTGAAGAATAATGATCTTTTATCTTTATTTTGTTCCTCTTTGTTTAATTATAAACTAATTAGGGTATATATTTAGGTAAGATGCATCCTTATATGTAATATGTTTTGATTGGTTCATTGATTTGATAAATATTTTGTATCCTTATGATTTATCCATATTTTTATAACTAATTAAATTGAAAGAGTGAAAGCAGAACATTCAATTATTGGATTCATGCATCATGATCATTTGAGAGATAAGATTTGTGGTTAGATTACACTGTGGATAACTATTGGCAAGAAAGTTGCAACATCTTCCTAGGTTAGGGTAAAACCTATCAAGAGAGTTCATAAAACAAATTAATGCTTTCTTAACTAAAACCTATCAAGAAAGGGATTTTAGTTAGTTAATCTAAAGAATAGAGGTTGTATGTCTAGATGCAAAATATAATTTAAGCTAAGAATTATTACTAGTCAAGAAACTAGAATCATTCAAGAAGCACAGTGAAATTGAATACAGTAAAGTCCTAGGAAAAGCTCAGCATAGATTGTTTTATTCTGGATCATTGCTTTATTTTAGCATTTAGATTTTTTTTTGTTATTCAATCTATCGTAACCATTGTTATAACTTATTAAGTTTTTGGATAGTTGTTAATTAACCAACAGTACTTATAATATCAACTCATGCTTACCTATTCTATCTACAAATACATTGTACACTTACGGTTAAAATATGTATAGTTCACATATCAAGTTTTTGGTTTCATTTTTTGGGGTAAAAAGAATTAATAGTGAAAAATTTGCAAATTGATTAGACTGGGATTTTCATTTTGTTTTATTTCAGTTTCTTTATTACTTGTTGAATTTTATTTATTCTTTCTCCTTTGCAAGTCACTTATTGTTTGTGCTAGTCTAGGGGGCCAGATCTTTTGTCCCCCTTCCCCTGGCCTTATGAATAAAACTATAGATTAAGTATACAGTTGCATATAGTAAATGGCACTAAACCATTATCAATGGTCAAGTGAGAGAGTGAATGGTTTATCAAAACCCTTAAAATTAATCTTTAATTCCTTGAACTATTGTATTAGTCACAAAACTAAGTCGAATTATATGATAACTAAATATTAATTTCTTCATTTAAATTGATAAAGCAAAATGAAGTTGTGAATATTTACCTAATAAGCTAAAATTAACAAGAAACAAAATGCATCAACTTACTATAAAAGTGATAAATTCAATTTTACCTAACTCTAATTCAAGATAAGAATCTCATCTAATAATACTTATAATCATTAGTTTAAAAAGAATAAATTTTGGTAACTCAAGCATTTAGTATGAAACCTATCATGATAATCATAACAAGTCTTAATTTTATTTTTAAAAGTCCCAATTTTCTAAATTAATTGAATCAAACATGACATTCAAATCAAAACCAACCATTAATTGATTGAGTGTAATATCATTTCATATCAATTAAATGTTAGTAAATAAGCTATAATTTAAATAATTGAGATAAATATAAATTTTCTTATTTCTCATAAGTTAAATTTGAAAATGTATAAATAACCTACTTATTATTTGTACCAATCATTTATGATAATTGCAGAGTAGTAAGCTTATGAATAGCAATAGAATAATAAATACTAAATTAATTTTTAGATCAATTAAAATTAATTACTCAATAAATAAAAAACAAGAAAGAAGAAATATTTGAATTAAAATAAAGTTTAGGTTTAGAACAAAACCTCCCAAAGTTACAGATTCATTTTTAATTCCCCTTGAATTAGAACATTCTGATTTTGCCACTCGTGGCTATCACTCCACGACAAAATAGAAGAAAAAGGATAAATAATTAAGAATAAACATATTCTTCCCTCTTAAAAACCATATTTTATAATATTTATGAGATAATGATTATAACAAATCAAAATCCTTATATAATAGGGATGAAAATAAAGCTTCCTAATTAAACTAAACTTTCTAAAGTGAGTTTGACTTTAAACATGATCTCGTCTTATTAGATTCAACAATCTGGACTCTTTTGCTCCATATTTCTAAAGTTTGTGACTTTAACAAATGATGCTTTGATTAGATATTTCCAAACAAATTTGGTTCAATCTCTACTCGCCACCTCTTAAAATAACAATTTAGCAATTGAGCACAAAGATCACCCAAAATAAAAGAGATAAGTCTAATTAATATGATTTAATCATATCTTATTAGAGAGCCACTCTTAAGAATGTTTCAGTATGATTTAAATATCTTGAATCTTTTGGCTACTAAGACAAACAGTTCTTCACAAAAGTTTGGCCATATGCATGTTAACTCCTCTTGTACTACTATTGCGCTTTATTACATTTATGGATCTCGAGGGAATTAAACTATAGATTTTCGATTGGAAACCAATGTTTACATAAATATTATGAGATAATGATTATAACAAATCAAAATCCTTATATAATAGGGATGAAAATAAAGCTTCCTAATTAAGCTAAACATTCTAAAGTGAGTTTGACTTTAGACGTGATCTCGTTTTATTAGATTCAACAATCTGGAGTCTTATGCTCCATCTTTCTAAAGTTTGTGACTTTAACAAATGATGTTTTGATTAGATATTTCAAAACAAATTTGGTTCAATCTCTACTTGCTACCTCTTAAAATAAAATAAATATCAATTTTACTAATTGAGCACCAAAATCACCCAAAATAAAAGAGATAAGTCTAATTAATATGATCTAATCATATCTTATTAGAGAACCACTCCTAAGAATATTTCGGTATGATTTAAATGTCTTAAATCTTTTGGCTACTAAGACAAACACTTCATCTCAAAAGTTTGACCATATGCATATTAACTCCCTTTGTACTACTATTGTGCTTTATTACATTTGTGGATCTCAAGGAAATTTAACTATAGATTTTCGATTGGGAACCAATGTTTATATGATTCTACTCTTAAAAAATTTAACTTCATCAATAATCCCAAACCTCTCCTATGAACATAGGTTTAACCTTTCAGCTTAGAACAATAAATAATCACCTTTTTTTAACCTAGATCTTTTAATACCCCACTCCTTAGAAACCTAACCTGGAGTCTATCCTAAAGAACTTCCTAACTAAAGAGGAGTTTAAGGAGAATATTAGGAAGTTAAGTTCTAATATGGACTTTATAGCTACCCGCAATAAGATAAGTCCAGCTAACTCAACTTCTTAAAAGACCTAAATGTCCTAAATATTGAGAAGTTATAAACTATTAGAGATCATTAAGAAGAGGGAGGTCAGGGATAGATATAATAATAGAGAGAAAGGGAAACCAAGTGAGTAAATTGGATGAAGCCTATGTTAATTATGCTACCACCAAGAAGGAGCTATTGATAATGGTGTTTGTCCCGAAGAAATTCAAGTCATATTTGGTAGGGATGAAGATTTTTGTTTACACAAATTATTCCATCATCGAAGATCTCTCAAACAAGAAAGAAACCAAGCTAGTATTGATCAGATGGATCCTTCTCCTTTAAAAGTTTAAATTGGAGATTTGGGATAAGAAAGGGAAAAAAAACTTAGTATCTAACCATCTTTCTAGATTAAGGCAAGAGCAAGATGAGAATAGATTCAATAAGATACTAATAAATGATTGCTTTTTGGATGGTTAATTATTTTCCTTCTTAAAAATGAAAGTTCTATGGTATATATATTTCATGAATTTCCTTGCTTATGGAATCTTATTATCTAACTTGAGCTACCAATAGAAGAAGAAGTTCTTCTCGACTATTAAATACTATTATTACACTGAGCTTATTTTATTTAAGCAGTGTGTCAATAAAATTTTTAGAACGTATGTACCCGATGATAAAATGTAGAATATATTCTTTTACTTCCATGTTTTTTTTAAATTATGGTGGTCACGTTAGTTCCTCAAAAATACCCACCAAGATTCTATATATGAGTTGTTATTAGCCTTCCCTCTTTAAGGATGCTCATAGGTGTGTAACAATATGTGACTAGTGCCAAAGTACAAGAAATATTTTAAAAAGGAATAAGATGCCTCTCAATAAAATCCTAAAGGTTGAGATATTTAACATTTGGGGATTAATTTCATGTGCCCCTTTCTATCATCATATGGTAACAATTATATTCTTGTGGCAATGGATTACTTGTACAAAAGGGTAGAAGCTATGGCATCACTAAATCATACTGATAAGGTGGTAGTAAAGCCCTTCAAGAAAGTGTTTTTTTTTAGGATTGTTACTCCTAGAGTTATAATAAGTGATAGGGGCGCACATTTTACCAAACATTAATATGAAGCCCTCTTAAGAAAGTATAGAGTGACTCATAAGATTACTTTCGGATATCACCCTTAAACTTGTGGCCAAGTGGAAGTTACTAATTAGGAAATCAAAAGTATCTTTAAAAATATAATCATTAGATTAAGGAAAGACTGGCAATGAAGTTGGATGAAGCCTTATAGGACTATCATATAACTTTTACGACTCTGATAGGAATAACATCATTTAAGTTGATTTATGAGAAATTTTGTCACCATTTGATCTAATTAGAGCATAAAACTTATTAGACAATTATGGTCTTTAACTTCGATTAAAAGGCTACAAGTAAACGATGATTGCTCCAACTCCATAAGCTTGATAAGTTGAGGTTAGATGCCAATGAGAATGCCAAGATCTATAAGAAGTTTCATAAAAAGATCCTCCATATAAAGTTTCATAAAGGCGATTAGGTACTTTTGTTTAACTCTCAATTGAAAATTTTTACAGGTATATTGAAGCCAAGGATGTATGAACCATTATAAGCATTAAAATTATTTCCTTATAAAGTTGTGGAGGCATGAAGTGAGAAGACAAAAGCCTTCAAGGGGAATAGGCATTGACTAAAACCCTAAGTAGCAAGAGATTTAATAAGAAAGGAGCTATATACGTACTTTCCTATCCTTCCATAGATCCTAAGTAATGATAAAAGGAACCAAACCTATGACATAAAATAAGTACTTGTTAGGAGACAACTTAACACTTATTTACTTCTTATGTTCCAAACTTTAGTGTTTTAAGTTATTTTACTTAATAGTTATTCATTTTCCTTAGTATCATTGTCATTTCTTGATCTTATTTTGTTGAATTTTGGTTAAAATCTCATGATAAGTGTTTAGAGTTGGTGTATTTTTAGTTTTGTAGTTTTTAGGCCAATATAAGTACTTTATTGGCATCTACGTGCTTATGCTTTTAATTAATCATCAATTACTAATGGACAAAGGAAAACTGTTAAATAAGTTGACGTTAATTAAAAATGATCAACTATGGCTATTTCTATACTGTTTCTTTTTTCCTTGTGATAGGAATGTGTCTACACTGTTTATAGATATAGAAATTACACAAAAGTTGGGTCATCTTTCATAAATTTTCTTGTCTACTATCTGTAATTTCTTATTAAAAGGTTGTTATAATTCTAATTTTTATTCTCCAATTGTGAGAAAAAATCTTGTTTACTCAAGACTAATTAGATTATTGATCTATAGAAAAACTTACCAAATTTTGAGAACATTAGGACATGTAGATGCTTAAAATGTTTATTCCCTTTATCCTTGCCAAAACTCACAAAAAAACTTTCACATAAATCTATAATATAGTTAAAGGTTCAACAATTGACAATAATTGTAAGGTAGAATGAGGTTCGAAAGAGATGACTTATGTTCTCAATCAACATGTGGATTATAGACCAAACATGTGAATATATTTTTAAAGGAATTATATTTTTTGTGACAGATTTGTTGATCACAATAAATTAATACTTGAAAAGTATTAATTGGTTGGATGCTGAAGTTTAAAACTATTTTGTTCACTGTGTTTAACGAAAAGTATTAGTTCGTTAGACGCTCAAGTATTGATCGAAAAATTCTAGTAGGCTTTTGATTGCTTCTAAATGTAGGCCATAAACATATTGTATGCACACTGAATACTAAAATTAACTTCTTTGCATCTCTAATTTCATCTCTAATTAACTTCTTTGCATTCTTCTCAGTTGAAACCTTTGCACACCAGGCACATGTTGATAAAAATTGTTCCCATGTATGTTCTTTTTGTACATAGTAAGGAGACAAAATTAATAGTATAAGAAACTTGTGTATTCCTATTAAGCTTGCTTTAAATTGATTACAATGGCAGGTACCTTTGTAAATAGACTAGTATTACATAGCTTAGAAGTTTTGGACAAGTTACTAACATGGACACATCTATCTAGTGAAGCTTATTTCGTAGGCTAGCACTTAGGACTAGGGACTTACTTCATAACCAACTGCACGCTTTATTCTTCTTCTTTTTTAATAACTGGATGCATTGTACACCACATCAAGAATCAATCACTCGTGGCACTAGTGACTGAGTGACTGATTCTTGATGTGGTGTACAATGCATTTAATAATGAACTGGTGTGAACTCAAACTTTGGTGAAGAGTGCCATTGTTCAAGTTGACGCAACACCTTTCAAGCAATGGTATCTCCAGCACTATGGAGTTGACATTGGTCACAAAAAGAAAACTACAACACCTACCAAGAAGGAAGGAGAGGTATTACTCAAACATTACCTCATCCTTTCTGTTGGTAGTGTAATTCCCTAACATGCAATGTCTTCTTTTTGTAATTTCCTAACATGCAAATTATATTCCACGACATTTTTTAAACGTCGCAAATTGTCATGTTTTCTTGCGGTGACATGACGAAGAACAAAAGACTATGGATCAAAAGCTCTTCCTTGAGATGATCTAATTTTAGTTTAAGGAAAAGGGAATGACCCTTAATTTTGTTTGAGACTCTTCTTCTCTAAGCAACTGATAGGGCTCTTAAATATTAAACGACATTGGCCTCTAAGAGCACTACAGTGAATGGTTGCATGTTAACAGGTTCAGCATCAGCTGGGGTTTCCACCTGTTTCTTGTAGTCCAACGACTCGTCATTAGAAACGTCACACCATTTCGTAGTAACATCTTTATGTCCTCTCTCTACATATTCTCCTCTTTCCAAGTGTATCGCCGTGGTTTCAACCGCTGTAGATATGGACTCATTAAGCCTGAGGGAGAATTAACTGAAAATTTTATATGAAAAATGCGTACCGATGTACAATAGTTAACAACTTTCACTCTATGAAGCTCCACACTATCCAGGTAATGCGAGAGCATAGCCAAAACAATAATGTAAACTAGAGGAATTGGCTTCTATAAATCCTTGAAGTACATGTTTAAAAAGTCCTACGTAATTACAACATATGAGATGAAGGTTACGTTAAGCTACCGTTGCCCTCTTACATAATTAGGGAAGAAGCTAAAATTTCATACTTGCTCTACTAAAGGTGTAGGAGACCATGAGAGTCTTCAAGATGTCCTCGTAAGTATCGAGACTGGGCTCAAACACATAAATCCCAACATTGACGTATGGAGAAAGAGGAGGACCCAATTTAGCAGGCCACTTGACTTATCAGGAAACTATTGACACAGAACCTAGTCGGACTAATCTTAATCCCTTTAGACTCTATCCTAAGAGTTCTAGAGGAGGTAAACTTGGAAATTCTAAGATCCCTCAGGTTCTTACGTCGCTTGTATACATCTGCAATTGATCACTGGCCTCCCCTTTGCTCAATATCAAGTTCCCATTAGCCTCCAGATTCTCCAATAACTCCAACTCCCACATTGTTGCTGAAAGCCAGACGTTTGTAATTGATCCGATCAAGGAGCTGTGCCCAAGGGACTAGAGGATCATCAATAGGAATAATGCCAATTTCTCCTCCGTTGGTGTGACTCGAACTTAAGACTTCCAAAAAAGGAGAGCCTTAAGTAAGAAGCTTTGACAACTCAAGTCACTCTTACTTGTCAACACAAAACCTAACCTTGTTCCAAAAAGGTTGATCCCCAATCTCAAGGGCCCCCAGTCGCAGGCTCGACCACCGTTGGGGGATTGAATTACAATTTAATCTTGGTCAATTCCCTAATATAGCAGTCCACTGCCTTTCGTTGTTGTCAGGAGTCGAATCTAAGACGTTGTTCTAATTGACTCTATTAGTTGACCAACCAAGCTACCCGTGCGGGCTCACATAACCTAACCTGGTATTGTGGAATGTGGACTCTATGTTTATTTATAGAAACAGTCCATCACCGCATAAAAATTTATATTTCATCAACTTGGCCTCAAAGTCAGACGCGCCAAAACATGTGCATGAACTCTCCAAATGGTATTTATTTTAAGACTATGCACGTAACCACGTTATTTATATCCATTTGAAGACATTACTTCAACTCTCCCCATATTATCGTGAGATTGAAGAAAGGAAATGTGGAAAACATAGAAGGAATGAGACAAGGACAGCTACAGCTACAGCTAAGCTACTTAATGATTTCGTCGAAAAAACAGGAACACAGTTAGTTTCCATTCACGAATCTTTATCAGGTGGCCCTGTGATTAGGGCAAGAGTTGAAACTAAACAAGTTGAGAGATAGGGACAGAGTCTGGCCTTTACTGATTCGCTTCTTGCTAAAAAGAAAGAGCCTGGTCAAGTCATTCGTGACTTTTTGCATGTAGCTATAGTTGCATGATGATGATGTTTTAATCTCACTTAGCTCTTCTTCACTTCAAAATCCTACTAATTTCTGGAGGCAGCCAAGGACAGGAGACTAAGAGGTCTTAATGGTAAAAAGCTATAAAGTAAACATCTTTCTGTGTCTGCGTGTCTGTTTCTCTCTCAATCCCCGCTCGTCAATGGAAGAAAACACGCAAAATATGAGAAAATTTAAGGTTTTTATTTGAAGCTGAAAAGGCAAAACTTTGCTCCAGTGTGTCCCTTCCAGAGTAGCCCTCCCTTAAAACGTGGCGCCTCCTTAGCCCTCGTCTTTCGACTCTCTCCTTTCTGTCTCAGACTCAGTCTGTTCGTTTTCTCTCTCTTTTTCTTTTCTGGGTTCGTTGCATTTGGTTCGGCTCTGTTCAGCTTGCTGAATCCCGATCTTATGTAGCTCATTTACCTTTCTACTTTTTTTCTCAAGCCTAGACTGAAGGTTTGTGATCTTTGTCTATTTGATGCTTGAGATGGGTATTGGTTCTTTTCAGGGGTGAGATGGCTACCAAGAGAGAAGATCTGTTTTTTTGACTACCTTGTTAAGATTTATGAAAATGGAAATAGCGAGATTGTGGTTGAATCTATATGCAGCGGTGTGTTTTGTTTGTTTTTCTTTTCTGAGGATTCTGTTGTTGTCAAACGGAGGTGCGCATGTAGCGTTATTTATTAGATCTAATGATTATACTACAACTTTCTTCTGCTATTTTTGATTAAGAATTACGTGTTTAAATGAAGCTTTTATGTTTTGTTTCTGCGCGAGAAATTAACCTGGGAGTTCTTGATTTTTTATCTTTGGTGGGTTAGGGAAGAAATTTTTGAACACTGATTAATCAGTTGTTTATTTCATTGTGCCGGGAAGTTTTGGACTTTCATGGCAAATATTCGTTTTCGTGTCCGAACTCTAATTTATGTTATTTTGTTTCTTTCTCGGATATATTGTTTGCGAGTTTCTGTTATGTTTATTTTAGATTCTGCTCGTGTAGAAACATAATCAATCATAGCTTCATATGACAGGCCGATCAAGGAATCTATAGTCTGGAGCTTGCTTTCTGCATTGCACCGACACATGCATGCCCCTAATCACGTTTTAACAGACCATTTTTACTTACTGACAAATACATTGTGTGTTTACTCTGTCCCGCCTGTCTCGCTTTTTGGCCGAAAACTTAAAAGGAGGTGAGGAATGTAGGTGCTAGAAATTGGCAGCACTTTCTTTGAGGCAAAAGACTCCTCAAGTTGGCAATTTCTAATAGTCAAAAGACTTTGGGTATTGGCTAATAAAAATAGAGCCTTGGAAGTACTAAAAACTTTAGATGAAAGAACTTGTGATTTCTTTCTTTCTATGAGTTTCTTTGCGTAACCTTAGTCTGGTTTGAAGCATTTTCTTGTTAGCTTGCTTATCAATTTGAGCAGAAAATGCATTGTTGTTATTTGGATGTGCTTATAATGGCTTCTAAATTTTCTCAGATTTTTGATGCATTGCTCTACATTTTGTTATGAGAACATTATAAGAAGTTCGACTCTGTCCATGATGTCACTCAGATCATGGAAATCGATAAAAAGGAATGCATTTCTTGACGGGGTATGGTCTACTGTCATTTTGTTTCTTCACTCCTCTCCTCTTTTGGGACTGCAAATAGCTAAGAAGGTATAGCAGTTGTAAAATTGATCTCTTGTGATAACCTTTTGAACTGTATATCACCGATGCAGGGAAAATGTGGACTAAAGATGAAGAGGCTGCCAGTGATGGCAGTTTTATGTACAGTAATGTTGTTCATTGTATACAGAACCACAGTTTACCAATATGAACATACACAGGTGCCCTGATCCTTTCATCTAAACATTAACTAGCTAGGTAGATCAAGTGTCTGCTGGTTGTCTTTTCCTGGTTAATTTGTGCGCTGGAGAGAGGAAAGTTGATTGGTGCTACATTTATCTCAACACTTCTTTGTGTAACTTGCTTAATACTATTTGATTGGATGATCACATTGATTTTCAAGATGAATATAAATTGGCTGTGCCATTACTGCTGGTGTGAGTTAAAGTGTTATTTAAAGTTTTTATCTTGGAATCATCAAAACTTGATACCACTTCTTCAATGTTTGTCGTTTCTGTTGATGGATTGAACTTGAATATTTGCATTTTTATAATTTTCCTTTTTCCTGCTTGACTTATACTTCTACACGACAATATGATTTCAACTTTTGTACTTAATGCTGCTTATTCTTTTAATATTTTGTTCTTTTTCATTCTCATCTTGGTCACTGAGTTTGTTTATTTTGCTTCTTAATTTCCTCTTTTGCTGTTATTAGATGGAAGAAAAGTTGCGTCCATTTGACACATTGAAGGTAATTTTAGAACTGTAATTTTATCATAAACTTATTCTTTTGCTCTGAGATGAAGAGCTTGCAAAGCTACAGCTTCAGTCTGCTCTAATTCTGGAATACTACTTTTTTTTTTAACTACAAGTGGGGTGGTTTTTTCATTCGCTTACGTGGCTTTTGATGCAACTGTAGGAATCAGCTTTGGCTTCTGGAATGCTGCGTTATTTACCTCGTGGTATTGTACAAGCCAGTTCAGATTTGGAGTTGAAACCTCTGTGGTCAACTAGCAGGTCAAAGGTCAGTTTCGATTCCCTGTTCTGTTTAAGAGCATGTGTTTGAAAAACATTCATAATTCTGGTAGTGTGGCAATATTTTAGTGATTTTAAATTGTAGTTGGCTATTATTCCATTCTGCCAATGTTTGTTGTCTGCAATGTGTTGTGTTTGTGTTATTCACGACATGTTTGTTGACATCAAGTGCAGGTTGAATCTTATAGCCTGCGCAACTTGCTAGCTATTCCAGTTGGTATAAAGCTAAAGAGTAATGTTGATGCCATTGTTGAAAAGGTATAGCATTCTGCTTGTGTGATTGTTATGTTTAAGAGCTGAATTTTAGCCTAATTTCATGGGATTCAGTTTCTTCCAGAAAATTTTACGGTTATTCTTTTCCATTATGATGGGAATTTGGATGGCTGGTGGGATCTTGAGTGGAGCAGCCAGGCCATACATATAGTTGCTCAGAACCAAACAAAGTGGTGAGCTTGATCTTGGTGAAAATTTGAAACACTTTTTGCACCCAAAGGCACGGGGTTTTTTGTTTTGTCTTTGAAATACATATTTTTCTGTGTACAGCACACTAACAACGGATATGAGGGAGCAATATCAAAGAGTTGAATGTAATATGATATTCTAAATGAAACTAAAACCACTTAGATTAATCTCTATGAGTTTCATAAAACGGGCGATGAGAGCTGTTGGTTGTATGTCTCATGGTTTACTTTGTAAGCTAAGGTAGAAAAGATAAAAGAAAAGAGACTGTTACTGTAGCTTTAGCGGCTATAAAATATGATTGTAGACTTTGAATCTTCAAAAGGTGGCCAGAGACATGGATTTTGGAATGAATACTTCACTTCATCTTACTGTTTCAACTTCCAGAGCCGCACTGCTGCTCTTCTGTCTTAATCTTGTACATATCTAAATTTGACGTACTTGCATGCATACTATAGAACTTACAGTTCAAATTGAGGTTCAGCAGTAGTTTTGATAGAACCTGGTTCATTTTCAGGTGGTTTGCAAAACGGTTTCTGCATCCAGCTATTGTTTCTGTTTATGACTACATATTTCTCTGGGATGAAGATTTGGGGGTGGAGAATTTTGATCCGAGAAGGTAAAGCCATGGACTTTTTAGACTTGCTTAAATTCAATTTATTTGTCTTCCATACTTTTTTATTTTTATTATTGTGCTATATGCATTCTTAGGTGATACACGTACAGGAGACAATTTAGCCGATTTTACTTTTACAGGTATTTACAGATTGTGAGATCAGAAGGGCTAGAGATATCTCAACCTGCTTTAGACCCCAATTCAACAGATATACATCATAGAATCACCATTCGTGCCAGAACAAAGAAGTTTCATAGGTGAATGTGATGAGTTTTAGGAACTTTTTCTTGGGATCTTAAGACTTCTGTTGCTTTTAGAATTACTGACCTTGTCTTAATCCGTGCAGAAGAGTCTATGACAGCAGAGGCAGTACTAAATGTTCAGATGCTAGTGAGGGGCCACCATGCACTGGGTATGTGGTCTCTCATATTTGCGTTGGTTGTTTTTGCTGCTGATGTAAATATCTGTATTGATTTCATTTCCAGGCTTTAAAAACTTAATAATTCAATTATGCCTAGGAGCTTGAGTACCAACTTCATGAACTTTATTATTGCTAGCTTACAGATGTCCTGCAGGAATTCCCTTAAACATGGGTCTATTTCAAAATAATTTAGTTTGTGCATGTTCTTCCATAGATTTGTCGAAGGTATGGCTCCAGTTTTTTCAAGATCAGCTTGGTATTGTACTTGGCATCTTATACAGGTAAGATGTGTATGTACGTTTATATATATAACTATACATATGGCCAACCTTTTCATATTACCTTTGTTCTAGTGACGATTTTATGTCTTCTGTTATTAGCATTTCTTCACCTACTTGGATTAAGTTTTGAAACACGTTCTAAGAAGGAACTTTCACATGCTTTTCCTAAATTTTCTTCTTTGAGTTGGACTGTGACTTTGATTAGATTCTAGTTGTAGAATTTTTTCTTTAACATCGTATATGAGGCAATTGATTATTGTATTAATACGCTGTTATTGAGAACCTGGTCTAACCTTCTTGGTACTGAATTCTACTTCCGTTTGTTCTTCTTACTTTGTTCAGAACGATCTAGTCCATGGCTGGGGAATGGATATGAAACTAGGATACTGTGCACAGGTATAATAATCCGACAATGCGCTTTTGCTGTTTTCTTTATATTCTTTTTGTGCCTAATTATTAATTTGAGTTTTACGGTGCAACTTTTGGTGTTTATTTAGACGTTGTTTTCTACATCTGTTATTTGTTTTTGTGGCTTAGTTCTGTGCATTTATTTAAAGCCTGTGGGCTAGATCACGTGGCCTATAGCATTCTCCTCTTCAATATATATTCACAAACTATCTGGTTGTAATCGATAGCCAACTGAAACAGTGTGATTGGGTTGCTACAATTAAACATACCCTCTTCGACATTATTATATGATCACTGAGTGTTTACACGATGTCTGCAATATTTGTATATTTGGTGATGTCTCAACGATTCCATCAGCATCTCTTACTAAATCCTCACTATTGATGTGAAGTCTCCCCCCTATAACTGCTTCTGCTTTTTGTGGCATTGCACCTTAAGTTTCTCTGTGAAGTCATCGAGGGTAGCATCGTGCTTTGTAGTTATCAATTGAGTCTTGTGCTATTTGAAAGTGAAAATGTCCTCTAGATACCACTTCCTGCTATAATTCCTTGTAATAATCTTCACTGAACATTGGAAAGCTTATTACTTTATTAGTTGCATTAACTTATAAAGGACTCTGGAAATTTACAGGGAGATCGGACAAAGAAGGTTGGTGTCATTGATAGTGAGTTTGTTGTTCATCAGGGAATACAAACTTTGGGCGGGGATGGGACTCCTGGAGAAAAGGTCTTTCACTTTACATTTGATTTTTCAAGTTTATAACTTGCATTAGTCTAGCAACTAACAATTTGTTGTTTTTTTCGTAATCAACAGACTTCAAACCCCGAGGAATTGACCAAGGTAACAACACTTATAGTAGCTGTAGATGACATCTTTATGAACTGCTCAATCTTATACTAAGAAATCATCCCTTTTTCTGGTTCCAGAAACATGGTCCTGCAACCGTGGATCCTCGGATTGAGGTGAGATTGGTGATCTTCTCTAATCTTCAATCTCCATGGTTGTTGTATGTAGAATGTTAACAGGTATTTTGTACGTGTGAACAATGAACAGATACGAAGGCAGTCTACATGGGAACTTCAGATCTTCAAGAAGCGGTGGAATGAAGCTGTAAAGAAAGACAGGAAGTGGGTTGATCCATTCAGAAACATTCAAAGACGTAGGGGACATAGGCGGCTGCGGCTCAACCAATGAGAGCCAATGGGGGACGCTTGAGCCAAACTCCACCCACCAATCAGAGCATATAAATGGTGGACTGGACTCTTGAACCAGACTCCACCACCAGCAATCTGAGGATTTGCATATACTAAGCTTTAGTTCCTCAGACAGCCACAGGCGGCCTTATTTATACTTGTAATTTTGCTTCGTATCACTAGTCCCTCGTAATTAAATTCATTATTTCAATTTTCATAGCAATTATTATTCTATGCAATAATATTGATTGTTTATTATTTGATACGGATATAAGCCTAACGTCCCCAGTCAGTGACGGAGCCAGAAATTTATAACAAGAGGGTCCAAGTATTTATTTTTTTAAAATTTTGGGGGCCTAATATGCTACTATTATCTCTTTAAATAACCTCATCCTTATATATGTATATATATATAATATTTAATTTTTTAAAATTTTGAGAGGCTCAGTGCATTACTGGGTTTCATGTAACTACGTTTATGTCCCCAGTTATCAATTATGTTAAGTTAACGTTTTATCACAATAATTTAAACACAAGATCAACTTAATTGATTCTATATATTTATTAACATGTCCTTTTAAGTAAAAACTTTTTGAGCTTGAAATTTGCATATGTTCATTTTATCTTGTGTTGAATGATAAGTGAATGGTAAGATTTGAATTTACGATCATTTAGTTATAAAGTCTTTGAAATTATGTCAAGTGATTATTTTATTTTAAATTATTATGTGAGGTTAATTTAATTAATTTTATATATTTATTAATAAATTTTAATTCTTTATTAAATTTCATTTATATATTTACAAAGAGTTCATAAAAATGTGTAGATCAAATTAAAAAGATCAGGTTGGAAGTTGGAACACATAGGTGCTCCTTTGTGCAGGCTGGCGGTTGTCTACGGCGACACTCACCGTGGATTGTAAACAACGTTGCTCGTCGGGAAGGAAGTTAACGAAAACATAAGGCTAACGTTGGAAGTGGCACACATTGAATTATTTATTATGTGATAATTATTTATTACATGTGCCCGCCGGGTCCTCACAATCACAAATGCTTGACTCCCTAAATATCAGTTGAATAAGAGAGTCCGATAATTTACCAAGTCGTCCTGCCTTTGTCTCCCTGTGCAGCTTGCCAACAACCTCTCTCTCTCTCAAATTTCTTCACTTTTGTCTTCATTTCAATTCAATACTTGGCTTCCCTTACAAGTCTTCCCCTTTGCTCTTTCTCTATTTATACTTTGAATCTCTTTGTTTCCTGTAGTTTCTGCTTCATTTTCTCTTTGGTTATTTGGGTCTCCATGGCTGGTCGCTACGATCCCAACCCTTTCGATGAAGACGAAGTCAACCCTTTCTCTGTGAGTCTCGTTTTTGCTCTATTTTTGGAGTAGAGTAGTTGAGTTGCATGTGGATCTGTTTTCTTTTTCAGTTTGGGCTCTTACGGGTTTTGGAGATGATCGCGTGTACTGGTTTTGGTTAATTTTGAGAAATTAGTCTAGGGTTTAATGACCAATTTTGATGGTTGATGCGTTTGGTTTCTTTACCAAGTATAGCTTTTCCGATGTGAAGTTCGTTGCTTGATTTTGGTGCCGTAAGACTATTGGGACACCAAGCTTATAGCTTTGCGTTAGAGAGCTGATTTTAGTTCTGTGATTCGTTCTATGTGCTTTATAGAAGCATAGCTTTGTCTGTTTACACTTGAACATATTATGGAGGTGTAGATGCTTGACAAGTAACGTTAAGGTTCTGTCTCCTGCTTTCTGTCTTTGGAAGCCTATATTGCCTATTCTCTAATCATTTCCGTATACTCAGGACCCAGGTGTGAGGGGGAAGTCATCGGGGCAGTCCAAGTATAGTGGGGGTGCATTTTACACATCAGTAAGCCTAACTTTTATTCATGCTTTTCATTTGTTATGATTTGGAACCTTGATAATTTTGTTAAGGAGCTTACAAGTTTTTGCTCATGATGCTTCCTTTCTTCAGAGTGTTCCTCCTGCTACAAACTCTAGGCTTTCTCCACTTCCTCCAGAACCGGCTGATTTCAATTATAATCATGGTGCAACAGTTGACATCCCAATTGATTCAAATAATTCCCGAGTAAACTCTCAGTTTGGTGGAAACAAACATAGTTTCTTTCCTCTATAGCATTTAGCAATTCTTCTTATTTTGCTATCTATCTAGGATTTAAGGAAGAAAGAGAAGGAACTCCAAGCTAAAGAGGCTGAACTAAAGAGAAGGGAGCAGGTTCTTGTCCACTGAAATGTGAAGTTTTGAATTGTTGCATACTGCATGATCATATAACCTTTTTCACAATCTCCTATGCCTAACATTTGAGTTGGTTCTTCAGTAATCTTGTGGTGCCTTTTAAAGAGTTGGTTAATATAAAACTTTTCCAGTGCTTATATATTAACGTGTTACTACTGGAAGTCTGTATGGAAAATGTATCTGAAACTTAATTACTAAGGTCTAGCCTTTCAGAAATTGACATTTGTGACAATCCTCTGCAACTTTCTGTTGTCATTGTCTATAAAATGATACGCTTATAATGGTCCATTCAATGAGTGTTAAATAAGTAATGTACTCATTAGCTGACACAATATTGGATGTAAAATGTTTGGTTCAATTATCAACAATCATTAGCTGTGTTGGTTTATCCTTTATCATTGTTTTTGGCAGTATGTAGGTAGATGTTGTGAGGTTAGTAGATCTAAAATGAAACATTGTGATTTAATATTGCTCAATTCCATTCTCATAAATTATATGATCATGAACTTATTATTGTCCAATGAGTTTCATACGAGGAATGAAATCATTCGTGCAATTGATGTTAGTTGATAAACCTTTGGTTGGACAATCATCAGTTGTCTGTATGTTTATCCTTTATTATTGTTTGTGGCTTTTGTAGGTAGAGACATTGTGAGGTTAGTACTGACGCAAAAAACTTATTTAGTACTAACTTTCCATTCTCATAATTTATATGAGGATGAACTTATAATTGTCCATTTCAAAATTTTAAACGAGGATGTCCCCAAGCATGGAATTGGTGTTGTGTGACAAACCTTTGGTTGGATTATCAACAATCAACGAATCTATATGTATTCGTCCATTGTTATTTTTCTGTGGCATTTTTTGGTAGTCATTGTAAGGTTATTACCGATAACATAGAGCACTATGATGTAGTTATCCTTTTATTTACAAGGATAATTTTTCCTGTTAGTCTTAGTAGTCTAAACCTTTTGTTGCATACAGGAAGTAAAACGGAGAGAGGACGCTGCTGCACGAGGTAATATCTTTTAGGTTTTAAAATTATTAATTGACTAAGGTCTGGTGGTGCTATCTATCCTGCAATGGAATTTTGATTTTCAGTTCCTTTTTACAGCTGGAATTGTCCTTGAGGAGAAAAATTGGCCACCTTTCTTTCCAATTATCCACCATGATATTGCGAACGAAATTCCCATACATCTGCAAAGACTTCAATATGTTGCGTTTTCAACATTTCTAGGTATTTTCATCAGTGCATGGACATTTTAAGCTGATATTACTATCAATGGACAGAAGTGTCACTGAAATTTTTTTGATATGCTTTGAGATTTGATCTTTAGTTTTTCTCAATTGTTTATGGATTCAAGTTTCCAAAATGGAGAAATCAGGCATGATTATGAAAATAGTTTCAAGTTATTTTTATCTCTTTCTACATCATGTATTTAGCTTATTAATTAAGGTTTTCTGAAAATATGAATTTGTATTTGTTTATTTTATTTTAATGAGTCTTGGAAAACTATTATATAAGCATTAAGTTAGAAAGTATGAAAATTCAATCACTAGAATCAAAGTTGTCTTCATGTCTAGGGGTTAAAAGTTTAATTGAATTGATCTTACAACATGTATTGATCTTCGTTCTCCTAATGCTTACAATAGAGCTGGCTAATTGGATGAACTTATTTTGTTTCAAACTGAATGTCATTATGTTATTCTCTGATCTAGCCTGACATTAAGCATTGGTGAAACAGATATTTATTTATTTGTTTGTTTGTTCGTTTGTTTGTTCTTTTCTTTTGGAGTTTATCTATTGCTGTATAATTGTAGTTTGTGTTGTTTAATGGACCGTGATTTCTGTGCAGGGTTGGTTGTTTGTCTTTTCTGGAATGTCATAGCTGTTACATCTGCATGGATAAAGGGAGAAGGTTACTAACAATTTTATTCTTTGCTCCTCGTTTATTCAAGTTCTATATAAGTTTTTCATTTTGATATCCCATATTCTCTCTATTCTTACTTTATCATGTTTTCTTTCTAGGTGTGAGAATATGGTTTCTTGCTATTATCTACTTCATATCAGGAGTTCCTGGAGCCTATGTCTTGTGGTATCGTCCACTATATCGTACATTTAGGTACTTACTTTCCTTCTTACAATGGACTCTGTTTGTGAATTTGTTGTTTTATATATACAATGTACTTATGCTGACATTACTTTTATCAGGACGGAAAGTGCATTGAAATTTGGATGGTTTTTCCTCTTTTACCTGGTACTTCTTGTTTGTCCACACCAAGTTTCATTTTAGAATTGAAAGAAACCTAATTTTTATTACATATTCCCTTGCTGCAGATTCATATTTGCTTCTGTGTCGTTGCTGCTGTTGCTCCTCCTATATTCTTCAGAGGAAAATCTTTTACGTATGTCTTCAGAAGTTTTTCGGTTTCTTATTTGATGATGCTTTTGAAAATTAATGCCTGTATCTGAGTAGTCTGATTTTTGACTTTGGAACAGTGGTATTTTGTCAGCAATTGACGTTATTGGTGACAAAGCTTTAGTTGGGGTAAGATATCTGATCTAGTGGTATATTTCCAGCCTACTATTGTGGCTTTGAAATATGTTTTGTGTATGTTTGGCCCAACTGGCTTCCATGTAAATGAAACATATCTTCTTGAAAATTCAGCAGTAGAGGAATATGACTTGGGGTATCCTTCTCTGTTTTCGTCCCTTTGCTCATGTTTTGCCTTTTCCCTTCGTACCTCGATAAATATTTCAGTTCTAAAGATATCAATCTGAAGATTGGTTGGAATCAACAAAGTTGCTACAGTTTTCTATGTTGGACCATATTTGATTGTTTTCATTTTTTAGATCTTCTACTTTATTGGATTTGGGTTTTTCTGCCTTGAAGTCGTGGTCAGCATCTGGGTATTGCAGGTATTTAAATGTATTGAACTTAAATTGTTCTATTGAACTATTTTGCTCCAACATATGGGGAATTCTCACTTGCTAATGACATGTCTGCAGCAAGTGTACATGTATTTCCGTGGCAGTGGCAAAGCTGCAGAGATGAAACGGGAGGCTGCAAGAGGAGCATTGAGGGCAGCAATATGATTCTATGCTATTTGATCGGTGACATGAATATTTGGATTTAGGTTGTATATGCCCATAGACACGTAAAATTCAACACAGATTTTACTTGCTTCCATCCTTTGATAGAACGGTTTCATTTCTTATCATACTTGCTTGAGTGCTATGTATGTCTTTTATAAATTTTGGGAGTACTGTCATGGGATCTTGCCATCTTTTTTGGTATAACATTATTTAGTATTATCCGCATTGCTTATTGAAAATACATCCTAATAAGCAAGAAAGGAAGAAAGAGAGAAAGAAAAGTTGGTCCTCATGGAAAACCCACTAAGCTGAATTTTATTCAGTTTGGAGCCTCGGCGATGTCTGAAAATGCAGTTGCCCGTGCCAAATGCAGATGCAGTTGCCCTTGCCAGGGCCGATGATTGGTAGTGGTAATGAGTGATAACTATGGCATGAAAAGAAAAATCAATCTTTTAAACATAAATCGCGCATATTAATCATAGTAATAGGCATGCTCGCAACAATCTACGTAGCTGGCTGCCCACAGCTCCTCCAACAGTAAGCACCACACTCTTACAAGCCATAGAACAACCTCAGCCACCGCTGCCGGCACCGTACCCTTCCCTGACCGACTATAAGAACCGAAACACTTAGCTGGACATGTCAACTTCTTGTTGTAGCATGGACCCTTTTCCTTAAAGGCGACTGTAGGCCTTATAACACCACATCTAGGGTAGCCAGCCACGGGTAGGACCACCATAGCCAACGGCAATGTCACCCCACCCTTTTTCAAACCGGGTATGCCAAATCCATTTCTGGGTCTGAACAGTCCGAGTAAGCCACCACCATTGTTGTTATTATTTCCAGTTGAGTATGCAAGTGTGAGGAATATTTGAAGACGAAAACGATGGGGGTGAGACGACAGTGGAGGGAGGGTCCTCATTGAATGTGAAGTAGAGTAGGTGAGCTTCATTTACCACACTTTAGTTGCAGTTTCTTGTAAAATAAATGTTTACTTGCACTTCTGGATCTGGATGTGGACACACTGTCAAGTATTTGACACAAATATGTCAAGTGAATATCTTTGTTCTAGGTTCGGTTAGGACATAAGACCATACAAACATGTTTCAGATTGCATATATCTGTCCTTAACCTGAAAAGCGGTACATGCAAAATACTTTAGGTAGCCGAAACTGGTAAATGAAGATTGGCCATCGTCATCTTACACCTCTACGGTCTTTCCAGTTTCCTGTTTACGGGTGTTTAGCAAAGTTGGGAAGACCGTCTCCGTTTTGGCATTGGATTATATTCTAGTACGATATTATACTGGTACCTATTAATACTTAATATCATTTTGGATAATTTTTAAATTTATATAATAGTACTGAATTTTTAAAAAATGTAAAATAACTCATTATCATATTTTATAGTTGTACTATATACATTATGAGTTTACATCAATCACCTCTCTAAAATTATAATAATAAATAATAATTACAATTAATATGAAATAATAATAATTTTAGATGTTTCATATAAATAATAACCATAATTAATATAAAAAACAATCCTCATCATACAAATATAAAATTAAGAACAATATAAAAATATTATAATTTCATCATATAATAGATAATAATTATATAAAAATATAATAAAAGAAAAATAAATATCCTTAACTCTTAAACTATTACAATTTACGACAAGAGTTCGTGATGAGGAAACAACGAAGTAGAAGTGAAACCTGAAACAAAAACATTTACAATTACATTACTTATATAGAATTTAACATATACATCAAATATAAATAAAATTAAAAGAAGAGGAAAAATAAAAACTTGAAACTTCATTGAATCGTCTACGGGATGATATTTATAATAACTACACTGACCTCAGTTATTATTTGGTACAAAATTCTCATCATTGAGAAGAATCTTGTCGTCATCATCATTCAAATTCGATACATTAAATGACGTGTCAATGCTTTTCCATCTAAAATTATCTTCCAAGTTATTCACATCTACCAAACCTGGTTCCTCAAAAATCCGATCCGCCAAAAGATCGAAAATATCAATGCAAATTGGATCTACCAAACTACTTATTCTATTTAGAGTCCTAGTAAATAATAAAATTTAATTATTAAAAATTATATTATATCAAAATTAATAATGATAATAACATACATTTTTTGAAGCTTTAAATTGTAACAAATGAAAACTAAGTCATTTAATCTCTTGCACTTCAATCTATTCCTTTTGCTTGGAATGGATGTATTCAAATGTGCTCCAATTATGTTCACAATTTATTGCATTCACGTATTAACTTAAAATTTGAATTGCAAACCTTTTCAATTCTAAAACACCACTTTTGAATTGATCACACTAAGAAATTGTAAGTCGTAAGACAATAAAAGTAGTATTATAAACAAAATAAGTGATAATTAATTTTCAATAAATAAGAAAAGAGAAATAGCTAATACTTGGAGAAAGTTTTCATTTTTGTCGAATAGCAATTAACAATCTAAAATTCCCAGAAGACTGCTTATAAAGATTCATTTATGAGCTCATAATATTTTGTATTATCTTATAGGCAACAACTATTGTAATAGTAAATAGCATTTCCCTATTAACTTCAGATTTCTTTGTAAAACCTGGTCTAAAATAGACACTAGGATTCAAAAATGACTCAGTTGCAAACAACAGAGAAAAAAGTTGTCTTTCTCATCTCTCATTAATGACTGCAAGATACGCTGTGTACAAAGAAGACCTATTCTTCATATTAGCCTTGATTGCTTCCTTCGCCCTCTGCATGGCTTTATAAAAATAACTCATTGTTGCCTTTTCTTCACTATCAGTCAAATGAAACACCCTCACTAAAGACTCGCAAACTCAGATAACAAATTAACAATGAGACCAAAATCCACTATCTTCCAATATAATTCTAGAAACCTCTAATTCAACGTTAGACCTAACATGTTGAGATACAAATCACTTATCACTTGTAAACATCTGTCTTAACTCTTTATTCATCATGACAGAACACTAAAGTGATAAGAAATTCTTTGTAAATCTTTTCATAGCAAGATGACACAAATTCTTACCATTGCTAAATTCCTTTCTCGTTAAATTTAACACACATGCATAATTATAGATGAACTTAGTTACTTTTTTAGCTTTCTGCATAGTTTCATCAATAATAGGAAAATACCTAGGACCTCCAATATTCTCCAACATTAGGTCAATGTAATATATAGCATAAGGAATCTAAAAAAAGAATTATACTTTTTTTTAGCCTTCTTCCTACTGCTTTATAAGCAGAATCATTGTTAGTAATGAACTCAACATTGTTTTTGGCCCTACTTCTTTTACAACTTCATCAGAGATCTCAAATAAAGTATCAATATTCCTAATAAGGCCATATGCGTCAATAAAATTCAAAAACATTGAGTCATTTGCAAAATAAACCAAAAATTAATAATAGGCTCATGTTTCCTATTTGTCCAACCATCACACATGATTGAATACCTATAAGTAGCTCAATCCACTCTTCTTTCTTCCAAATAACTTTTAATGTCAAAAATTGAGTAACTTAAAAACTTACCTCTTAAGTCATTAATCAAAGGAGCTTTGTATTCCAAATCGTAAGAGACTATAATATCCACCATAGACTGATAAAAATAAGATCAAGAATATTTAAATGATGCACTTGTATCACACCACCATCTAGCTACTGCCATATCTACATTATGAGTCGCGTCTCTTGATTGCATAACACTAGGAATTGAAGGTTGGGCTCCAGGAGTTATTCGTGGTGCAAAAAAATTCGTCTTCTGCCTTCTTTCCTAAAATTACGTCTAGGTGTAACATTCACTTCTTGCTGGGCTTAGGATGGAATACTACCACAACTACAACCACTACCACTACCACTACCACTACCACTACCGCTACCACTACCACTACTACTAATATTTTCAACATTTTCACAATTATCATGAAAACCAGCAAACGAACATTTACCACCAATTTGATAATTCGGTCTCTCCCTTCTATCTTTCTCATGTTGATATTCTTCAATTAAAGATTTCATTTGCCACTTCACATCATGACTTACTTTTTTATAGAGTTCCACATCTCCTTTAACCCAGTTAAATGCTTCTTTAATCGAGTGATTTATCTACCTTTCAAATGCTTGTTATAAAATAAGCAAACTGTATGGTTCTTCATCTCAGGATCAATATAGCATGAGCCCAAGTTGGATCATTGTATTTTCTTGAAGTTGTTTGATCAGAAGTACATGAACTTCTTTCCGTTTATCTACAACAATAAATGAAGACATATATCAAAATAATGCATAATTCAATTTCATCCATCACAATCTAATTTTTTCCAACACAATTCATCAATAAGTCAGAAACTAATAATTCAAGTATTCAATAAACACAATTACACAATACGTATGTCTATCATATGTAATATAACTCATTACGTCATACACAATTAATTTTCATTTTATCCAACACAATTCATCAATAAGTCAGAAACCAATAATTCAAGTATTCAATAAACACAATTACATAATACGTATGTCCATCATATGTAATATAACTCATTACGTCATACACAATTAATTTTCATCCAACACAATCCAATTTTATCGAATATAATTCATTAAGAAGTAAAAAATTGACAATTCAAGGATTCAACATATACAATTACACAATACACATGTCCATCATATGTAATATAACTCATTTTGTATAATTACATCATACACAATTCAATTTCATCCAATACAATCCAATTTTATCTAATACAATTCATCAATAAGGTAGAAACCAACAATTCAAGTATTTAGCATACACAATTACACAATACACATGTATATCATATGTAATATAACTCATTTTGTAAGATTACATCATACACAATTTTATTTCATCCAACACAATCCAATTTTATCCAGTACAATTCAAAATACACTTATTTTCCCTTCTACTATATTGCTATTATGTCCTCATCTTTTCATGCCTCTTTAAAAAGTGAAAGAAAGGAAAACTAGGGCCTTCACTTCTTATGATAAAACCGACCAATGGTTTGACAAGTTTAGTTGGTATCTGAAAGTAAATCTACTAGCTTTCTTGGTCCATTATATGACATGCATAACAATTTAATTTACTTGTCGTTACCAATCAAACTACAAATCAACTTGACAACTTAATTGAAAGAGACTGCTAATGGATAATTGAAAGAATCAATAAATACATGCTTTTATCAAATGAAGAAAATAAAGATACAATTATACAATTCAACTATACATTTGGAAAATGCTAACTATTTAGAAATACAATTGATTTAGTTTTATTACTAATTTACTATAAAATTACATGGACCTCCTCGGCTCCTCCTCCATAAAAGTATTATTATTAATTGGCAATGCCATAATTTTATACTAATAGTCAATACTATAATACCAATTTTAAGAATATGTAACAAAATATTATTTCAATTAATTATTTACTAATACTATTAAGCTAATTTTAAGAATATGTAATAAAATATTATATCAATTAATTATTTATTTTAAGTTTTAAATACTAACAAGAATACAAGATTATTTTACATTCTCTTTCTCTGTTTTAAGTTGAAACTTTCAACTTACAACTCTCAATTCATGAATGCCGGTGAATGAACCAAACCATAACCTCCAAGATAAAATAAAATTTTTTCCATCATTTCATTGAACTCCAATCCAAATATCCAATTCCATCCCAACTTAAATCACAAATCCAATTCATAATTTAATTCCAAGTTCTAAGTTCCAACAATCCAACCCATTTATAATCACAAATGCAATTAAGCAATCAGGTTTTTAGGTCATATCAAGTCAAGTTTGGATTTGGATCTTTTCCAGATCTGGAGAGTGGCAACTCCAAATGTAGCGGTGGCAGGCAACGGTGGACGATGGTGGAAGGAGGAGAGTGGAGGAGGGCTGAAGCCTGAAAAAGGTTCAGTGGTGGCAACATATGGAGGAAGGTCGTTGGTGCGGTGGTGGCGTGGAGGAAGTGGTGCAGTGATTGTGCTGTCGCCCAAGAGGGAGAAATAATCGTAGGAATGAGAGAGACAGAGAATCAAGAGCGTGAGAGAGGCGAGTGTCTAAAAGAGAAACGAAAATGAAAAATGAGAGAGACGAAGAAGTAGATCGGTCAGGGGGTAGGGTTTGGGTATAAATTTTATGATATTTTTCTAATTAATCCCTGGAGTTTTAAAAACTTACATTACCAACCAGTATATAACAAGTACCACACAAAACTCCAGTATGGCTAGTACCCACGACTGGTACCATAACCATTGATACCACTCCATTTTTTGATAGGTATAGTACCTTTCGGTCGGTATGGAACGATATTCAAAAGCTCGAGTGTACTCTCCAATATAGCTTCAACATCAGACTAATCCATGAGTGATCACCCTGGCCATCTTTAGTCCTTTTGGCATACATACAAGATCATAAGTGAATGTATTGATGGGTATTTTTGCTCATCAACATTTCGGTAACTCTCTTGGATTAATTTTCTATTTTAAATTAATTCATTTATATAATATTTTATTTTTAAATCATATAGCCTAAGCCAATCCAAATAATATTAGTTTGGTATGGATGGATTGATTTAAATTTTTTATATTAATAAAATAAAATATATATCAAAATCTCTTTAATTTTTAAATTAAGTTAATAGTCTAATAGTACTTTAAAAGAATGAAAATAACATCTCTAGTCCTTTTGGCATACATACAAAATCATAAGTGAACATATTGATGGGTACTTTTAATGTGAGCGGGATCATGGACCATCGAGCAGGACCAGGCTGAGAGCTAGCCATGCCAGAAGGACCTATGACCGAAGCTAGGGCCAAGAGATTTAAAGAGGCTCTTTATACGCATGTAGGCTTTCATCTTGAGAGGATGGCGAGCTCCAAGCCTATTGGAGGAGAGTTTAATGGAATTGAGCCCCAACTAATCCATTTAACTCAAATCCTTGGACCGGATACACTTGGAGCTTGAAGACAAGAAGACTTGGGCTATTTTAATGCTTCATCACTTAAGCCCAAGGAATGTTTAATGCGCCACTTATTTTATTAGTGGGAGTGGGCTATTTAATTCACTTAAGCCTAAGAGCATATGGATCCAGTAGTAACGCCACACACCAGACTTATTTATTTAATTTTTGGACTTTGTTTTATTTTGGGCTTCCATGTATTTTAACCCAACCTTTTATTATTTAACCTAGGTATAAATATATGTCTTTAGGTCAAATTTTCGTAACTTTTAGATCAGAATTGTTGGAGTGTCGTCGGCTTCAATAGGGAGAAACATTATTCTCTTGTTCTTGTTACCTTTCGAAACATCTTTCACTTTTCAATTGTTTTCCCAATTGTGGCGTGTCAATTGTTCGTTTCGCTTGGTTTTATTTTGATCATCGAGATTGTTTGGAACAAGTTTCCAAGAGGTGTCGTATAAATCAAACATTGCGTATTCTTATTTTTCTTGATTGTTGAATTCGAAATTTCCATTGTTTTTAATTTCTCAAGGTCGAAAATACACAAAAACAACACTCATAAAACACCATCAAATCGACATCAATCATTTCGTGGTGCGCATTATTTGGTATCAGAGCCTTGGTTTGGAGGAGAATTCTTATTCAACTTCATCAAAATTCAAAAATTTGTTGCCCATCACCATCCAATTATCGTCAGATCATCAATTCAGGTGTGAATTAACTTTTGGCCTGGGATTTCAATCTTTCTTCTTGTTTTTATTTTAGTTAAGGTTTTCAATTATTTGCTGAAAACTTTCAGCTTATATTAAAAAAACTCGAAAAAAAAGTTCTGAAAAAAATTCTGAAAAAACAAAAAAAATAAAAAAAATCTGAAAAAAGAATCTGAACAAACAAATCGGAAAAAAGTCTGAAAAAGTCTGAAAAAATTTGAAAAAAAATCTGAATTTTTTTTTTCTGTTTTCTCATACTTTTTACTTGACTGTGATTCGTTTGAATCAACCGTAACAAATAGTTTCAAAATTTTTCAAATTTGCTAGCTTGTTATTGTTTATTGGTTATTAGTTTGGGTTACTTGTTACTTGTTATTTGAGTTACATTTGGGAACATTGATTTGTTGAAGCTGTGGTTCTGATTGTAACTTAGATTTAAGAGAACATTGAGTGGTAAAAGGCAAGAGTGTGTGAGATTATTTGAGGGAGTCATTGTCGTGACTTAAACATGGGGGGAGTGGCAAATTCTTGAATGAAACACGTGAGAGAGTGTGTGAGGTTGTTTATCACTAACCTTGTTTTGCAGGTATATCATTTTATTTACAATATTACAGGGCAATAGTAATGATGACAATCAAGGGGGAGATGCAAATATCGCTTTCACTTTGAGAGCCATGCAGCAACAATTTGAGAGATTCAATCTAGCCTTAAATGATGTTAGGGGACAAATGGATGAGCTCAGACAAGGGAGACGCGAGGAACCTCAGGGCAAGCTTGCAGATGTACGTCAGCGGCAACCTCCACCTCATAGATAGCCACCACGGTATGAGCCTGAGGAGGAGAAAGACTATGAAGAGCGCATGCCTAGGAGTGCTCAGAGAGGAGAACCCCTCAATAGGCGAGATGGAGACCTCAAATCCATCAAGATGTAGATCCCAGCATTCAAGGGGAGGAATGATGCTGAGGCATACTTAGAGTGAGAAAGGAAGGTTGATTTGATCTTCGAGTGCCATAAGTTCTCAAAGGAGAAGAAGGTAAAACTTGTTGTTTTTGAATTTACAGATTATGCACTAATATGGTGGGATCAGCTTGTGACCTCTAGGAGGAGGAATGGAGAGAGACCCATCAATACTTGGGCAGCAATAAAGGTATGCATGAGGAAGAGAGTTGTGCTTTCTTACCATTATAGGGAGATGCATCAAAAGCTCCAAAGACTCACACAAGGGTCTAAGTCAATAGAGGACTACCACAAGGAGATGGAGATTGCTATGATTCGTGTTAATATAGTGGAGGACCCCGAGGCTACCATGGCAAAGTTCTTGAGTGGACTGAATAAGGAGATAGCAAATGTGATGGAATTACAGCATTACTTGGAGATTGAGGACATGGTGAACATGGCCATGAAGGTGGAGAGATAGCTTAAAGCTAGAGTGACAGCAAGGAGTGGAGCAAGTTCTAGTTATTCATGGAACTCAAAATGGCCCAGAAAGGAGGAAAAGTACAAGGATAAAGGGGTGGACTTCAAGGAAGCACCTAAGAAATCAATTGGGGGATCTGAGCAAAAATGTACTTCTAACATCCAAGCTACTTCTAGTAAACTTTCATCTATAAAATGTTTTAAATATTTAGGTACTGGCCATATTGCTTCTCAATGCCCTAATAGAAAATTGATGTATATGAGGGATAATGGGGTTATTGATTATGAGGATAGTGATGTTGATGATTTGCCATGTGATAGTGTTTGTGATGATGATGATGAATGTGTGGAAATAGCTGACACAAGAGAAGCACTTGTAGTTAGGAGAGTGTTGAGTGCTAGAGTTAGAGATGAGATTCTGGATCAGAGGGAGAACCTATTCCATTCAAGGTGTTTGGTAGGTGGAAAGGTGTGTAACTTCATCATAGATAGAGGTAGTTATACCAATGGGGCTAGTCGAACTAGGGTGGAGAAATTGGGCTTGACATGTAGGAAACATCTGGAGCCATATAATTTATAGTGGTTTAATGATAGTGCGGATGTGAAGGTGACTAAATAGGTACTTGTGCGATTTTTTGTAGGGAGGTATGAAGATGAGGTGTTATGTGATGTGATACCCATGGAGGTAGGACATTTGCTATTGGGGAGGCCTTGACAGTTTGATAGGTGAGTATCACGTGATGGGTGCACAAACAAGTACTCATTCAAGTTCAAGGGCAAGAACTTCACTTTGTTACCTTTATCGCCTCATGAGATCTACCTGAACCAGGTTAAAGCTTTGCAAAGAGAGGAGGGTTTAGGTAGTGAGATAAAAAATGATGAAGGACAAGAGGCCCAAAAGAAAAGAGAGATTGGCCCAATGGGGAGTGACTGCACAGGTGAGGAAAAGAAAGTGGGATGTGTAAGAGAGAAAAGTTCAGGGAGAGAAAAGAAGAGTGAAAAGAAAGAGAAAAGAGGGAGTTTGTATGCTAAAGGAAAAGACACGAGGAGAGCAACTAGAGAGAAGAAAGCACTTGTGATAGTTAGGTATGGAGAGTGTTTAGTTTCTGATACTAACCCTTTTGATTCTTTGCCTAGTATATTTTTATCTCTTTTGCAGGATTATTTGATGTCTTCCCTGAGGAGATGCCCAAGAGACTGCCACCCTTGAGAGGCATAGAGCACCAAATAGACTTTGTGCCCGAAGCTCAAATTCCTAATTGCCCAGCTTATAGGAGTAATCCTGAGGAGACATAGGAGTTTTAAAAGCAAGTGGATGAGCTACTGGAGAAAAGACATATGAGGGAGAGCTTGAGTCCTTGTGTTGTGCCTGTATTGCTGGTGCCAAAGAAAGATGGAACCTGGAGGATGTGTGTGGACTGCAGAGCTGTGAATAAAATTACTGTAAAGTATCGCCATCCTATTCCTATGTTAGATGATATGCTTGATGAATTGCATGGTGCATGTATCTTTACAAAGATTGATTTGAAAAGTGGATACCACCAGATTAGAATGAAACTAGGGGATGAATGGAAAACTGCTTTTAAAACTAACTATAGGTTATATGAGTGGTTAGTCATGCCATTTGGTTTAACTAATGCACCCAACACTTTTATGAGGTTGATGAATCATGTTTTGCATGCATTTGTTGGTAAATTTGTGGTTGTTTACTTTGATGACATCTTGATATATAACACTAATCTTGATGAGCATGTCATGCAAGCGAGGTGTGTCTTTGATGTATTAAGACAAGAGAAACTGTATGCGAACCTTAAGAAGTGTACATTTTTCATTGATAGACTTGTATTCTTAGGGTTTGTAGTCAGTGCTCAAGGAGTAGAGGTTGATAGTGAGAAGGTGAAGGCTATTCGATAGTGGCAAACGCTTAAGAGTGTTAGTGAGGTGAGGAGTTTTCATAGACTTGCCAGTTTTTACAGGAGATTTGTGAAGGACTTTTCTACTATTGCTGCTCCGTTGACTGAAATAGTCAAGAAGGAGAAAGGGTTTACATGGAGTAAGGAACAGGAACATGCATTTTTAGAGTTAAAGGATAAATTGTGTTCTGCTCCTATTCTTTGTTTACCTGATTTTGAGAAAGCTTTTGAGGTTGAGTGTGATGCTTCTGGGATTAGTATAAGTGTTGTGCTTTTGAAGGAAAACAAACCAGTTGTATATTTCAGTGAAAAGCTTAGTGGTGCACAACTCAATTATCCAACTTATGACAAGAAACTGTATGCCGTGGTGAGAGCATTGGAGGTGTGGCAACATTATCTTCAACCTAGAGAGTTTGTCATTCGAACGGATCATGAGTCCTTAAAGCACTTGAAAGGACAAGGTAAGTTGAGCAAGAGACATGCCACTTGGGTGGAGTTTCTGGAGACTTTTCCATATGTGCTTCGCTACAAGCAAGGGAAGGAGAATGTGGTAGTTGATGCATTGTCTAGGAGGTATACTTTACTTTCTGCTTTTAGTTCTAAACTTTTAGGTTTTGAGCAGCTTAAGGATTTGTATGCTTCAGATGTTGACTTTGCTACTGTTTATTCTCCTTGTGAGCATGCTGCATTTCAGAAATTCTATAGGCATGATGGCTATTTGTTTTGAGGTAGTCAATTGTATGTGCCTAATTGTTCTATGCGTGCTTTATCTGTGCATGAGGCCTATAGTGGTGGATTAATGGGTCATTTTGGGTTTGCTAAGACTTTGGATATTTTACATGAACATTTTTATTAGCCTAGAATGTGTAGGGATGTTGAACGTGTATGTGCCAAGTGTATTGCATGTACACAGGCAAAATTCACTGTCAAACCTCATGGATTGTATACCCCTTTACCTGTGCCTATTGAACCGTGGGTTGATATTTCTATGGACTTTATTTTGGACTTGCCTAGGGCAAAGAGGGGTTTTGATAGCATCTTTGTTGTGGCTTATCGATTTAGTAAGATGACGCATTTCATTGCATGCCATAAGACTGATGATGTTGTACATGTTGCTGACTTATTTTTCAGAAATGTTGTTATATTGCATGGCATTCCTAGGTCTATTGTGTCTGACAGGGATGCTAAGTTTTTGAGCCATTTTTGGCGAGTGTTGTCGGGCAAGTTGGGTACAAAATTGCTCTATTCTACTACTTGTTATCCACAGAAAGATGGTCAGACTGAGGTAGTTAATAGGACCTTGGATACTTTTATTCATCAACATTTCGGTAACTCTCTTGGATTAATTTTCTATTTTAAATTAATTCATTTATATAATATCTTATTTTTTAAATCATATAGCCTAAGCCAATCCAAATAATATTAGTTTGGTATGGATGGATTGGTTTAAGTTTTTATATTAATAAAATAAATTATATATCAAAATATCTTTAATTTTTTAAATTAAGTTGATAGTCTAATAGTACTTTAAAAGAATGAAAATAACATCTCTAGTCCTTTTGGCATACATACAAAATCATAAGTGAACGTATTGATGGGAACTTTTTAACGTGAGTGAGACTATGGACCATCGAGCAGGACCAGGCTGAGAGCTAGCCATGCCAGAAGGATCCATGACCAAAGCTAGGCCCAAGAGATTTAAAGAGGCTCTTTATACACATATGGGCTTTTATCTTGAGAGGATGGCGAGCTCCAAGCCTATTGGAGGAGAGTTTAATTGAATTGAGCTCAAACTAATCCATTTAACTCAAATCCTTGGACTAGATACACTTGGAGCTTGAAGACAAGAAGACTTGGGCTATTTTAATGTTTCATCACTTAAGCCCAAGGAGTGCTCGGTACGCCACTTATTTTATTAGTGGGAGTGGGCTATTTAATTCACTTAAGCCCAAGAACATATGGATCCAGTAGTGACGCCACACATCAGACTTATTTATTTAGTTTTTGGACTTTGTTTTATTTTGAGCTTCCATATATTTTAGTCCAACATTTTATTATTTAACCTAGGTATAAATATGTGTCTTTAGGTCAAATTTTCGTAACTTTTAGATCAAAATTGCTGGAGTGTCGTTGGCTTCAATAAGGAGAAACATTATTCTCTTATTCTTGTTACCTTTCGAACCATCTTTCACTTATCAATTGCTTTCCCAATTGTGGCGTGTCGATTATTCGTTTCTCTTGGTTTTATTTTGATCATCAGGATTGTTTGGAACAGGTGTCGTAGAAATTAAACCTTGCGTATTTTTATTTTTCTTGATTGTTGAATTCGAAATTTTCATCGTTCTTAATTCCTCAAGGTCGAAAACACACCAAAATAAAACACTCATCGAAAACACCATCAAATCGACATCAATCCTTCCGCAGTGCGCGTTACTTTTGCTCGTCAATATTTCAGTAACTTAAGTTCTACCACACTAAGTTGATGCCTTGTGTGTTTCCAAATCCAAAAGCTTTGTCATTCAAATAACTCCTCAAGGCTAAACTCTTCAAAACAAGTTTACGATTGGTAGGGATTTCTAAAATATGAGGAACAATTCTCAACTTATTTCCATCAACAAATTATTGTCTAATATGCCAATACCCAAAACTCATAGGTTTCTAAAGTTTAAAGATGATTGTTTAACTTTAACCAACTTTAATTTAATTTAGGGTTAGGGTTTGTGTTCCATTAATTTGAACTTTTAGATTCAATAATTTTCAGATTGTAAGGGCTTCAATATGAGCTTTTCATATTGTTAGTCAAATTCAGATTAAGGTTCACATCTAATATGATTTTAAGATTTAGGGTTTTGCAAATTTTGCATAATCAATTCCATAATTCTTCAATAATGATCAAATAACTATAATCCAGTTAAGAATTAAAATATAACTTTAGTAACACTGTTAAAAATTAAGGTGCAATTGAATAAGAAGAAAATTTTTTCATTCAACTTTTTAGAAGCTAGGATCACTTTAAATTCTATTATATGATTAAATCACGAACAAAATAAAACACGAATAATAAAATTGTACCTTATTATGCAGTTTGATCTTTTTCTTGCAGTTTCTATCAAGCCTTTCTTGAAATTGGATCATCACAACTACTTTAGCCACATATGTATCCAGCCTCTAATTTTATCTATACAAACTAATTAAAAAATTTCTATAAGTAGTAGAAAGAGGGTAAGTGAGAAATACTAGCTCTTTTAGAGTCTAAGCTTATATATAATAGAGTTTGGACTTTTTGGTAATTTAATTGAAATATAATCCTAATTTTAGTTCAAATTTAATTGGAATTATAATTAATTTTAATTAAATATTATTTGGGTCTAAATAAGATCCAATGTCTCATATTGATCCTTATTTATCAAATATCTCATATTTAATTATAATGTTTCTCAAGCTTTACAATTAAATCTAACTTAATTAAATTACCTTTTATCTCTTTAATCATTCTTTATATATGATTTATTAGGTTCTGAATATGTTGACATCAAATGTAAATTATAATCTTAAATCATATTTAGGATTAGATAAATCAAACTCATTTATTTTATCTTTATTTTTAATTAAATAATTTATATCTATATATCAAGATTGACGTTTAGCAATGCGTTAAGACTACCCAAATATTAAGAATGTCAAATTAATTTTGACTAACCATTTTGTGAATAATTTTATATAATTCAATCTTTTATAATACAATATTTAACTAAATATAAAATATATAATTAATATCTTCTTTATTTCAATCCAAACATATTAGTTACCTATCATTAATAACTCGATTCTATTAATAACATTTAAAAATTATTTCAAAGTCTCATTTCACCTTTCTAAGGATTTTTGAATTAATACTAATCGAGTACAATGAAACATTCTCTCTGATTACTTCAAGGCTATGCATCTTATATTGATCATTCACTACTTCCATATAGTTTATGATATATTCTTATTATATATTCAATAAGTACTGATTTGAGTTATTTTTTAAAATGATAGATCATAAGTAGTATCAAAATATAATAAACTCTTTTTGAGATACTTTGAAGTCGCAATGGATATTTCGTAGACATACAGGTAATGTTCTATATTGAATTTTCACATCGAGTCATTTTAGTTGACTTGTTCTTTAAGAAGCACCTACACGTTTATTTAAATATCTTCATTCTTTAGTCTGTAAGATTGGTTACTTCTTTACTAGGAAGAAACATAATATGTGATAGTATTCTTGTATTCTATTAATGTCCAGTCTCAATGAACTATGACTATGAACAATTTAGGAATAATATATAAATATAATATGAATATCATAATTATAATCTTATCATAATTTCATTTGTAATATGCATTTATCCTATAGGTTTTATCTTATATACCAGTTAATTAAACAAAAAAATATACTAAAGAATGTTTTTAAATAATTATGTCACAAAATTACAACAATTGATTAGATGTAAAGTATAAACTAACATAACAAGAAAAAAAACATAAGTTATGAACAATATATAAGTTTAAATGCTTGGCATAAATTTAATAAAAGGAAACTGCAATTTGAATAAGAAGAGATTAAATCAAAAGTTTAAACAATCTATGTAACAAAAGAATAGTATCTTCAACTTCCAAAAGTTTAATATCTTCAACTTCAAAATTTAAAGTATTAAGTTATGGATTTTTATTTCACTCCTACTTAATATCCATCTTTAATTTGCTATCATTCATTCGTGCATTTCTAACGTGGTCATAAAATTGAATCTCATAAAAGTGAGAAACAATTTATTTTACTAAATTGTTAAGGACATAGTATCTCTTTTATTCAGGATTGACTTGGTACAATTTCTTTCAGTTTGATTGTTAATCTTAGGCAAATATCTCAATACTAAATTTAGTAAACTAATAAGAACAGCCTTATCTTCTTTATTCAAATTCATAATCTTGGAAATTTATTTAAATGTGAAGACAAAGTCTCCTAAACTATTTATTAATAAATAGATATATTGGTTAATATTGTATATGTACAATTGAAATTAATGCAACTATAATTACAAATAAGGTGCCTTATTCCGTCAACAAATCCTAATTAGCAACTTATTAGCCGGGATGGCGAAGAAGAGATGTATGTACTTGAATCACACAACTGCCTACCCTTATTCAGGAATGAGAGCCTCAAAATAGGACCACGTTTGGGAGACACTAAAACATATATTAAAAAAAGGGAAGAAAGAAAAAAGCAAATCTAATTTTGGGAAGGGAAAGGAACATAATTGGTAGGAGGAGCCGCCAATGTCCCCTGCCATTGAATCTCTCTGATGGTCCACACTTAACGACCAAACCTTGAAAGTCTTTGAAAACAAGTATAACCAAAGTATCAGGACTATCCATCAGCCTCAGCCTGCTGAATATTGTACCAACGTATCAGGACTATCCATCAGCCTCAGCCTGCTGAATATTGTACCAACGTATCAGGACTATCCATCAGCCTCAGCCTGCTGAATATTGTACCAAAGTATCAGGACTATCCATCAGCATCAGCCTGCTGAATATTGTACCAAAGTATCAGGACTATCCATCAGCCTCAGCCTGCTGAATATTGTACCAACGTATCAGGACTATCCATCAGCCTGCTGAATATTGTACCAACGTATCAGGACTATCCATCAGCCTCAGCCTGCTGAATATTGTACCAAAGTATCAGGACTATCCATCAGCATCAGCCTGCTGAATATTGTACCAAAGTATCAGGACTATCCATCAGCCTGCTGAATATTGTACCAACGTATCAGGACTATCCATCAGCCTCAGCCTGCTGAATATTGTACCAAAGTACTTTTGTCTTTCCACTGGACTTCAATGACAGAGTGTCCTGTTTCAGACTATGACTTCTTCCACGTCTTTGCCTGAATTTGGCAGAACCCGTCTAGCCGTCTATACTAGTAAATCCTGTCGAATAAAATATGTTATCTTTGTAAATTACAAACGTGAAAGAAGCTGACAAGATACGGGGCAGAAGCGCAGAGACACCTTCCAACTTGAAGACTACACAATACAAATAACCACGTGAACTATATGCCCACTTGCTAGTGATATAAAGTGACGTACCATCTTTATTAAATTTAGGAATCTTACTTTACCAACATTATTAAGATCTGTCTACCGTCATGTTCTTGTGGTATACTTATTAAAAACCTTCTATAAGCAAAGAGGCGTCGCTGAGAAGCCACCCCCATGACGATAACACCCCTACCAACCTTTAAGAAATGAGATTTGGGAATCATCAAGTTCAACTTGGTCAACGGAAAAGGCTAAGGTTTGAACTTTGAAGCGTGTTTCCAGGACACCCGTCTCTCTCTATATAATCCACCTTGTCGAGCACTAATAACTTGGCCAACCATTTAACTGAAGCACAAAAACAACGACAACAAAGACAAGTTAGTTATCTTTCAACACTATTACTGGTCACTTAAATGGCATTGGGAAGCGTTGGTAGGAATGGTACGATGAAGGGTGAAAGATATACTCAGGGTTTGTCATCAGGTCGTCTGATTCCAAAGAGAGGACAGGTTAAGCTGGCAATCGTTCTGGGTCTGGCAAGCAATATTGCTTCATTCTTTACTCTACGCACAAAAAGAGTCGGCGCCCATTTGGATTTGGCTCCTGAGTAGTGAAGAGCCCTTTTTCGTAGGTTTTGGTCATCGTAACCTGTAACGCTGCTAGTGTTTCCTCTCCACCATTCCTCCTTCGGTCATTTGATGAGCTTCTACTTCTATTTGGATCTTGTACACTATTTCCGGAAAAACCCATTCATGATTGTATTTTAACAAGTTGGTATGAACCAATGTAAAGCCATTTCCGGGCTAGTAGTTGCCACCATGTCCGTATTTATCTAAGAAACGTGAAAAGACAAATCATGTTGTTGCATTTGGGAAGGAAATGCTTTACTTAATGACATAACTCATAAGCGACTGGTTAACTTGGGTGGTTATGAATTTATTTTATTTTATTTAGCCAAAAATAGTATAAGAGATATTAATCTGTTTGGTCAGTACTTTATTTTTTACGGACTGATCCGATGCGAGCGGGGATTAATCTAAAAGTGGCTGACTTAAAAATATTTTCTTATGAATTGAGACCCTTCTAAAATATTTCGTGAGCTTTAAAAAAAATTGAACTTAAAGAACTCAAAGAGTAATTTAATATTTCGTACTGCATGCTGTCAAAATTTTCAGTTTTATATTATTTTTTCCTGTCTAAGGAGCTCACTTCTAAGTCAAATCAAAGAAAAAATCGAATAAAAGAGAGGAAAGTTGATGATCGGTAATAATAAAGAAGTAGAAATTTTGCATCTAAAAGACTTGAATTTAAAATTTGATACGAAATTTATTTTTATTTTATGAGACATATTTTATATGCCATCTTTAAGACCAAATCTAAACTCTTTGTTTGTTTTGGTTGAAAATTTTTCCTTGAGCTAGAAAATCATGGAACTTTCTTCAGCAAGTAAAGAGAATATTACATAAAGGGTCAAATGTATAGTCCGAACCAAGAAAGAGATTGGCATAAGATAACTCCAATGTACGAATTTCATTTCGGATTTAGTATCAAATTAAATTCTAGTATGATATTGTACCAGTACCGGTTAATATTAGATACTACTTGAATAATTTTTAAATTTATGAAATATTTTTGAATTTTTTAAAATTACAAAATAGTTCGTTGTTATATTATATAATTGTATTTTATATTTTAAACCTGTCTCTAAAAATTATAATAATAAATAATAATCATAATTTAATTTAATTTATAAAATTAATTTAATAATTATTAATAAATATAATTAAATTTAAAATATATTTTAAAATATATAAATTTCAAATAAATTTTGATTTAATAATTAAAATATATAAAATAAATATTAGTTTAATAATAATAATTTTAAATTATTTATTTTGAAAATAAAATATTTTTATTAATACTTTATTAATAACTATTATATAAATATTAAAATAAATTTAAATAAAATATTTTATTTTTAAGTTTTATTTAATTTATAATTATTATTAGTAATAAAAATATTTATTATTATTTTAAAACAAAAATTAAAATTTACAATAATTATAAAAATTAAAATAAATAAAATAACAAATTAAAAAACTTTGAAGAAAAGAAGGAAGGATAGTTAAGAGCTCCGTAGGAAGATAATAAAATTTTACAAAAGTTTTTTTATTTTTAAAATTTTCGATATCAGTCAATATTTAATCGATATTTTAAATATCGACCAATATAATCTAAAACGGGCTGATACTGACTGATATTAAAACTTGATATAATCGATCCTTTATTTTATACCAATTTTAGTTGGGTACCGTCACGTACGACTACGAACCAATATTCATAATTTTGGATAACTCTATTTAAAATGTGCCATAAAATGAATTCTTGAAAATGGAGTATGAGATGATTTTTTCATTATCAACAACATTTGATATAATACATCCGGTCAACATTTGTCTACACTGTACTGTCCATATTCGTCACTAACTTCATTTTCTCATAAAGCCAATACAGATTCCTCCCACCCGGACACTGCAAAGCAAAGTGAGGGATCATAATTTAATGGATGGATGGATGATCTCTACCCTACCCTCTGCCCCAGAGCGAGTGGCTGCTTTCTCATAATATTATAAATCTGACTCGAATCTATCGCTTTTGCATTAGATTTAAATCAAGGAAGTACAGTACATTGAATTAGAGAGCCTTTCGGCCGAAAGATTCGATGAATGGGCTTATCCAGTCATCAGTTTTTAAGCACGCAACTTGTCCAATTGTCATTATTAATGAATGCAAATGTCGAAGAAGTACCCTATTGATTTTTTTTTTATTAAAAAAAGAAACAGATTGACGGTGACTGGCACTGACTTCACACTAAACCACGAAAGTTGGTTTAAAATCTCTAATCATTACCCTTGTTATAATTCAATACGCAATCTGCATTATTGCAACGTTCCTTAATACCGCAGCTTTTCCACTTCTCCAAACTTACGTGCTAAGGAAGGTGTACATGAGTTACGTGCTAAGCAACATTTATAGGTTGCTTTCCAATAAACAAAGAATCTGATCATTAGTTCAACATTAACTCAAAACTATTGACTACAAAAAATTAAATGAAGAGTATTAATTATACATTATGTATCAACGTTATCAATATTATAATGTATCCTTTACAGTGGTCGTATCATATTTTTGGTAAAAATTAATACAAATTTATTTTATACCATATCAAATTCACAAGAGAACTTTTGGTTATATTATTCAATATCGATTGGTACATCAAAATATTGAAAAATATCGAGTCGGATTTATAAATTAATAAAATTAAAGGCACTAAGATAAAAAATATATTTATGTTTAAATATTTTTAAACATAAATTTTAAAACTTTATTTATATTAAAACTTCCATTATTTTTAATAAGTAAAGTTACTAAATTAAAATTAATTTTTTAAATTTTAATTATAATTTTGAAACTAAATTTTAATTGTATAAAATAAATGAACTATTTTATAATTTTGTGCAAAATTAATTTGAAATGATATTTTGTATTAATAAGTACTAATAATGTCCAAGGATTTTCTTCTGTTTTTTGAAGAAATGTCCAAGGATTTTAAAACAAAAAGCAACAATTAGCTCAACTAGAAAAAGTATGAATCCACCAGTTTTTCAGTTCAATTCATACTTATAAATATTATGATTGAAAACTAACCGATTTATTACTTAACAGGTTCGTAATTAAGAAAAACATGTGCCCTTATTCTTCAATTTTCTAGTTTTCAAAGTTTATATATGACCAAACTCTATCTTTTCACTAACTTATAATTCTGTTGAATCTTGGAAATGTTCCCTCCCCAACCAAACTCATCCTCTTCAATAACTCTTTAGATTTATACTTTTGCTCAACCTCTTCAATAATAAATTGAGAAGATGTAAGGATTAGTTGATTAGTTTTTTTTCTTTTTTTCACTTTCAAACTTTCGTCAATGCAAGAATTAGGGTATTTCTGTTTCAATCTTCTTTCTTATCCATTTCATCTTTCTTCTCTCAGTCTTTAGTGTATTATGTTACTAGGTTCAATTGTTGTCCTTATTCAACCCATAAGATTTTGTTTTGATGTTAGCTTCTGTAACTTAAGATAATTCCTATATATAAGTTTTAGCTTTTGTAAAAACTTGGAAGACTCACCTACCTGTCGTAATATTTAATAAAGTGCAACCCAATGAAGCACCTTACTTCGTTAAGTTGAAAAACTCAACTTCATCTCTCTTTTCTTTTTATTTTATGGGTTATTATAAAAAGAACCTCAAAATTTGCCCAATTTTATAATTATAGTCCGAACTTTAAAACGTAACAATTAAATACTCAAATTTTATTTTTTTCAATTCTAGCCCGACATTAATGTCTCCGTTAACTTTGCTGACATGACTTACTACGTGTTTCATAAACCCTAACTATTAATACATGTTAGCTAAAATTATCACAATTAATGAAAATTATTGAAACAACGCCTTTTAGTCACATAACTAAAACGATGTTATTTTAAAAAAATGACATAGTTTAATCACTAAATCAATCTACACAGTCTTGATGTCCTTACCCTTTGATTTTAGTTTGTTCCCTTCACTTTCAATTCGTTCTCTCGATTCCTCAAGCCACTCTAATGTCGCAGCGCAACAAGTTTTTTATTTTCAGTTTGCTCTCCCAATGCCCTTAACCCTTCGTGGCTAACTGCAATCGATGCAGGAGCAAAATGAGATTCCTACGATGCATGAGCAAAATGAGCTTCCTATAGTGTGAGAAAGGTCAAAGGCATCGAGAGAACAAATTGAAAACAAAGGGTAAAAATGTCGGGATAACAAACTAAAAACAAAGGAAATAAACTGAAAATGAATGGTGAGGGCATTGGGACTATGTAAATTGATTTAGGGATTAAATTGCGCCATTTTTTTTAAACAACATCATTTTATATATGTGATTAAACGATGTCGTTTCATCAATCTTCATCACTTATGCTTATTTTGGCTGACATGTATTAATATTTAAGGTTTCTGGATCACGTGACAAATCACATCAGCAAAGTTAATGAAGACACTAATGCCGGGATATAATTGAAAAATTTGAAAGTTTGAGCATTTAATTGTCATGTTTTGAAGTTTGGATTATAATTGCAAAATTGAGTGAAGTTTATAATTTTTTTGTAATTAACCCTTCTTTTATTTCCTCCTAAAAAGAAGCTATGACTGTGATAGAGATGCAGCTTCTGATCTTGATAGTTGGTAATTTTGATACCCATATCTTTGTTTAAAAAGTGGGAAGTAGAAAAATTATTAAGTCCTCTGGTAACTTCAATTCCCTCTCAAGCAACTTGTAAGGGTACATAGCTTGATGAGTATTAAGTTATGTATCAACACGTTGGTAAGAGTCTCTTCATAATTCGTAAGTGTTAAAGCTTACTCAATACTCACTACCTTGCGTTATATGTATATATAGGATTTAAATAATAAAATATGAAGACTATGATAGCTCGTTGGAAAACTTAGAAGACCCATCCAATAAGTAAATACTAGTTACCCAACCCAGTAGTGGACGAAGACCCACCCAGCTATTACCCAACATATGATTAATTAATTATTAATTTATTAATTGTTCTTACGAGATTTTTATTGAGTTGAACGAGAACGATCCATTCCTTGAGGTTTCAATTATTGAATTATTGTTATGACTAGTGAGTTGTGACCTATTAATTAACTTGGATTTGGACAATTTATTCCTTATTCTTATTCTTATCTTATCCCACATTACGACAATTTGATGATTGCAAAATTATAACTTTATAAGCATAAACATGTAAACTTTAAAGTGTAATATCTCTTTGTATTTAGTGGTTATGCAAGTGATCATTCTTTCAAAAAATTTTAAGTATTATTTTGATTTCCTAAAATAGATCCGTCAATTGTGTTAATTGATAAAAATAGGCCAAAAGAGCAATTTAGTCCCCATCATTTACATTGAAATTTGAATTGGACCTTAACATTTTCAATGTATTCAAAATGAACCCTAATATTTGTAAAAAGTTTAATATGAACTTTAATATTTGGAAAACTTTCAAAGTAACCCCTGACTAGATGAAATTACGCACTGAGTTTAACCTTCGTCAGAGATTGTTTTGAACGTTTTCCAAACATTAGAATTTATTTTGAATGTTTTACAAATATTAGAGTTTATTTTAGCACACTGAAACGTTAGAGCCCAACTCAAATTTTACTTTAAACATTGAGAGCTAAATTGCTCTTTTATCAATGAAAATAATGCATCTATTTTTTTAGCTCTTTAAAGAATTATATATATATATATATATAATAAATTAAATTTTCAGTTCATAACTTGTATATTTTTGTTTTTAAAACTTTCCTATTACCACGTTTTATCTGAATGTAACTACACTAGTAAATCAAATATAATGTATTCAATAGTACGATTAGTTTCAACATCTATTACTTTCCTAGAATGTTTAGATCTTATAGTTTTGTACAAAAGTTATAAAATTATTATTTCTTATATTTTCAAGTTGAAATTATAATAAAAATATGGAATCAACAGAAAAGATTTTATAAAATTAACATCCTCCACCTATTGTATGTCTAATCTAACATGGAATTATTTTTCTTCTTCCTAAGATTCTATTTAAAATATTTCAATATAATTGTATATTTGTGGTATAAAGTTTAAAAGGAAAAAATTTATAGAATGAAAGAATATCTTGCTAGTATTAAAGATAATATTACTTCTTGCAAAAAGTATCATTTGATGTAGGTGAAAGAATTGGAAATTATTTGCAATAACAAGTAAAAAGAAAAAGAAAATAAAGAGGCTCATAACATATCTTTTGAAGATGATCAATCACAATAAGTATTATATAAAGGAAAGAACAAAGTTATTCTTGATATAGATTCTTGTTTTCTTCCAAGAACAATTCCTAGTTCTTTACCTAGTTTAAAAAGTATTTTAGTTGATAAGGATGTTGTTTTGTGATGTAAATGAGTATAGGCTAGATGGTTTTATCATTCATGTATTCTTTTAAATGCTTTGAATTTGCCTTATTTTTAAGAAGTAATAGATGCTACAATAAAGATATATCAAGGATTTAGAGTACCTTCTTATTAAGAGATTTGTGTGCTTGTGCTATAAGATTTAGAAAATGAATGTCAGCTGATTGTGGATATATATAAGTCTAGTTGGAAAACAATAAGATGCACACTATTATACTAAATGGGTGGACTGGTTAAAGACAAAGAACCTTAGTTAATTTTTTTACTTTATGATATATGATAACAACTTTTATCAAGTTTGTAGATGCTTCCAATATGATAAAAAAAATGCTCATGCTTTAACTAAATTATTTTATGAAATTTTCAAGTGGGTTAGACTAAAGAACATTTTGCATGTTGTTACAGAAATACAACTAATTATGTATCGGCTAGGTATTTGTTACAAGCAAAGTATGAGCACATTTATTGGTTTTTATGCGCTGCTTATTGTATGACTCGTATTGGTAATATATACCACATTTCTAGTCTTGTTTTACGTGCACCTACGATCACAATTTTTGTATATAATCTTTTTGTTTATACAAAAATTTATTTTGAGCATCAAAGACTAAATGACCTTGTTTACGTTACTTATAATCTAAAAATGAAGAACAAATATTTTACTTATTTGTTTTATTTTCATTAATTTTATTTTCATTAATAACTTTATAATTTCTCAATTATATATTCTGAGTAGTTAGTAAGAAGAGAATGTATGATCTAATTAATACTGATTGTATTGACCATACCGATTTTTACATCAAAGAAGAAAAACAATCAAGTGACCTTGATTATAATGAACTTGAAAAATAGTTTATGAAGAAAATGCATTTATCACAACAAATGAGTTCTACTTATAGTTAATTCATATCTTATTTTGATCATATTTAATATTAAAATATAATGTCTTACAAATTTACAATAGATAATAATTTCATACACTACTAATTTGCAACTTATTCATATAATAAAGTAGTTTATACAAATACTTTAGATGAAAACGCAATTTATGAGTCTTTATATAGAGTTAGATAATTTGAAACTTTTGACGATAATTAATACAACTTCTTCACAAATACAATTTTGAATTTTTATTATTCTAAATTTTATCTTTGATTGATAATTAGTTTTAATTATTATATTTGATTTGTTATGAGTTCATTATATAATGAACAAATTGGTATATTATTTTATTTTAATAAAATATTTTATTTTACTTATTCTTACAATATTTACTTCTTGTTTATTACATATCGGTTTTATAACATTTAATCTTGGTTAAATCTTTAAATATTAAACTTTTTCTTCAATTTGGTTTAATATCGATAAACAATGATTGTATCAATATAAAAATGATAGAAGCTATAATCAAAATTTATTTGAAATTTAGTTTAAATATTAAATGTCTATTAACTACTTTCATCTTTCAAATATTGTCTTTACTTTTTTTTAATTTTAATAATTGAGTTTAATTTATTTTTAAAGCTTTTTCTATTTATTTGTATATAACATGTAGATTTAATATAAGTATAATAAATAAAATAAATAGAAATATAATATTATTGAAGGTTCACTCTTATTTTTAAATTTTGGTTTTAATTTAAAATTCAAAATTATTTATTTAAAATAGAAATAATAACATATAAGAAGCAATTTAAGATTTATTATATAATTTTAGTATTAAATAAATAAATAATAAAATAAATTAACTATTTAAAATAATTGAAGTTTTTAATACTAATATATTTAATAGAATATTTTAAAATAAATTTATAATAAAACTAATATAAATATTAAAATATGCAAGCAATATCAAAATTAGTACAAAACTCCCATAAGTTATTGATAAAATTGTCATCCATTCAAGGAGTTTAGATCACCTATTTATGTTGCTTTGTGCCTACTTTATTTTATAAGCACCCATCCATTAAATTTTTGTAAAACGTAAATTCCATTTATTGAATAGATAATGATCATAAAAAAGGATATACACAAAAATAATAATAAAAATAAGTGATCTGTTCCGCATTCCCACGTGGGCAATGATTTACTTTGGTGCAGGTGGCTCTCGCAATGGACGTCAGCCGCTAACCTTGAAATCTTATACTTGACCATATTAAAGACATCAGCAGGTCGCTTTCCAGTATGACAGTCTGCACAGAATTTAAAAATGAAGAATTAGTACTTCTGCGAAACCAAAAATCAAGAATTCAAAAACTCATAACTATTGATTAGTAAAAAATTAAGTGATAATTATAATGAGAGATTATGTAAAAAGTAACTAACTCATCCCTAAAAGTTAGCTCAAAAGGAGGAGGTTTGCATATTATTATAAATTGTCAAATGCTCTTACACTTGTCCGATGTAAGATTCTTGAGACACCCCCTCAATTCAGAGCATGATTGAACATCTAATGGACATATTGAGCAAAGTGACATAATCGGACACTTTGCAAACTATCGGCATAAATCGACTTTTGGTTCGATATCACGTTAAAGTCACTTAATTCATCTTCAAAAGCTAAATTACAGAGGAGGAGGTTTGCACATTATTATAAATTCTTGAATACTCTTATAGTTGTCTGATGTAGGATTCCTGACAAAAGTGATGAATTATCTTATAATTTTAAATAAAATTAATCTTAAATGTTTCCCTATTTAATATTAATTACTAATAAAACTAAAATTAATTTAACTATTCAAGTTATTATTAAAATGAAGATAACAATTTAATGTAAGAGTCTAAATTTTAATTATATAAAATTTCCGAGTTTCTCGCACTATCCAATCAATATCAAAATCAGTAAGAAATTTGATAAAATTGATCTGCATTCCTGGAGCGGTGGAGATTTATGATGGGGATGGTGGCTCTCGCAATCCACGTCAACCACTAACTTTGAACTTGGAAAGCATGACCGATTTGGACCTGGTGCCATGTTTGGTTGAAAAAGGATGCAAGAGTAAAGGGATGACGCTTGGTCCCGCACTGAAAAGTAGTGGCCCCACCATATTGATAATGCAAGAAATAGGCCCACGTGATTTATAATTCAGATCATATTATTAGTCCACGATTTTACTAAAACAGCATCTTCCTTGTCTCCTTTGTCGGTGCTCCATCTTATAATGACAACGCTGTCCTTTGGTCCCCACAGCTCACACTGGCGTTCACATGTCTGGAGAATTATCAACAATTTTTCTAGTTTATCTTTGTTAAAATATAAGTAGGACTTTGCCTCACATTAAAAGAATATGTGACTTTAAGCATGTATATAAATTTAATGAATTACTTCTCATAATATCAATTAATTTTAAGATAAAACCTCACTTAGACTTATATATAATTTAACTTTCTTTTTCGTATGGACTCATAAATCTGTTGTAAATTCTAACAATCTTACACTCTTTCTAGACTAAGCACTGACATAAGCAGAAGGACTGACTAGACACAAATTCAATTACGGGATTGATCAAAATTCATTGAAAGAGTGACGTGAATTTTCATTTCAATATAAAACAAATGCTAAGAGCTGGCAGTGGAAGCAAGGTCAAGATCGTCAGGTCGTATTCAAAACTAAAAAACACATGTGAAAAATGCTATCGTAATTACACCAAAAAGTAAGGGCTTGTAGTCAGCAACGCCTTCTATATAATCCAACACACCGCACCGCACCACCCTACACACCACCATCCAAGATAACACAACACAAGCGTCTAGCTCTCTTACTTCCAAAGGTCACATCCTTTATCTCCACTTATTGCACAGAGAGAGAAAAAGAAGATGGCAGGCTCAAGGGGAGTTGTGATCGCCGGTAGGAAGGTTTCGAGAGGGTTTTCCGGCCGTCCCATCCCGAAAAGAGGGCAGGTGAAGGTGGCCATAGTGGTGGGCTTGGCTCATTCTTTTGCTTCCATCTTCTCTCCCGCTAGTCCTCGCCGAGCTTCTCATCACTTCTCTTAGATCTAGCTGTGCCCAAATCAAAATTTTGATGATCTGTTGAAGAAGTTATTGTTTTTCTTCTTTTCTCGTGTTCTTCCCTTGGTCTTCGGACTGGTGTACAAAGAAAGTCTATAGCTGCATATGAATGGAATTTTGAATCTTCTTTTTCATCTAGTTCATGTTAGTTAATTTCTTTCCTGACTTTTGTAAACATCTTAATCGCACCAATCAATCTATGGCTTTTGGCGCAGTGACTAAATTGGAATTTAGACGAATTTGAACATCATTCCATACATGCTTATTCTCAGTTCAGCCAACAGTACCATGAACATGCCGAGCTCATTTCTAAGTTGGAATTCTGAATCTGTGGCGTTAGAAGTTACAATATTTGTTTTGTATAGATGCACCAATGCGTTCCTTCAAGGGCCTCTGTCACCGTCCTGCCATATCTCAAATTTAGCCCTTTTATAAAGATCAAAACTTGAGGACAGTATACAGCCTCATCCGGCAAAAAACAATGCCCAAGAACTAAAAAATACCATTTCCCTCGATCAGGGCTGTCCTTCACAGCAGCATAAAATCTGTTCCTCCAACTGAACTCTATTTTCAGACTTGCAGATCGCCAAATAAACTAACCAACAAGTCCGGCAAGACATGGACCCTTTACATATTGCTAAGAGATTAGTCCAAGTTTTAGATCCTGATTGGCTTAGTCCTGAGAGTAATGCCTATTCTTGTCAAACAATGGCCATTTGATCCCCAACTCCAACTGCCATTTGTTGCAAATGTCAATCACAAACATATTCAAGACAGCCCATAACAAACTTGAGCTAGCAATGGATATGTTTATTATTTTCTTGAGAGACTAAAGCATAGTTTCAAAAGAAGAACAAGGAAGAAGATGACACATTCAAGACAGCCCATAACAGAAAAGTAACATATTCACCCTAAAATGAGAATATCATGCCTTAGTCAAAGAATACTTCCACCCATAATAGGGAAGTCAAAAGTTCACCTTAAAATGAGATCGCCACCACTTAGTACGAAGAACATCACGAGCCCGGGTAGCTTGATTGGCTAACTAACAGGGTCAATTGGAACAAGGTCTTAGGTTCAACTCCTGGCAACATCAAGGAGGTAGTGGACCGCTCTGTTAGGGGTTGACCAAAATTAAACCGTGATTCAATCCCCCAACGATGATCGGGCCTACAACTGGGGACCCTTGAGGTTGGAGATCAACCTTTTGGAACAAGAACATCATGACTCGATTAAAATTACACCAAACTTTCATATTTACAATGTTGTGCTTATGTAAAAAACTACCACCACTGATAACGGATAAGTCACATGTTCACCTTAAAATGAGAATATTATTACTTCAAATGGAGAATGCGCACTTTCAACATATCAGTCACAAGCTCTTTATAAAATATTAATATCATCACTTGGAACAAAGAATATTTTGTTTTAATCAAAGCTTTACTAGGTCTTCATATATCCAATACTATGCTTATGTTCAAAAAGTATCACTACCTTTAATAGATACGTCACACATTCACCATAAATGAGAATACTATATCAGATATGATGAATACCTCGCCTTAACAAAAACTATAATAGACATTCAAACATCTAATACCATAATTGAGAACAAAAATATACCACCCTCATAACATGTAAGTCACACTTTCACCTTGAAATGAGAATACTATTATCAGGTATGAAGATTACCATAACTTGATAAAAGCTATATCAAAAGGTTAATACACCTAATTCCATGCCTACAAATAAAAAATTATCGCACATAAAAAACAAGTCATAAATTGACCTTAAAATGAGATTATTATCTCCGAGTACGAAGAATACCATATGTTTATAAAAACTAGAATAGACATTCGTGCATCAAATACCATACTTATGCTAAAAAATGTTATCATTTATAACAAATAAGTTACACTTTCACCTTAAAATGAGAATATCATCATCGAGTACAAAGCATACCATGTCTCAGGGAAAACTACAATAGACCTTCATACATCCAATACACACTATAAAAAGTACTACCATTCATAATAGATAAGTCATACATTCACTTTAAAATGAGAATACCATCATTTAATAAGAAGAATACTATGCTTGTTTAAAACTATACCAGACCTTTATACATTCAATACCTCGTTGATGTTCAAAAAATACCATCACTTATAATAATTAAGTCACATGTTTACCTTAAAGTGAGAATACCATTACTTAGTACCAAGAATATCATGTCTTAGTTAAAACTATAAAAACTTGTATACATCAAATAATATGCTTATGTTTAGAAAGTACTATCACCCATAATAGATAGGTCACACGTACGTTTAAATGGAAATACCCCCACTCAATATAATACTAAGAGTACCATAATCTTAAATAAAACTGTACCTAAACTCTATACATAAATTCCATGCTTATGTTAAAAAATTCACTACTTATAATAGAAAAGTCACGCATTCATCTTAAAATGAAAATACCATCACTCAATACCAAGAATATCATGACTTAGTTAAAACTACACTTATTTTTTTAAAAATACAACCTTCTTTAACAGATAAGTCACACATTCACCTTAAAATGGGAAAAATCATCACTTGGTATTAGGAATACCATGTCTCAATTAAACTATACCTGAATATATACATACAATATCAAGCTTTTTTTTGAAAAAAATACTACCATCTATAATAGAAAAGTCACACATTCATTTTAAAATATGAATACCAGCACTCCGAGCGGTCCCCTTCCTTTTGAGTGGCGGCTTCATCTCTTCCTTCTCCGAATCCGCTCGGTCCGCACTCATCGGCTGGATTGGCAATGACGCTGACACGCCATGATGGTCCTCAGTGGACGAAAGGGTTAGCAACGTTGTAGACTGGTCTAACTCTATTGGCTGAACGACGTCTTCGCTGGCATCTGCCTCCTTCCTCTGCTTCTTCACCTTCGAAGAAACTCTAGGCCCCTTGGCCTGCCTTTTGGATTTAGGAAGACGGGAGGACCCGACGAACTCCTTGACCTTCACCATGACTGCACAATTATAGAAGCAGGTTAGAAATCGAAATTAATACTTGTGAATACAGCAGATAAATAAACTACGGGGAGTTAACCAGGAGGGACGGTTTCCTCTTCCAGCCTTCTAATTCGAGGAGGGGGATCAATAAAAAAGGCATCAGCTAATGCCCCTCCACGATATCCCAGAATGAGACGATCGAAAGAATACCGACTGAACGTCTTGATCCTACCGATCACTTCTCACTCCTCCTTGGATAGATGTAGGTCGGCAATGTCATTCCATTGCTCGACTAGGGAATACCTCCACGGTCGGGACTCAAAAGTTGATCCTGGAGGCCTCACGAAAAAATATTTCGTTTTTCACGCTTTGATCGATCCTGCTGTTCCAGCAGGACGATACCTCGCATCCCTATACTGGAGATGAAGAATCTCGACCCCGAAGCTCGAGCTCTGGTTCATTCTTAAAAAATATCGCAGAACACCGACTGATGGAGGACACCCGAAATTCTGGCATAGCAAAGCCAGACCGTTGATGAACCTCCATCCATTTGGGGGAATCTGGCTCGACCCTAAGTGGTAGGCGCGCCGTACTTCATCGATGATCGGGGCGTACGGAAGCCTCATACCACCGACCGAGAAAAAGCTCTCCGTCACAGCAAAGTAGCTGCACCTACTGCTATAAATCCTTTCGTTCTGGCCAGTCAGCCTAGGCCCTCAAGACGAGGGGATATTATGCTTAATAACCAACCGATTCAACTCCCTTTCGGTCATCATTGAAGGGTCGCTCGGTGGTTTCTCAACAATTTGCCCATCCTTTCGGGCACTCGCTCCGACCTCCTCATTCTCCCTTAACTCCGACGCCTCATTTCTGTCGGCTTTCGGCGCCTCCATCATTTTCGTCGCTATCTCCAGTGACCCAAAAACCTGTAAAGCTCCTTCGACGACCAGTTCCTGATGGAGCTCCCTCAGAACCGTACTTACTTCCCCACTAGGACTCGGGGATGCTGGTGGCAAAGGCTGACGAGGAAGCGACGGAGAAGGAGAAGGGGATCTAGATTCGTTCCTAGAGTTAGTTGACGACATGTTTACTGAAAATCACACTTACAGGCGAGGAAAGGAAGGACATACCTAGTTTAGAGACTGGAACTGGGGATTTGGTTGACGGTGAGAAAGGAAATTTCTAGGATTCCGAACAGGGAGATAAAGAAGAGAGGAAACGAAGGTTGAAGAATCGAACAAGCAGAAAGTGAAGGGATGTGTCGATTCCGAACATTTATAACAAGATACTGAGCGGGCGTACGGATGGAACTTGGACGCGCGGCAAAATCTGAGCCGTCCAAATTAGGGTTACCTGATGACCCATAACGACGCAACAACTGAAAGGACGCCTATGACTGCTGTGCGGCAATTAAAAAGACACCTCGTTTCAAATTTTGAAAACTCGTCAGAGGGCATGTGACATTAGTAATGATTAAACCAAGTGCCTTCACGCGCTCGGCGTCGACATTTAACCGACCGATCCTAGCGCGAGCTGTCATGCACTAAACATCAATGCCGACCGATCGAGACATTCAATCGACCGATCCCAGCACGAGCTGTCATGCGCTATGAATTGATGTCCGACCGATCGGGCCTATCATGAGCTGTCTTACAGACGAGCTGCACGATCCTCGTGTACTCCTTCGACCCTTCTCCTTGGTCAGACTCGAGGAGTAAGGGGGCTTATGGTTGGGTCGATCGTGCTAGACCCAAGCCCGGACGCAGAACGACTCATGGGTCGATCGGCCCATCCCTTGGGGATTGACCTAATTCCCACAAGTAATAATCATATAAATTCGTTACCTCATCATGAAAATGTACGATTTTCAAGAACCTTATTCTTCATTATTCATTAGCCTCCAAAACTCTCACAAAAACACTGATTTGAGCGTCGGAAGGGCCTACTGGAAATCAACCTCCGGCTTGCCTTTATTGTTTTGCAGATATTTCCGAACCAGAACTAACTAATCTTATGGATTCAAGTGGCAGCACCCAGTCCCACTAAAATCCGGCAGAACCAAATTCTATCAAGATATATACTTCATATTTTGTTAATTTGAGTGTCTAATGGTGTTCATGCAAGATAAATAATAAGTAAATACATGTTATTTACATAAAATTATATGTTATCAATAATGGAAGTTCCATTCTGAATTCACGTGCAAAGTATGGAATCAAGCATAAAAACAATTGTGGAAAGGATGGCGCTACGAGCTAATGCCCCTTTCAGACTGGTGTAAACCAATTAGATCGGTCTTTATTGCCAACGAAGAAGACAACTAAGAAAGGAGAAACATGAGCTTATTTTAAAGTGGGCTCTTAAAGCCACATGGGATTGGGAGGTCCCATAAAAAAGAAAATAATTAAAAAAAACCATGTTATTAACTTTGTGGATCCCAAAAATGAAAAAAAATTAAAAAGTTATGTCAAAAATAATTTAAAAAGTATTGACGTGCCATTTAACCAATAAAACTCTAATAAAGTTAATAGTTCCATCAGTTGGAAGTTTAATAAGGTGAATTTGAAATGATGTGGTTCTTTTTTAACCCTCTTATACATTTAATCTGAGTTAGATTTTGAAAAATAGTGCATTTTAACCTTAACATTTGAACTAAAATACAGACCATAACCTAACATTTTGAAGCATTTAAAATAAACTATAACATTTAAATGCTTAATTTGAACCTTAAAATGATAAAACCCTTAGTAGAGCATGTCATAGTCAGTTATATGTTACGTTAACACTGATGTAACTATTTTTTACATTTTAATATCTTTGTGAATCCTGAGTGGCATAGTAGGACTCGCGCAGTTTAATTAAATTTTAATTAATATTAAACTAATTATACTTAATTTATAGTTATATATAATAAACCATAATTAAGGCTAATAACTCTAATTTAATCAAAATACTTTAATTTAACCTAATTAATCTAATTTTAACCAAAAATCCTAATTTCTAAAGTTCTCAATTTGATTTCTTTATTTCCTTTCTTTACTCCAACAACGCCCCCCTCCTTCTTTAGTTTATATATTTGCAACTCACTATTGCAAAAAAAGTACCAATGGGTGTGGTCATGAGCAAGTCTTCTCCATCAGCCAAACCCCACCATGCTTATCATATGATTACATTATCAGGTTCTTCGTCTATACTTATAGGTCGTAATTTTGATTTTAGTTAAAAGGGAACTTTAAACTCTGCCATTTTTATAAGAACATAACTTGAACCTTAATGTTTTAAAATATTTAATTTTATCCCTGACATTTTTAAAACATTCAAAGTAAACTAATAAATGGAATAAAAATTAAATTGTGTTAAACTTTCTTTGTTAAGTGCTACTGACCTAACACTTTTTATATTTTTAAATTTGTTAATGGATTCTACTGCCACGTGGCATAATAGGACCCAAACTTATTTTTTAAACTTAAAATTATCAATATGTTAATATTGTTTAATTATTTTGTATCTTAATTATTTTATTTAAAATTTTAATTAAAGCCCCTAATTAGAAAACTAATTCTCATTTTGTTAGGAAACCCTTGAATGCAAAATCCACAATTGAACCCAAGTGTCTCTCTATTTTGGTTATTTCTTTGTTAAGAACAAAAGAGAGGTCCAAGATGGTAGTTGGAAGAGAAGATAGAGCATTCTTGACCTTTCGTCAACATTTTAAGGTATAGATACAATATTTACCCCCTCGTTAAAATGCAAATTGGCAATGGTGAAGATTTTTGGATTTGGTTTGACAATTAGACACCTCATAGTTCATTGATTAAGAGAGCTTAATTGCCCCCTCTCTACTAGGTAGATGGACAATCAATACTGAGGTCTCACATATTATTGTTAACAATGAGTGGAAGATCATAGGAAGAGGAGTTGACATATTTCAAGATTATCTCCCTAGATATATGCCTAATTCATCCATCAAGGATAAACTAGTCTGATCTGCTAGTAGTAATCGATAATTCACCAACTCTTCTTACTTGAAAGTTATAAGACCTCATTATCCGAGTATTCCTTGGTATAATATAGTCTGAAAATGATCCATGATATCTAAAGCTTCTTTTGTAGCATGGTTGTTAGCTAGAGGAAGGTTGAAGACCAAAGATAGACCGGAGGGAAGCAATGATCATATTTATGTCCTATGTCACACATTTCTTGAAACTACTAATCACTTGTTATTCAAATGCAAGTTTTCTTCTACAATATGGGCAAGGATGCAACACAAATTGAATTTAGTTTGCCTTCAAAATGACTAGGGAAATAGTTTGGTTTTGGCGCGCTGAAAATCTCTATAAAAGGATTGAATAAGATAGGAAATGTCCGAGTCTAATAGTAACTTATTCTTTCTATTCAATTTGGTTTAAAAGAACCAAAGGATCTTCAGGGATATTTATGTAGATAAATATGTTGTTACAAAAAGAACTTGTTGTTGGACCAGACATATTTTGATAGTCTAAGTTCTTCCGTAAGGCATAATTAGGGCATGGAGTAATCAAGTCTTGTTTGTTTTTGAAGCATAAGTGGGGTCTGGAGTAATCAAGCCTTGTTTGTTTTTGATTAATTCTAGCTTTGTTATGAGGACTGGTTTTCTAACCTTATATTTTCATGACTATTGTTCCTATAATCTTGTAACTACCTTGATTGCCTTTTAGTATTTTCAATGATATTTATTTATTTATCTTCCAAAAAAAGAGATGTAAATGAATTAAATTGTTTTGAGCATCCTATGTGACTTCAAATCGGCACGGTCTTCCACCACTGGTATGCAGGACCTTGTAGTAGTGAGACTGCATAATCAAATCTCTCCTCTGCTTCACAGTCCATCTGATCAAACACTCTTTCTGTTCTCTCTAGCCACCCTTCTGCTTCAGCCGGGTCTGTACTTCCGTAGAAGTCCACAGCTCCTTACTTTCTCAGCTTATCATATCTCCTTTCTCGCCTCACAAAATTTTCGGAGGCATTCTAGAAAATTCAGGTACATGAGAATCTATATTGGCTCCTATAGACTCCATGTCAGCTGACTCTCCAATTTGATCTCCTATGGAAGGTGACCTCTAACAAACAAAAGCTGTGATCACTGTCTGAATCCTTCACTATGAATCATATTGTTTCCCTAAAAATACCAAACCATGCTCTGATACCAAAAATGCAACATCCCACTACCATAAGGCAAATAACTAGATACCCGAAGGGCATTCAAGTACATATCTTATGACAATGGTATGTTGGAGCAAAACATACCCGAAATACACATGGCAATCCAACCTACACAGCATCATCTAACATACTCGCAAGTCACTAATTTAAAAAAAAACCATTCATTCTGTTCATTCAAAAAGCTTACACTGATACCACCAAACGACTATTTACAAAAGCTTATACAAATTCCAACAAAACTACAAAAAATAATGCTAGAGCACTTTTGGTGTCAACTGACAGACCTCTGAGCCATATCTCTATTCAAAAGATTCCTTAAGTCCTGACTAAGGAACTGGGTCTCCTGACTCGTACTTGAAAAGCCACATTGTAATTTTTGATGAGTTTTATAAACTCAATGAGTGAACCATCATTGATGAATTCATCGGATCATAATACATATCACATATTACACAAATATTCATTCTAACATACATTTATGATTCAAAAACTCACACAATAGGGTATAACATTTAATCATTGCCAAACAGATCATATATAAACAAATACATATGCATATGAGACTCACATTCGTTTTTATTGTTGTGACTGAATGCCTATCACATACTTATACAAATGTTGGTCCATAGGCTCAATCTGAATAGAATCACGGAGCATAGCTCTACGTGCACACACATATATCACGAAGCAAAACTCTACGTGGAAGCGCTTCATACTGGCAATTCAAGTCGCAATGCCTTTATCTGAGCATGCATTTTATGAAATGCATCAAAACTGAATATGACATATATAGCAATCACATAGGATGCTCAAACAAAACTCATAATCATCGGACCTAAGTCCAGCATTCAACTTTCGTTGAGAATTCACATAACATTCAGAATTTCATAGCACTCAAAGTCGCAATCAAAGCACTTCTAATACATTCCCGAATATTGATCTCCTCGGACAATTAAAGTCCAGAATTCATAGACGAATCGCAAACAGTTTTATAGTATTGGAAGCAAACAAAACAAATCAAATCAATCCTAGGAAATCATCTAGGTTGACTCACAGTACGTTCCAATAAGCTATTGCTCGGATGGTCCGGAAATGTCCGATTGACGTCTGATATGCTCCTCTAAAACAGGCAAAACACATTCATAATTATCACATTTTTGCATAAATACACAAGTGGTTCTTTTATGCGCATCAATATAGAGAATGTATGCACAATGCATGTTCAAAGACAATTCCGGGGTACAATAATGCGATCCTTATAAAAAATCATTCAGAATCAAAGCCCTCATTAATACCATGTATATTTACAATTGGATTGAACAAAACAATGTCAAATAATTTCATAACTTCATTGACAATTTCATATTTTTCCTCTAATACACATACGGGTCAACTTTCTATGCTGAATCTGATAAAGTAAATGACCAAATTAGACAAAACTTCCTTCTGTAACGTTATTCTCCCATTTCTTAGCTTTTTAATGACACCAAAATCGTTTAATTTGGTTCTGTATACAAAGAAATATACTCAAAATATCTTAGACTGTTCTTAAGTTCCATTAGAATTCTTACCTCAAATTCCAACCAAAATTTGAAACTCTTAGAGACAGAATTAAAACTCCATTTCTTCATAAAATTTGTATCCCTATGTCTCTAGTTTACAATGAATCAAAAATCACCTCATTTGGACATCTACAGCAAAAGTTATGGACAAAATACTTAGGTATGTTTGAGCTGTCAAGGGGGTCCTGGCGGCGACAAGAACAAAAAGTGACGTCGCGACGTACAGCCCAGAAATCAATTTTTCTCGGGATTTTCTTGCAATGGTCACCGCGATGAGCTCAAGGGTGAGTCACATGTCGTGACGTACAAAAGGAATGAGCCGTGACGAGCTCAAAGGTGCGTTTCACGTCGCGACGTACAAAAAGGAATGAGTCGCAACGTCTGGTTACTGAAACTCGTTTTCCCCAGTTTTCCTCTTAACATTTGTCTGCATTCCTATGTTTATTCTCACATCAATTAACTCAATAACATTCAAACAATTCTTCTAACTCATTTTTAGCTCATCAATGCACATATAATTCAAAAATCTAGATTTACACTTAAACACCACAACCCGATTCTCATACATGCAAATTCCAAGTTTCTGCATTTTTCCCACATTCACAAATTCAACTCCTCCTCTAAGGCATTTAGCACATGCATTCACCGAAACTCTACTGCTTTACCTTCTCATGCATGTATTCATCTTTAACACTAGTCATCATTAAAATCACGGTTCAACAACATGGTTTCAAACACATTTTTAACAACTCTATATTAACACCGAAACTACTCAACTTTCTCAATTCATGCATGAACTCATCTTCCTCTATGCCTTCACCTCAACTAACCCATTCTGAACACCACCGAAGCTACCCATCTTACACCTCTCATGCACAACTTCGTTATCAATTACTCGAGCATCATCAGACTTATCCAATTCATTTCTATGAACACTCAAATATCCATGCATGTACCGTGGGAAACAGACCTTATAGTCACTGAATTGCATGAAAACAACACTTACTTGGTTCAGCTCCAATTCCAGCAATGAAGTTCACGGTGGATAAAGAAAACCAAGGATAACAGATTAAGTACTCTCTAAGTAATGAAATCCTTACTTTGATGTAAGATTCAAAAACCAACTTCTCAACAGAATCAATTTGGTATTTTCGGTGAGGAAGAAGAACAACTCAAATGAAAACATGCAAACTGCAGAAATTTCCTTACCTAAACATGTGCCTACGTGGGTTACTGTCAATTTGACACATGACTTTATGCATGTGAGCCATTTGTCCTTCAAGCAACCTACCACATGTCTCTAACATGTTCAAGCCATTTGTCACACAATAATTAGTCCACGTGTCATAATAGGATTGGTCCAAAATAAGTATTTTCTTTTTCTTTTTCTACAATTCACCAAAATTTCAAAATATCCTAAACATATCGAAATTGCCAAAACACATTTTAATCATATTTAACAACTCAATTGTACTCGAAAATGTCAAAGAATGCATGTACAATCATATAAATGTGCAAAAATGTGCATGTCACAATTAATTATGCATGATGTGCATTTTCCTAATTTCTCATAAATTCTCATAATTCACAATTCTAACCCTAACATGAGTAACGGGATGTTACACATATGCCATTATAACATGGAGACACCTACCATTTGATGAGTCAAGTTACTACAGGAGTAGTTTTTGTTGTGTTTATTCTTCTCCTTTCCATTACTTTCAGCATCGAAACACTCACATACTCTCACAACTTCTAAACTTTGCTTCAATTTCGTTCATAGTCACCTCAAGATCCATACAAAAATTTGTTTAAAGATAGCTATAATATGCTATCACCATTTTGCCTTTGCTAAAATCATTTTACTTCCACCTTGAATTTGTGATGATCTTGCATGCGTGGATGGCTAGGTTAACTTGATGAATTAAGGTGGAACTTGAGCTAAACAAGTAAGTAAAATATTGATCTTTATGGCTTGTTATAATAGAAAGATTATGATGATTGAATTGGGATAGTTTGTATATGATGTTAATGTTGAAGATGTGTTGGAAAATGAAGAATGAATGGATACTTTTCTGTTCTATTTTTGAATTCACTTGTATTAGTTTGATGTTTTTCTTGGGAGATAGAAAGAAATAGGAGAGAGAGAGATTTTTGATGGTGATCTTGTCAAGCAACATACACCAGACTTTTGCAAGTTAAGGATCAACTTGCAAGTCTTTTGGACTTGGTTGGTTTAGGTTGATATTATTCCTTTTTCTTTGTTTTCCAAACTACCAAGACTGCCACTTTATTTATTTGTTTTTAATAAATTAGATTCAGAGCATAGGTTATTGCCAACTCTTTTTCTTATTGTCGTGATCCCGTCCCACCCACAATGGGTTGTGGTTTTCCCCTTGACTGATTGAATACTGAATTTCATATACAACCACTTTATTGTGTTGGATTATCAAATTAATATATTACTTGCTCCTTCAAGTCTTACTAGTCCATCTTAGGTTAATAGTTAGGGGTATTTTGTTAATGAAACATGAAAACTTCAATGAGATGAGATGACATCATAAAACATTTTGACAAACTGTTAAGTAATGATGTTGGAGGTGTATAAATTTTTGTATTCTAAAATATTAGTTAATAAAATTAATTCAAATTATTATGTAATAGAAATGATTAACTTATTAAATATTAATTTGGAGAATTTTATTGTATTGTTAATTAATGAAATTGTTAATGACTATTGGGGCATGTAGTCTTATTTTTATTTTATTGTGGTTTTAATTTAAACAAAATAAAAATTTTGCTTGTATCAATTGTTTATTTTAATGTGGTTATATATTATTTTAAATATGAAATAAATTTGTAGATTAAATAATTTTTAATTTATTCTCTTGTATAATAAATATTTATTATATTTTGTTAAAATGAATAAGCAAATAAGTGGATGTTTTATTAATTTTATTTTTAATATGTATTTAATATTTTGTATTTAAAATATTTCATAAATAACTATTTTGATATTTATGTATAATAAAACTTATATAATTAATGAAAATCAACTTAATTATAACAAAAAAATATTTTAATGATTTCCATAAAATAAAAACTAGAAAATCAATCAAACAAAATTTTATTGAATTTGAAAACTAAAATTACATTAGAAACAAACAATAAAATTCAAGTATGGGGGATGGAATTGGATGACATGCTAACACCAAATATGTGTAACTATTGAGATAGCAATCAAACAATAGTTGGATTTTGCACTTTCCTGATGATATGGTTCTTGGCTGTGCAAAGGTTAAAATTGTCTCCTAGATTAGGGGCCTATTGGACTACTGGTCCTCAGTCGTGGAAGATGTTAGTCCATTAGGAATTCAACCTTTTATAAGGAATGCAAGCTTTTACATGTGACTAACTGAGTAAGTAACAATTATCTTATTTTTCATTTTTTTTATTTTATTATCAGACAAGTAATCACAGTTAAATACATTGTCACAATTATAATCATCACAAAAGAATCAATGAGCACATAACCAACTAAATCAACAAAATATTAATTTAATAGAGGCAATATTTTAAAAGGAATTGTCCAAGTTTTTAAAGTCTAGAGGTTGAATTGAGAACTTCAAAAGATTGGACATTGAAATAAAAAGATTTGACAATTTCTATTTTGTTATTCCTCTTTCTTACATGATATAGATATTTGTTTATAGCATATCTAAATTGAAGTTATTGTAGGTTGGAGTTAGCTTGGAAGGTGAATAATAATATGGTAGAGTGGTATACGTTCTTTTTAGGGAATTTACTATGAGAATTTGATAACCATCCAGGCCATTGAGATTCAATATTAACATAACAGGATCTGTAGTGGCAAATAAAATAAAATAATAATATGATTCGTCATATTATAGAAGAAAAGAACTTGGAATAATAAGAGTCTATAGTTAAATAAGATCATTAGTTACGTCTAAAACAAGAGTTTTCTTTAAGAATAAGGAAGGCAAAAACACTTTTCATAGTAATTTGACTTGAACTAAAAGTTATAGCTTATAATTAAGGTACTTCGAAAGTAATTTGACTTGAACTAAAAGCTATAGCTTGTAATTAAGGTACTTCGAACCTTCTATAACCACCATGCTTTGCTGCGTGCTTTTTCACACTTGATGGGAACAGTGGTTGTGCTGAGACTTGAACACGAGACGTGGGATTGCACCAGGCCCATACGCTCTGATGCCATTTAAAGGAAAGTAAAAACCTAATGAGGAAACCAATAAATTTAAATGATAAAATCAATCCATAAGTTTAAATTTAGAAATCAAGCTTCAGCCATTAAGAAGATAGGTTTACTTTTTTTTTTTCTTTGGTAAAAAGATCTTCCAAGTTTAACTCGTGGAAGCCTTCACGTTTTTGATGATCATATGGAATGACTTGACACGATCTTCCTCTACCATGTCTCTCAGTACGTCGTGTTCAATCTTTTCAGCTTGCCAACGAGAAGGGTCTTCTACAAATACTTCACCGAATATCATACTTGAAACCCATCCCTTCCATGTCGTCCTACGAAACTTGTCTTCAAGGGTTCCTGCCGCAAGGAGCTGATACACTTACACCATCTTCTGTTGACCTGGCCTGAATGCTACTCCAATGGCCTGTTTTGTTTTCGAAGGATTCCACCCGGAGTCCAGTAGAATTACCCTTGAAGCTGTAGTCAAACTAATGCCTTCAGCACAAGCTGTGATTGATGCAAGCAACACTTATGAAGGACCACCACATTCTTCAAACTTATCAATAATTCTTCCTCGTTCAAGCAGTTCGAGGTCTCCTGTCAAGACTAGAATTTCTCTGCCCTTTTGCCGGTTAAAGATTCGCTCAAACAAGTCAATGAATAAGTTTATGGGTACAATATTGTGACAAAATATCAGAACCTCTCATTCCTGACAACGCGATTTACAAGATGTAGAACAAACATCACTTTGGACCCTTTTCTGAAACTCAACTTCAGCTTCTCCATTGCTATCAATGTGTCTTGAGTAAAGAATTTGTTCACAGAGTTTGAAGTTTTGACTAGCCAAGGATGTATTGATGAAAGTGTTATCAAAAGTTTAAGTTCCAGAGGGTATCCAGGACAGTTGGCCATCAATCGATGAAGTTTCACTAAAATTTCATTTTGTATATCCGTCGAGTTCATCAATATTGTGTCAATCTGTAAACTTGGGAGGCCGCTTGATAAACATCTGTTATTAACTTGTCATTAAAAGGAAAAAAACAGCTAATTAAAAATGACACTAAACGAGCATTAAGTAGCTCTTATTCAATGCAAATTTAATGATAGATAAGATAGTTGAAACCTGACCAATAAGTCACTCTATTGGGCAATAAATTGACTTCTCTTGGCCGGCCTTGGACTCTTTAATGGGCTAGGAATGAGCTTCAATTAAATCAGATTAGATCAAGGCTTTATAGTCCCCAAATGTTCTCCATAAGGCCTGAAACTTCATAAAACAACTCAGCTCAATTTCTTATTTGATTTCTTGATCACCGGCTTCCTTATTACTTCAATATCTTCGATGGCTAACATGGATGGTCCTCTATCACCGTCAGAAGCTCCACCTTCATATACATCAATAAAACGATTAGTAATATTTTTCAGCACATTCAGACCCTGCAACCTTTCTTCTGATATGTTGGAATCAATTTTCTTTGCAATGTTATCAAGGAAGAATTTTCTTGCTCGTGATTCCATTAAATGAGGCGCTTTTCCTTTCCTTTTCTTCCTCCTCGAGAACTTAGGATCCAGCTTGCTCAAAACTTCTACGATGAACTTTGGCCTAGCCAGGCACAGGGTGTTGAAATATTCTCAAAAATTATTTTGAAACAAAGTGCCCGAGAGAAGTATCCTCAAATCAGTTCGCGATTTCATCAGAGCCTTTCTCAGCCTTGATTTCGTGCTTCTAGGATTATGACCTTCATCTAGAACAAGGATCCCTGGACTTTCTCGCAGCACTTTGGCCATAAATTTTGTGTGTTCAAAGTCTGAGTCTTCTCGCATCCATGTCAAAAATGAGGTGTAGTCCATTACAAGAACGCTAGGTTGTTCATGCCACTTCTGAAGTTTCCTAAGCAATCCAGGATATGCATAACATCTTGAGTAGGTTGTAGACCAGTGTAACGATATGTCACTGACTTCTGCCTGAAAAGCCTATGTGATCCACGGTCATGGATAAGATGCACAGGAATTGGGAATTTGCCATTTTTTGAATTCCTTGTACCAGGTATACAGAGTTGTTTTTGGAGCAAGGATCAAAGGTCGTGTAGCCGGAAACAACTTTAAGTAGCTAGCAAGAAATGCAATGATAAGAAAAGTTTTCCCAGCTCCAGGAGTATGAGAGATAACCAGCAATATTTCGCCACAGAAACTCAAATGCTTTTTTCTGGTGTAAATGCAATTTCTTTCTGAGGTCAGGTACTAAAGCCCAAACATTCTCGTTTTCTTCTGATGAAGGCATGTCATTAGAGAAAGCTTGATTACTGAAAAGATTCAAACCCCCTTCCTCTTCTTGCTCAAGCACTATATCTTCTTCTATGCATGGTTTATTTTCCATCATCCAGTCAGTGAATTCCACCTGAAAAATGAAAAAGGATTGCAGTCAGTAAACCATATGGAACACTGATATCATGATGTTTCAATAGCCTTATCCCTCAATTAAATGGTTACACTGATATCATGGTGTTTCAATAGCCTTATGCCTCAATTAAATGGTAACCATGGAGCATTTGTTATAGAGAAAATATAGCATATATTTCACATTTTACCATGTATATAAAGACCCTTTCTCATCAGCCTATTCACCAAATGTAGCTTAAGAATTTCAACATGCGACAGTTGTTCTATCTAACAGATGAGCAAGACGTATAGTAACTATAGTAAAAGCATTAGACATAGACTTTTACTTACAAATGGTGTTGATACATATTTTATTTCACTTTTAACAAAGCCACATATACGGCATAAGATTCCTATTTCTTCATCCACTTTGAATTTGTGCTTGCAGTATCTGCCCCAGTTTTGCATGGCCTGAGTTGAAATTCGAGCCTGAGAATCCTGGCACTAAGTCGAATGAGCAATAAAGCTGAAACATACAATATGGATGAATATTTTCTTGGAACAGAAATCCAAAACGTGCAATTGTAAATCTGAATATATCTATTTCAGCATCATTATGTACCTACAATACAATATAGTGTCTTCAGTCAAACTTGACAGTCATACCTCATTTTCTTCTGAAAGGTAAACTGATGCTAGCGACATTTCCATCTCTCTCCACAACATTTCAGTTTCTGAGCTTTCACCTTCGTCCTCGATTGTGGATGGCTTCATTTTCTCTTCTCGATACATCTGGTCTTTTGCCTTAAACTGCATTGAAGCTCATAAATAGAGCCTTCTTTGCTCGAGGGTCCAACTTTGATTCATTCACATGATAATATGCAGTAGAATAAAAAATATGCAAAAAATCGTAATCTGTTGTAGGTTTCCCAGACCATACCTCTAATGGAGTCTTGCCACCAATTGCAGATGATGACAAATGATTAATGAGATGTTGAGCGTATGTCACTGTCTCAACCCAAAACTTTCTGCCTAACCCAGCATTAGACAATATACAACGAACTTTCTCCAACTGTGTTATGTTCATACACTCTGACACCCTATTCTGTTGTGGTGTTTTTCTAACTGTAAAGTGGCGAACTATACCAGACTCTTGACATACCTCTAGGAAAGGATCACTCTTGTATTATCCACCATTGTCTGTTCGGAGAACTTTGATCTTTCTTCCTGTCTGGTTTTCAACTTGAGCTTTCCACTTAAGAAAAATTCCAAGCACATTATCTTTGTTCTTCATAGTAAACCCCTAAACTCTTCTAGAAAAATCATCAACAAAAATGACAAAATAATGCCTACCTCTAAGAGATGGAGTCTTAGCAGGTCCCCATACATCTGAGTGCACATAATCCAAAATTCCCTTAATATTATGAATAACAATGCCAAATTTCACTCTTCGTTGTTTTCCCAGAATACAATGCTCACAAAATTCTAGTTTGTAAGTCTTCGTACCTTTTAATAATCCTTGCTTGGCAAGAATTTTCAAGGATTTTTCACCAGCATGTCCCAACCGCATATGCCACAACTTTGTTGCCACTACATCCTTCTTGTTACTAGAAGTTGCTGCCGCTACTATCCCAACAACTGTACTTCCTTGGTAGTAATACAAATTATTTTTCCTTATGCCTTTCAACATCACAAGTACTCCTGAAGTTGCCTTAAGAATCACATCTCACATCATCACAACTAGACCTTTTGATTCTAAGATCTTCAAAGAGATGGGATTCTTTTTCAATTTCGGCACATACCGCACGTCCCTCAAAATTCTGGTGGATCCATCATGATTCCTCAGCTTGATTGAACATATTCCAGCTGTTTTACATGGATTGTCATTACCCATGTAAACAACTCCGCCATCAATTTCTTCAAAATCAAAGAACCACTCCCGGATGGGAGACATATGATAGGTGCAACCAGAATCCAGAATCCACTCGTCTGAATGGAATGTTGAAGATCATACCACCAAAGAGACATCTGACTCTGCATCACTTTTACATTCTGTAATATTTGCATCTTGCGGAGCTTTTCCTTTCTTCTTTAATTTTGGACAGTCTTTCTTACAGTGTCCTTTCTCATGACAGAAAGCACACTCATCTTTTGCAACTCTGCTTTTTGATTTGGATCTTGCTCTTCTTCCCTTCGACTGGCTCTGCTGACGGCCTCTTGCCACAAATGCTTCATCTTCTGTAACTGCTTTACTTTTCTTTTTATCTTGCTTTCGCAATTCATGACTATACAAAACAGAACACACAGCATCTAAAGATGCATTCTCCTTCCCATGAAGTAAAGTAGTTTCTAAGTGTTCAAATTCATCTGGAAGGGATGATAACAACATTAAAGTCAAATCTTCATCCTCAAATTTCACATCCAAATTCAACAGGTTTGTTACTAACTGATTAAACATAGTGATGCGTTCATTCATAATAGTACCTGGTCGGTAATCAAATCGAAACAATCTTTTCTTCATAAGGAGCTTATTCTAACCACTATTTTTCAAAAATTTGTTCTCCAATGCCTTCCACAGTTTGTGCGCAGAAGTCTTGTTTTTTAAAGCATACTTCTGCTCTCTAGACAGACATGATCGAATTGTTTCGCATGCCAACCGATTTATGATACTCCAATCCTTATCTTCTACATATTCTGGTTTATTTTCTTCAATAGCTATGTCAAGGCCTTATTGAAAAAGGGAATCCAGAACCTCACCTTGCCACATCCCAAAATGACTAGTGCCATCAAATATTTTCACTGCCAACTTCATACTTGACATTGGAGTCCTATGCCATGAGGAAGTCGATGTCACCTGTGTCATATTTGATATGTCTCTAGTTGTTGGTGAATTTACAAACGTCATTATAGACTCAAATAATAATATTTAATATTACAAATATTACAAACAAACTAAAGGATAAACCTTCGGCTCTGATACCACTTGTTGGAAAAATCGGGTATTTTTTCCTTTAAGGTAAATAACTAGTGAAGTGAACCGATTTGGTAATACCCAGGAAAGACCGCCAAACGAACTCTTAAGACAGTATTACCATTCCACGTAAGATCCCAGGAAATGGCGGAGGGGTTACAAACGATCCCACTTAAAACCCGGCCTCCTAGACAGAAATTACGTGCACGGTGTATTTATCACAACCTAAACCCGTGTACACACACTACAAGAAATCCGATGATTACCGACGGAAAGTACCGTCGGTAAATATCGAATTGCCGTCGCTGAAGTAATTCACCGACGGAATTTGGTGGCGTGACATTCCGTCGGTGTATGCCCCGAAGCTAAAAACTCCGACGGAAATATTCCGTCGCAATTTTACTGGCGGAAATAACGACGGATAATTTGGCGTCGGTATATATGTATCGATTTTAATGAGAAGTAATATTCCGTCGGTGAAATTCATCCGGATTAACCAAATTTTTGCGACGGAAAATTTGACCGTCGGTGAGTTATGTTTGTTTTCCGACGGAAACTTGTCCGTCGGTAATGAAAGGTAAATTTGTTTTTATTTATTTATTGTTAATATAATGATATATTTTATATATAATTTATGTATTTGTGTTACGTTATATTAATGAATAATGAGACAATTTCTAAATTATAAAACATATGAAGAATGTAATTTAGTTATTAAAAATGAAAAAGAACAAATCTCTTATATTTTTCAATTGAAAACAAATGACAATGTAATTCACAAATTCGTGATGATTATGGATGGTCTAAGTGTGTCCCCCCCTCTTTAACATTTCCATCTCCTCCCTAAGCTTAGCCATCTCCTCCGTGTGCTGTTTCTCCTTGGTCATCTGCTCCACTCCGCCTCAACTTAGTAAGTCGCTCAATCTCCTCTCTCCTCTTGGTACTCGCTTCTATCACTCCAATGACTCTCGATCTTTGAAACTGCCCAGCTCCACTCTTAGCTTTTCATCATCTGCAGCTCCATCTCCTCCCCGACCTTTGCTATGTCCTCTGCATCTTGTCGATGTTGAGTAACCAAATGCTCCTTCAATGTGTCAATCAGGGTCTTGAGCTCGGATACATCCCGAGATGAAGATGGCCGAAGCGAGATGTCTTTGTATTAGAAAAGGAGGAGCGCGAATAACAAGTGTTCGCATATGAGCCGAGGTCAATATTCTTCCACGACGGTCCCAACCACCCACAACATCAAGATATGTCTGCGACTCATCCATGTGTTGTTCCTCCCGAGATTGTCATTGAATATTTTCCTCGCATTTGGTCCTACAAGGAAGCAATCTTGACATTAGTAATTAAGGTATAATTGTAAAAACATTATTAAAATATGGTTATTTCTCTTACATTAACTTCTACATCGAGTGTTGATGAAGTTAACACCATCATGTTTCTTTGTGTGGGTGTGCACAAAACCTCTGCATAGGCGTAGCTTCGTGCCCAATGACTTTTCCTACACGTATAACTTAATTTGTCGATGTTAAGTAAAATTTATAAAAATTTGGCAGAGTTTCCTCTATATATATGATATATCCCCTGCTCAACAAAGAAAACTTCACACGACCATATATGGCACCGATATGTATATCATAATGACCATGTTAAATCAAGCAAAGCAAAATAATGGTAAATATGGTGAGAAAGTAGATATTTACTAATCTTTCAAAGATGCTCGTAGTGGGTAATTGATCCTCCGTATGCATCGCAAGGCTCGCACCCCAGTGCCCTCCACGCCTTGGTTAATTACGCTCGATATGGACATTGCAGCAGTGATGTCCAATATTCTATCAACGAGTCCAAATTTCCTCTGAAATATAACGCGGTCGTGCACCACTTTGTATTTGATTAATTAAGTCGCGATAACGTATGCAGCTTTCTTTTCCCATTGTTTATAAATGATGGCGTCGAGACTAGAATCCCAATAAAATTCTTTACGAAATAATATGAGTAAGAAAACAAATCTATTACAATGATGTTTGAACATTATGAATATTAAGCAATGTGAAAAGAAAATAACTATGATTTGTACCTCAAACTCTTGAAAGTATAACTGCTTTGTGGTGTCACTATATTTTCCACACATAACCCTCTCGCTTCAATTCGTTGCTTGAACGATGAAGTCATATTTCTTGATATTGGTCCGATTTTAACCAACCTAACATGTGAAGTGATGTTATCTTTTGTACATATTGGTATAAATAAAAGTTGATCATAAGGAAATTGTGAAGAGAGATTGAATTCACTTATCGATCATTCACAATAGAAGCATACTTTCTTCCATCAGTCCCTCGCCAGTCGACGGACGCCTCCTGCATCCAAAGACGTCATTGGACGATATATGAGTTGGGAAGGGATGGTGTAGGTGAGAACCGATCGGTGATGCCTCAACTGCAACTCCCGCACGAGGGTGGACAAGGTGAGTCAAGAGGTGCGGCTGATCGTGACGAACCACCTTCATCAGAATCTCCCGAACATGGTTCGAAACCTCGGTCGCATGACCTCACGTTGTCTCTTCGGTCCCATTCTTTTCCTGAAATTGAATTTCCCACAATTCTGTACATGTACAACTAATAATTTCAAAGCAATATTTAACACAACACATACAGAAGCCACTATGGCAATATATGAACGTTAACAGATTGTAAGTCACATACAACATAAGATCAAAACTTAAAACTATTGAGCTCATGTTCTAATTTAACCATCATCTACTACGAGGATCCTATTGAAATTTCGGCAGCATTTTCCCTATAATTTGGACATCCCCCTTATGAAATAAGGGTCCCCGCAATAAAAACACACTTAACTCAACCAAGAATCACAACGCAAATTGGGTCTCCATACTACAAGAATGTTGTACTCGTTCACATCATGCAATACATAAATAAACGATTAAGCAACATGCTATGGAATATCATTTGCAAGCACATGACTCAAAGCGTTAACAATATTTACAAAAGCATAAGCACGACCTTAATTGAAATTGTGGAAATGTTCTGACGACGACTTGTGCAATGCGTAACGCCACGTCGCGATAAAGATGATCGAGTCAGCAATGCAAACCAACAACAGATTAATTCATATCTTAATTGGAAATATTTTACTCAACGCACTAAATTGTATACTCAACTTATGACAGCTTATCATCCACAAATAATTAAACCATCGGTAATACCCTAAATCATTTCCATAATTGTAAGTCACATACAACATAAGATCAAAACTTAAAACTATTGAGCTCATGTTCTAATTTAACCATCATCTACTACGAGGATCCTATTGAAATTTCAAAGATTTCCTATAATTTGGACATCCCCTTATGAAATAAGGGTCCCCTACAATAAAAACACACTTCTAACTCAACCAAGAATCACAACGCAAATTGGGTCTCCATACTACAAGAATGTTGTACTCGCTCACTTCATGCAATACATAAATAAACGATTCAAGAACATGCTACGGGAAGCTCATGTCCATTTTCATCCATGACAAAAGCATCCATGACAAAATCATATAAGCAATAATATAATATGGAACAATATACGGACGCAAAACACTTATTAGCAAATAAAACAAGCATGGGCTAGAGCCACACAAAAAATCATTCATGCATTATCACATTCTAATATGTACTCAAGTGGTAGCACCAGTCAAGAACACCTATAGAACAAATCTCGGAAGAACAGGTCTCATCCAAGAGATATTTTGTAGTGTTCTTAACATCCATAACTCGACTATAATGCTCTCCATTATCATAACTTATTTTCGAGTTTCACCCTCCATCGATGACTTAAATGCTTCAGATGAGCCAAATGGGTCATTGTCATCAAAAGATCGGAACCCATGATCGTTATCGGTGTCTTTAAAACCACGAGAAGAATCAAATCGTGCCATGGAATTGTCCTTCAAGAATTCACTCTCACGATTACTAAAGTGATTGCCAATGTCTTGCTGACAAAAGGTTAATATATAGCCTTAAACAATCAAAACTATCAATTGTTAAGATATGGTACATGGAGATTGTGGTTGTACTACATTATCTTCATGCTTCATGAGTTTACCTATTAACATTCAAGTTTGTGATCTGCATAGATAATATTGGTAACACTTCTTATAGGATTATAGAGAAGTTATCTATAAAGTAAGCCTAGTGATAAGAGATTCTTGTTGAATATGACTTTTTGTGTGAGTTCAAGGTAGAAAGACATAACAAAGTAGCTGACTTAAAAAGGTAAATATTAATTTTGATCAAATTCCGTAATCATGGTCCATAATCTAAATTACATGATTTGAAGCCTTTAATATTACTTGCTAATGTCAGTTAATATCAATTCATCATTATACCTTTTTAAGTTAAGGTACATCAATTTTTACAAAAGAGGATGGATTGATACGCTTAAAATTAGATTTTTCACAATGTTAATTACGAGTTTAATTAATTACGATAACCTTATAACTTATCATAAGAACTACAATGTCACCATTAAAACTTCAAATTTAGTTGAGGCATGATAAAGTTTTATTCTTACGATTATCTATTATCTTAAGAGTCTTGATTGTTTACTTTTTATTTTGAGAATAATCAAAATTATGTATTTACTATTTACAATTGTTACTAAAAAGTGCAATTAAGTAATGATAACCTTATAACTTACCATTAAGAAAGAAATGTATTGCTTAAATAGTTTAGGTGTGTTTTAGGAGTTATATTTATTGATGAATATGTGAGACTTGGATTTATACAAAAACAACTACATTGGGCCTCATTTAACCCTTCATCCTAGCCAGTACGACTTATAAAATATATACTGTGCGTGTATATGGTTTCCATAGAATTATCAATGGATATTATTGAAACAAAATGTTTAATCATTTCATATTGTGTTGTAACCAAGTAATTAAAGTAACATCATAGGAAATTAACTATAAAAATATTAAGGAATCTAATTTGGAAATATTATTTCATTATCATAAATAAAAGTTTTCAGTCTTACAATGTATTAAAATAAGTTTTTCTACAACTTTACACCTTAGTCCTCCACATTTTCCTTTACACCTTTTAAGCCTTTAAAATTACTTTCTAATGTCGCTTAATATCAATTGATCATTAAACCTTTTAAGTCAAGGTACATCAATTATTTCAAAAGAGGATGGATAGATACGCTTAAAATTGGATTTTATGACAATGTTAATTACGACTTTAATTAACTTATCATAAGAACTACATTGACACCATTATAAACTTCAAATTTAGTTGCGACATGAGAAAGTTTTATTCTTTCCATTATCTTAGGAGTTTTGATAGTTTACTTTTTGTTTTGAGAATAATCAAAATTATGTATTTACTATTTAAATTTGATATTAAAAAGTGCAATTAAGTAAACATAACCTTATAACTTACCATTAAGAAATATATTGTCACGACCACTTGGGTTGCTTCTTACTTAACGATTAGAAAGTTTTGTGTTTCAATTCTTTTAATGCTTTTTTTATTTTGCATTATGATTTAAGAATAACTAAAGATATGTATTCTTTTATAAAACATTTATAAAAATTCAAATGTGGTCTAATGTTATGAATAAACATTTATAAATTAATCCTAAACATCAAATAATAAAAATTCTTGGCACACAATGTGCTCCAACAAATAAGACATTTTTAGTTGGTGTCTACCTCTGTAAAGATATTATTTTATAAATTTATTTATTTAATAATTTTAATCATAGTTGATAATATTAACCCATATTAAATTGATTTGGTGTCAATAAATCAAAATTGAACTTGAGTTAAAATTTTATGGACTAGTTCAAAATTTGACTTAAAATTTGCAAAATTCAAACTCACTAGGAATTCATATTATTGTAATATAATTGATTAAAATAACAATATTTTAGTATCTCCTTAGTTTAATCAAAATTTCAGCCCAACTTAGAATATTAATAATGGGTATCAAATTAAATTATCGAATTGATAGATAGTTAGAATCATTATTAATAAATATTAAATAATGATCACCTAATTTTAGAATAATTATTAATAATTATAAAGTAATAATCACCTAATTGAAAGTTTTGGCAATGTAGTACACAAATTCTTAATTTTCTTATTCAAATCTTTCATTTTTCTTTAAAAGCAATTGAAGAGCAATAATGTACATATAATTAACATATGCATATAAGAGCAATAATAAAAGTGATAATTTACATATAGTTTACAGATACATATAAGACCAATAAATTACTTATAATTACAGCAATAATTAACATATAATTTACGGATGCATAGAAATGCAATATTTAACATAAAATTACAGCAATAATTAACATATCATTTACTTGATGCATATAAGACCAATATTTTACATAAAATTACAGAATAATTAACATATAATTTACATAATTAATATATAATTTGCAGATGCATATAAGACCAATATTATACATATAATTTCAACAATAATTTACAAATAATTTACATTTACATATAACAAAAAATTTCATAAATTTAGAGCAATAATTAACATATAAAACCTAAAACCTTTAACATATCCATTCAACACCGTCGGAGGAATTAAAGAGGGAGGAGGAGAACTTACCACTGTCGGAGACGAGGACGAGACGCGACGGTGGTGGCGTGCGATCGATCACCAAGAACGATGAAGCTGCAAGCATTTAATCAAGGCAAAGAACGACGACGACGAAGGAGAAAACCAGAGGAAAAACGAAGAGAAGGGAGAAAAGTCGCGTCTGCGGAGGAGGAGGAAGAAGACGCAGCTCTAATATAATTAAACGACGCTGTTTGGTTTAAACCAAAACGACGTCGTTTCAGTAAGTAAAGGGTGGATTTCATGACACCCTTTCCGACGGAAATTTCGTCGGAAAATATTTCAACATATTCAATGATCAATTTCTTTCGGTCGAGAAAAGTATAACTCCCACCCAATTCCTCCGACGGTAACGTTATTTCGGTCGGTATTTCCGACGGTGTATATACCGTCGGTATGTTTCGGTCGGTATTTCTCATTTTCCTTGTAGTGACACACGAACAATAAATACACCTAAATAAATTGAACATAACACTACAAATATACCCAACAAATAATATTGTATACTATAAATGCGGAATAAATAAAAGAAATAAGAAAATAACACACCCGAAAATTGATAACGGAGTTAGGCCAATTTTGCCTACTTCTTCGAGCACCACTTAAGGCAGCCTGCTCTCATTAAGAAAAGAATACTAAATTTGATATGTATACAACTTTTAAGTATTTTTATCAAATTTTTGGGATGGATTGATTAGGAGGGGGAGGAGTTATTTTATAACTTCAAAAACTCCTCCCATCTTCATATGGGATAGGAATTGTGCCATTAAAAGTCAAAAATATCATGTCATCAAAAGTCAACAAAATACAACAGATATTGCCTCGAGAATTAAGGTGGGCAATAAAGGACAAATGGTCCCACTTGTGTTGCTATACTGGAACCACAATTGTGTTAGAATTAAAGAGTTTAAGGAGTTCAATATGGGGATCAATTAATCCCCAAAAATTTCTGTTAGGGGATCGATTTGTGTTGCTTCATCAGAGGAGGGCTAGGAGCATTATTAGAAGTGAATCTTGATTGGTTGAGTACTCTAAGTGGGAAAATTTGATAAATAGAGGGCAAAACAGTGGAAAAGTGATGATCACTTTGCTTAAGCCAACCACTTGAGAAGAACCACAGGCATTCCTTTGACGAACTCAATGGATTGAAAATAATGACTAATGGAATTGACTTGTGAACTAAGGAAATGTGATGCTTATTGGTAAAGAGGGGTTGGCTGGGCAGTGTTGATATAAATGTATTGTTGGAATCTGGATATGATTTGAGGTTCATCTAGGGTTTCCCAATAACTTAAAAATTAGTTTCCTAAAATTTTAGGGATTTTAGTTAAAAACAAAATTAAAATAATTAAGATAGATAATAATTTAATTATATTAATAATTCTAAGCTTTTGAAATCAATTAGTAGGTCCCATTATGCCGCCTGCCCACTAACTAATTTTAAAAATAATAAACCATTGATATGATACTTAATAAACATAAGTTTAATTTCATTCAATTTTTATCTGTTTAAAGTCTATTTTAAATGTTTTGAAATTGTTAAGAATAAAATTAAATGCTATGAGATGTTAAGATTCTATAAGTTGTATTTTTATCAAAACAATAGGGTTCAAAACATGCTTTTAGCTTTTTGATTTTTCTTTATGTAGGCAATAAAGCCAAAACCACGAATGGTATCATGGATTTTATAGTTATATGGCAATAAAGCTACATTTTCAAAAAAAGGGTTGGCATCTTTTGATTTTCCTATATTTGTCTCTTAGTACAAATGGGTTTACGTGATCACATTTTGATGGTAATTTCTCAAAGTCAACAGAGACTCAATTTAGAAAAGGCGATAATGAAGCTAGGGCCATTGTTCCTTCTGCTGGCAGTCCATATAGAGGCGGCGACCATCTCCATTTCAAGATCAAGTTGGGCAGAGGTTGTAAGTTTAAAATTCAAATAACTATAAAACACAATTGTGTAAAATGGAAAACTCATATTGGAAATTTTAAAAACTAGGATTTTTTGTTATAACTAGCTTAACTAGAGTTAAGTTAGATTATTATATTTAATTATATTTATTATTTTTAATCAGTATTTAGTATACATGATAAAAAAAAATTAAGAATAAATGATTTAATATTAATTTGTGATTAATTAAAATATATAGGTTCCATTGTGCCATGTGTTAACATTAAAATATTAAAAAATAATGTCGTGATAATGTTGCCGCGACACATAATTGATAAACTCATGATTATGTCATTCAAATTTGAATAAATGTTATGAATATCGACTTTGAAATCGATGCGATTGGACTCTGAATCTAAACTGCATCAAAGATCGGTCGATGCAAGATGCTTGCTTTGGATATTTTTAAATTTATAAAATGGTCCTTAAATTTTTTAAAAATTGCAAAATAGTCCATACTGATATATTATACAGCTGTACTACATACTTTACTAGTTTACTATTTACATCAACCATGCTTTCAAAAATCTTAATAATAAATAATAATGACAATTAATTTGAAATAACAATAATTTTAAATATTTTACATATAAATAATAATCACAATTAATATAAACAAAGACAATCATCATCATACAATTATAAAACTAAGAATAATACAAAGCATTTAAAATATTACAATCATATAATTTCATCATTATAATACAAATATTATTTACTTTATTTATACAAAGTTTTAAAATTAAGTTATTAAATATAAAATTTCAAAAATTTAACACTAAACTATAAAATTTTAAAATAATTATTTTTATGAAAAGTATAATTTTAATTTTAATTTTACACAAAATTAAATATTTAAAAGAGTTTATTTGTTTTAAGTATTTTTAAAATATTCATTTTAAATTCAAAATTAACTAATCTAAAATTTTAGTTGACTTCCATTAATTTTAGAGTTTAGTTTATACCACATAATTTTTAATTATTTTTATAAGCACCTTTTATGTATTCTACATTCTATAACACCTTTTAACTAGAGAAAGATGGACTTTAATGAAATTATATAAAATATATTGTTATTAAATATATAAAACAAAACTGCATTAATGTTAATTGTTAACATATAATCACTTCAAAGTCTTAATCTTTAAGTTTGTAAAACTTTTATTGAAATCCAATTATTATAGAATTTTATTAAGATATTTTAATTTAAAATATTTTTAATAAAAAGAAAATTACTGATTTCTAATATATATAAAATTCAGAAATCTACGTTTCTAAAAATAATAAATTAATTAACTTTAATAATATGTTTTGATTTAATTGAATTAATTAATTTATAGTGTATATAACTATACATACATATATATATATATAAACAATGCAAAACTTGCTATTAGGTATTTAGGTCTTCGACTCTTCGCAGTTCACCTCTTACTCTTTCTTTCTAGTTTCTACCCCTCTCTCTTTTTCTATTCTACTTCTCAGCTGCCACAATCATCTCCCATTAGTTGTTGATTTTGTTTCTGTTTCCTTGCGGTTGATTTAGTTATACCCATTTGAAAAATTCTCCTTTTCAACAAAAGCTGTGGTTTTTTTTTTTTTTTTCCAATTTTTCCAGTTATACGCAGAGCGTCGAGGAGGACTGGAGGAGGCGACGGTCGAGGAGGAGGCGATTTTGACGAGTGAGGAGCAGGCGATCAAAACCACCGGTTCACCGGTATTTTGGCCAGTCGATGAGGCTTGTTCTCTTCGGATTAAGATGCCTACGTAAACGAACGAAATTCCATACACTGGTTTGAATTGAATATTTTGAAAACGTTAACGTTTATTTTAAATACTCAAAAATATTAAGGACTAACATATATTTTAGTATAAATATTAGAGTTGAACAGACGCTTGTTACCTTAAAATTTGTTGCAAATATTAGGGCTAAATTTACTTTTATCCTAATAAAAGGCAACCTGAGTATATGAACATACTTATTAAGATCCAATATTGTATATGCATAACAAGGCATCCACTTTGAAATAGTCATATATTACAAATTTTCATTCCAGAAACTACATCAAAATTGGAGAAATTTTTATTAAGATTATTTAGAATTAATATAAAATCGGAGTTAATTATGTTCATTAGAATTTATTAAAGTTTAGTAGAGTTTATTAGATTATTTATAATTTAAATTTAATTTGAGTAAATCAGATTCACAATACCACATAAATTACACATCACATTATTGATCTAACATAAATAATAAAAATAATAGAAAGTGAACATAGAGACCTAATCTTGTTAAGGATTATGTTAATTCAAAGTTAAAATTAAGTAGTGTTGAAATATTAAAATTACATTAAATTAAAATACACTTTTACCTTAAAGCCTTCTATAATATAATTGAAATTCCAAAAGGAGAAGCTCAAGCTCAAAGAAAGGTTTTTTTTCTATTTTATACTTATTGCAAATTTTGACTTAAACATATGAGTGCTCCTGCTAATCAATCCTAAAGTACTCTAACCTCTTTTTCTTTAATATAAAGTAATATTTTTGGTATTACAGATTTGATAGTAGTTTTAGTTTTTTATAAAATGAATAAAAGCATCATAAATTAAGAAACAATGATATGCTTTAACATCGATGAATATGCCTATTTTGCTTTTTTAAGAACACAAAACAAGACTAATTTGAAATAGTTGGAGAATTGTCTAATATATTTTACACAATCCACTTTAAATATTTGGAACAACTCTAATCATAAATAAGGGCAAATCCACATTGAGAGTTGCTCCCACTGTTTCCAAAAAATTTATATAAAAGTTATTATTTTAAATTTTGATCAAAAAATAAAATTTTACTTCCATTAAAATTTTATCTCATTAAAATAAAATTTTGCTCACACTCAAAAAATATTCTGGATCGGTCCTAATAGTAAAGGATATATATTCTACATATTTCATAGGTGCAATGCACTTATGATTAGTTAATCATATTCTACATATTTATCCTAATAGTAAAGGATATAAACACATTCCCACGTGTATTTTCAAAGTAGTTAATCATATTGATTAGTTATTGAAGATAAATAATAAAATAGTTATCGAGAAACTAAAAAGTCAAGTCAAATTGTTGGTTGGTTGAAGACAGATCATATCAAATTGTTTCCTCTTTATCTCTGTTGGGTTTGTTATGTTGGTGATGCTAACCCTTCATCGGCATCCCCGAAGATCTGATTCAAGAACATGGCTAAGCGAACCCCACCTTGAGCAATGCGTTTCATCACTATTGGCATTCTTGAATCGAAGTATTCGTCTGTCATCGTCACACAGTAATATCATTAGACATTCAAGGCTACAATTTACTCGTTTCTGTGCGACTTTAGGTGTTTTGGTGTCACAATTTGCAATCCATTAACTGATGGTATAATTATTCAACGTAAAAATCTGACCAAATCACATTAATTGCTAATGTTCTCACTAATAGCTTGTGATCTTAAATGGTAATGGTCTTGATCCAATAATTGAGACCTTATTTAATTATTCCGGGTCTTGAATGGCATGCAATGAAGATAGTTGAATCCCTAACTTTTTTATTTTCAAAGTCAACAGAAAACCAAGCTTGTTTTGATTGATTTCTGAAGTTAGTTGGCACTTGGTAGGGTTCAATTATATACCTGCAAGGGTTGCACCTTCGTTGACTCCTTTGTAAGCCCATTTGCAAGCAATGCTTATACTCTCTGCTGCATACCTGTAAATGCCCATATACTCTAATCAATCAGTACACGAGTCATTAATTATAAAGTCATTTCCACCATAGTAGACGTGGGCACGATAAAAAGAACTTACTTGGTTGGACATGAAAGCAAATTATCACAATCCTTCCATGATGATACATCATCATACCATATTCCCTGTAGCAGTAAAGTAGTACTTGATCATGAGTATGTGACAATCCAATTCCACTTGTTCTATACGTATGATAGGCTCCATTGTCCACAGTTGAAAGGAATCAATAACGTGTACATACAAGCAAGGATAGGTAGGTAGGCAGGTAGGTCGTTAGCTAGCTTAATTTAATGCTTTTAGGTGGTCTTACATCAGTGAAATTTCCCTCTATTGCTTGCTGGAGGAGGTCCATGTCATTTTCATAGTAGTCTTTTAGAGCAGTTAGGATAATTTCCCTGTCCCAAACCTGTAAAATTTTGCAGGAAAATATCATCATGAAGACTTAGTATGCCATAACTTTCTTTCCTTTTTTCTTTTATTGAATGTGACCAATATTATATGGTCAGAAACAAAAATGGTCGCATTCTTTGGTAGCCAATACTCACATGGTGAAGGTTAGACTTGTGCCTGAACCAGCGCAATTCAATGGTATTCCCTCCTTCATCACTAGTGAACCCAACATGCATTGGCTGTAGGGGGAAGAACAAGGTATGTATATAAATAAATAAACGCATATATGCAATAGGAACACTTGTAGTTGGGCATACACCATCTACCTGATGAATATCTCCCATGAAGTGTGACAAGAACATCAAGGCTTCTGTTAAATTATCTGCAACAAATACAAATGAATAATACATATAGACCGCAACTATATGTTCCCCTATTGTCTCAAAAATTGGACTTCATATGACATACCTGGATAATAAACAAGAAAAGCTTTGCTTGTCAATATTAATAGAATTAGTTTTTGACATTGGATATGATTCACACATCGTTCAATATCAAACTTTTGTTTTTTTTTTCATTTTTTTGGTTACCAGGACAATATATTCGGTAGGAAAAGCACTTCTATTTCATATACATAAGATCGATTTTACTGAAGATTGTCAGAGATTAGAAACAATTGTAAGTGACAGAAAAAAAGAGACACGAGCTTCCTTACATCTGCGATCTGTAGATCCCTCCCTGTAGTGTAAAAGCTGAGAAGTAAAATTTTGGATTGCACCGGCAACACACATATCCTTCACACAGTCCCCTAATTAATACAGGTAACATAAACAGGTTAATACATACTAAACGCGTATATGGAACAACAGAACTTCAAAATCAGGGATTACGATTATTTACTGGAATAATCAAATGTGCAGGCCTTGTCAGGCGTGTCAATGAAGTGAAGTGAGCTAGTCCATCTGTACTTGTACCAATGTCGGACTTGGTCAGGCCAGACACAGTAGGCCGATAAGTCACCTTTGACTTCGTATGGTAACAATTGTTGCACAGCGTGTGCTGCCTGAGGCTCTAACAGGTTCTGCAAGTTGACAAGTTATGATCTTTTGGGGTCATTATAAGTTGATTCTGAATCATCACCAGAAGTATCACAATCTTGCTTTTTGAAGATTGAAGTTAGTCGAGGCCTTCTGAACAAATTTCAGAAACTATATCTAAAAAAATTGCTCTAGTTAACATACTTATCTCCTTGAATTGAACTCCCTGTCATTGCGTATAGATCAAGGAAAACGCAATTTACGCTTTGTAAGTAAAAACAAATGTTTCTTTTGTTTCTGTAGCTCTAGCAAAAGGACCACAAGAATGTTAGTGGTTCTCTAAGGTTAGACTTCTGCGTCAACTAAAGCAAGGATGCAGTTCATTTTTGTTTGACATATAAACACAGCTGTAAAATGCAGAAATCTGTATCTGTTTTGGAAGCCATAAATGACTGACATGATGTAGATTTGTCTTCCTTCGGTACCATCGAACTATTATTGAGTTTCCACCCAAATCTCCCAGGAAACCAACATGCAGGGGCTGTCATCACAATACAACCTCAAATCAGAAAGCTGCTCATTACTCACAGATGGGTGACGGAGCTGTGAGGACAAACAGACCTGATGGACATCCCCAATAAAGTGCGATAAGAACATTAGAGCCTCAGTTAAATTGGCTGTAATGAATGTCAGATGATTCACCATGTCATGTCAGTTCAAGTGATTATATTAGGTCAAAAATCCTGCAAATGGCAACATCATGACATAGCAGTGCTTACACTTCAATTCTAAAACAAAATCTTGATTTGTTGACGTGAGTTGAGCTGTATAGTTGAGAATTGCTCCAGTAACACATCTGTCTTTATGCCCTGAAGAATCATGACAATCCCCTACAACAAAACAGGAAAAGTTAAACGGAGTAGTTTATGTCTCTAAGAGTCTAAGAGATCACGACTTTGGCATCACAGAGAAAATAATATCATACTGAACCAAAGAGCACAAGCACCAAGCCAAGCTTACTGCAATATCCATAATTACACTTGAAATCTGGAGTATCAGCAAAGTGTAAAGCACTGCTCCAGTGATAATGGAAACGAATCTCATCAGCCCAAGAGCAGACTGCCGCTAGATCACCTCCAGCAGACTCCGGAAGCAATTTCTTCACCGCAGCTAGTGCATCTTCAGATAAATAATCCTGCTAAGAGAAGTACCGCATTAGACGAAAACTGACCACCACTTTCGAGACTTTTACTTCCATATGATATCACCATCACTGGACCACACATGTCTTCCCAGTAAACTCATCACCAAAAGCTGGACCCATCACATGAGAGTAAATTTGGTCCAAGATAGGAGGTTATATTAGAATAATGTATATTGCAAAATACGGAAAAGATTCCTCTCATCAAGTTCTAAATCACAGACGGCATATGGTAAATGAGAAAGAAATTGTTTAAATCAATAAAATGAAACAAACCACCGCCATATTTATCAAGCAAGTCCCCTTTGAAGATAGGAAACAAAAGGAAAAATAGAATAAAAATATGCAAGTGTGACCTCTGCTATTTTGCAAACAGCATAGTGACCTTCCTTTCCCCAACCCAGAACTGCAGTAACCAATTGGAAAAGAACAATTAGCCTCCCCACCCACAACATCTCACTCCAACCTCACCAGCAAAGGACTCTGTTTGGTTTCCGTCAAAATTCAAGAGAAGAGAAGACCTTTTCGAGGTTAAACTTCAGTCTTGATGGCTTGGGCTCAAGGAAACGTCACAAGTAGACGACAGAACTGTTATTACTTTATTAAAGTAAGGGTTCTATTTAATTTTTTTTATTGTAAAAGATATGATTAATCGGAAGCCATCAATGTCTGGCGAACAGCTTCTTTTTTTTTTATACCCTAATTATACATACATATAAGCCACTTATTTAGTAAATATACTAAGAGCGAATGGGATGGACGACCATGCAATTCATCCCATTCGTTCATTTAATCTGACGGCCTATATTCAGTCAGATCTGCTTCGTCCATTTAATCCAAATGATTTATATTTTCTGCTTTTCATTTAATCGACTACTATATTCAATCAGATCTCCTTCTTCGTCCATTTATTTAATCCAGATCGCTTATTGAATGTTGTGTCTTGTGCGATATACACGCAATCTTCTCGACACAATCTTCAATCTTCGACGCAATCTTCATTGTAATATTTTGTGAAGCGACCGCAGCAGACGACAATAAGTAATCGCGCGCTTGTCGCGATCGCTTATATGTGTTCATATCTCGCTCATTCGTGTTGTGTCCTTTCTCTCTTTGTTTTTTCTCACGCTTGCGTTCTCTCGCTTTCTCCAAATTGTTGTCGTCGAAAGAGTATCGATGGTTTCTCTGCTCGTGTTGTCGTAGTTGTTGTTCTTTGCTCGTTGGTCAACAACATCCGACGTCCGATTAGTGAACATCGATATTTTCGGTATGAACAATAAACTGCGATGACCACGACAATCGTCGCGAGATAAGAAAAAGAAGATTTACAATTACGCTTCAGCTTGCTCTTAGGTTTCGCTTCGTTACTTGTAAATCTTCTTAACGCTTTTCTTATCCTCTCTTATCTCTCGTATTTGCTTATCGTGATTGTCGTAATTGTTGTTCTGCTGTTCTCGTGGATTTGTTGCTGTCGAAAGAGTATCGGTCTTCACCAACTTGACGTCCGATCTTGTAATCGCTTAGTCTCAGTTTCCAGTTACTATTAGTTTTTGCTTCATGTTGCTTTTTGTCCTCTGTTGCTTGTAAATCTTTTTTAAGGTTTTTTTGTTTTTTTTGTGTGTGTACAGTTGTTTCCGGATTTCGCTATTTTTGCTGTAGTGCAGACTTGAATATGAGGATATTTATAAGATATTGTAGCTTCATAAATTGCAAAGCTGCTACTTCACCAGCAGAAACGAACTCCTCTGTCAAACCATTTCTCATGTCAGAAAGGAACCAGGAATCATCTACTTTAATCTGAGAAAGGATGCCTCGAACAAAGAAGGCGTAGTGCAGACTTGGACAGAGTATCGGTGGTTTCGACGTGAACCTAGGACGTGAACCTAGCATAAGGTTGTTTAAGGTTATTCACCAACTGGACGTCGGAGGTTGTAATCGCATCGCCTCCGCTTCCAGTTGTTCTTTGCTTGTAAATCTTGTTAAAGCTTTTTTGTTTTGGTGTGTCTGAGATGTTTTCGAGGGCTACAAATGCACTTGGATATGAGGAGATTTATCATGTTGCCATCGGTAAATACGGATGGCTCGAATAAAGAATACGTAATCGAGACTTCGAAAAGAGTGCCCCAAACGTAGAAGGCGTGTAGTGCGGACTTGGATATGAGGAGATTTATCATAAATTGCAAAGATGTTACTTCACCACCAAAGATCCTCTTCCTCATACATATATTTTCTCATGTCGAAAGGAACTCCTCTGTCAAAACAGAAGTTTTTGGATTATCACCACGAATCATCTGCTTTAATCTGAAAATGGATGCGTGCAACAAAGAAGGTGTAGTGCAGACTTGGATATGAGCAGATTCATCGTGTTGGGACCCGATCCGGGAACCGGATCCCAACCGAAACAACTTACGAACGAACGAATGACGGAATCAATGGAAACGGAAACGAAAGGAGACAGAAATTTCGGATCGCAATTGCGAAATGCGGAAGCCAATGCAAATCGGAATCGAAATACAAACGCAAGCGGAAGCAAAAGCTAATCGAATCAAACGAACAGATTCAATCGAATATAGCGAAGCGAAATAATCGAATACGGATCACAAAGCGGAACGAATAAGCGAAAGCGAGATCGAATCGAATGCAAATCGAATTCGGATAGAAAACAAAGTAAGCAAACAAATCAATGTAAACTGAAACACTTTCCGACATCCGTGCATAAGCAAAGAACAGAAATGAATCGCGTTAGAATTCCTAAGACGTTCCAAATTCCGTTATGAATTTTTTTTTTCTTTTCTTATTCTCATTCCTTATTCATTTCTTCTCTTACTCAAACACATTTAAAATATAACCAATGCATCCAATTTCCAAAATTACACTTTTATCCCAAATCTTATCGAAAATTCTAAAGATAATTACGCTTTTATCCTAACCCAAAATTCTCGCAAAGCGAATACACTTCTATAATCTCAACAGACCTCGTAATCATCGGACACTCCCGTCCTAATCCAACACCAATGAACGCACATTTAAACCTAACACTTCCATAATTCTCAAATCAACATACCAATCTCATAACTCGATCAAATTCTCAAATCACCATACATATATATTCCCAAATTATTCATAATTTCATAAACAAATTTCTCATTCATTCACAATACTCAACTTTATACACAAATACACTTTCTTTCAAATCTATCTTAAACCATAAACATTTCCATACTCAAATTTCAGATTACTCAAAACGAACTCATGCAAATTTCAAAAGCACAAACCGCTTGAATCGATGTCTTCACATTCTTTCATCCAATCTCCCGTCAAACACGGAGATGGGGATGAAAGGGGTGAGCTCGAAAGCTCGTGGATAACACATTTATAAATCGATAAATAAGCGGAAATCATTTTCATAAGCTTTTTGCCAAAAGGGCTAATTTTTCAAACTTTATAATTTTTCAAACAATTTCTTCAAACACTTTTTCATATTTTCAAACTTTTCAACTTTCAAATATTTCTCTCAAACTCTTTCCAATTTTCCCAAACTTCTCATAAAATATCATTTTCTCATTTTCAAAATTCTCAATTCTTCATAAATATGAATGCAACATAATTTCAATTTTCATTTCTCACTTTATAAACAAGAATGCGAAATCAAACAAAACAAAACACATAACATATCGAATGGTCCAGCTAGGTCCAAGCAGACGTCTTCGCACATTCTCGCATAATGGTCCTGCGATCGTGAGCGAACGTACTACACTTTCCCGATTCATGGTCCAGTTATAGCCGTGAAGGAGTCCGAACGAGTCTCCGTACACTTAATGAGCAACTGAAGAAGGCTATACACATAGAGACATACCGACTCACCAAGGGACCTACCACACCCACATAACACATTCATAGCGAAAATCAAATTGCTCAAGGCACAAATTTCGAAATCTTGATATTTTTCACACACGTGTCTTCACAGACATATTTTCATTCATAAATTCACAATCTTCAAGCAATACAATACACATAATACATTCTCAAAAAGTCAATAATGTACAACCATAGCAATTATTAAAACTTCATATATAATGATGCAAATTTTATTCAAAACTCATTTGGGACTCGTAATGCCAAACGAGAACAAACTTTTATTGTCAAATATTTACAAAAAAACTTAATTCATCAAAATCCAAATTTTTACTTTCTTTAATTTTTCAAAAGTTGCATATTGCTCACAAATCAAAATATAAATATGCTACCCACCTCGAATTATTGCCGAAAACTTGATTTCAAGCTCCAATTGATCCTTGCTTTTCTCTCTCTTCCAAAATACCAAAACCTAAACCATAATCATCCAAATTTCACATCAGAAAATACTTAATTTTCACAATCAACTTAGGAATTCACCAATTCCATTTACATTCAAGCTATTTTAATCTTCAATTTTGAAAATCCCCAATTTTCAAAATTGGCCTAAACCAAGACACTCAAATTCAATCTCATAAAACATAATTTCTTCAAAATTAATCTCACAATTCCTCAATTCACATTAATTCCAAACTATTTAAATCCTCAATTTCAAAAATCCCCAAATCTTAAAATTGGCCTAAACCAATTTATCCCAATTCAATATCATAAAATACCAATTCTTCAAAATTGATTTCATATATCATCAATTCATCATATTTCCTATAATTCTACACCAAAATATCTCAAAATTCTCAATCATAAAATTTAGCCTAAACTTTACTCAATTTTCCATCCAAAATTAAACACAACCTATAGCATATACTTCAAAATTAACTTCATATAACACATACCCAAGTCCTTTTCACAATTCTAAACCAAAATTCACCAAAAACTCAAAGTAGAAAAATTTCTCTTACCTCTTTCTCATCCAAATTCGAATTTTCTTGGTTCCTTAGGAAGCTCTCATCATGCTCCACTCTTTTCCTTCTTGGAATCTACTCAAAAATCTCTAAGAAACAAGTAGAAAAATCGAAAATAAGCTTTCTCTCTTTTCTCCATAATCCGAAACTTCTCCATTCTTCTTCTCCTTCTAATTTTCTTTCCTTTCTCTGGAAATTTCCAGCCACTTTCGTGGCTTTTAATAGCCAAAAACGACATCTCTCCATGAGTTTCATTAATTGAAGGTCAAATGACCAATTTGCCCTTCATTCAAAACTTAAAGTTACACTTACTTGCGGTTTGATTCGCACTATCGATTTGAAGGAATTTGTCCAAACTTCCTTCTCGAGAAATGTTCCTCTCACTCATACGAATCCAACGCCCCTGACCGCGCTCAATTCCGAGCACCACATCAAAAGTTATGAGCAAAGCAGTTGGATAAATCCACATTCTAACACATTTTCCATGTACGATTATTTCCGTCCAAAATTTCACATTCTTAATCCCAGAATTGAAACTCAAAGTCTTCATAACAATTGTAGCCTTATGTCTCTAGTTTAATTCAAAACAAGAATCGTCTCATTTCGATTCCCAGATCAAAATTTATACTCAAATTACTCTCAGTGTTCCCAATCCAAAAATTTCACCCTAATCCGAACTTAAATTCAAAAATTAAAAGTCTTAGGGGCAAAATTGACATTTCATGTCTTCATATGATTTGTAGCCCCTTGTCTTATCTTTATTTCGCCTCAAGAATCGCTTCAATCGGATCTCTACAGATCCCAAATTTCACAAAACACTGAATCATGCTCGGAAAATTTCCCGACTCACTTTGATTAAATTAATCACCATTAATTTAATCTCAAAAGTTCACAAATTTCTTATAAAATGAAATTCAATGTCTTAGGAATCCAACGCAAAAGAATCAACTCAATCGGATGTCGGACGGAAAGATATAAGCAAAATAGTGAACAAAGGTCGGATTAAAACAAAGAAATCAAAATTTTCGAAACAAAAGCGGCGTCAGATGCAGACGGACGCCTAACTCATGAGGGCGAGGCGCCGTCATGAGGGCGAGACGCCTTCATGAGGCGGCGCCGCATGAGGCGAGACGCCTCGCTAGGCGAGGCGTCGCCTAGCGAGGCGCACACTCATGAGGCGAGCCTTGCCTCGCGAGGCGAAGCAACGCCCGCCTCGCCAGGCGAGACGTCGCCCTAGCGAGGTGCGTCTGGCGCCCGCCTCGCCAGGCGAGGTGTCGCCTAGCGAGGCGCAGATGGGCGCCCGCTCGCTAGGCGAGCCGTCAGCCTAGCGAGGCGCTAAACCTTTTCCTTTTTTTTTTTTTTTTCACTCTAAACTCCCAAAATTCATAACTTTTACTCCCGAACTCCGATTTTGACAAACTTAGTCTCTATAGAAAGCTTGAGCGAAGCTCTAAATCTTCCAAGAAGAACATAAACTTAATTCAACTCCTACGGAGTCCATTTTCCGTCAAAGATACTATCCTCTATACAAACTTGCAAAATCATAACTTAATTTTCCGAGATCAAAAAATTGCATACTTAATATCGAAATAAAGATCAAAACAAATCCTTCAATTTTCATGAAGAACATCAAAGCTCAATTAACCTCTAACTAGGTTAATTTCTCAGTCAAAGTTTTAATCATAATAAAAGTCAACCCCGATCAAACATAAACTTTGACTGATCATAACTTTCACTCCCGATATCGAAAAATTACAAACTTTATGTCCACAAAAATCTCTTAACATAATCTACAAGTTTCATGTAGATCATTTTATCAAATTTTGCCTCAAACAAAAGTCAACCCTCAAAGGCCAGAAAGTCAACTATTACACAATTTTTCATATTTTCATACTTTCTCTCTTTATTTCATGATCTTCAACTTAATTTCAATCAACTCATCCACTTGATCATAGTCAAATTGTCACTCAAGGTTCGGGGTCCAACATTTCTCCCCCTCTTAAAAGAATTTCGTCCTCGAAATTCATATTTACTTAAACTCCAAGTAACTCATTCTTGCATAAATTTCTTTCTAAACAATGATCATCAAGCACTTTCTTACTAATTTCTTTTCAAAACTCATAATCAATGTCTTTTTCATCACATTCACTCTTCATACATATTCTCAATCTCTTCAAAATTTTTCACTTCCTTAAATCATATGGTTCAATCATCATTATGCCATCATTCTTTCATCTATATCAATTCATCACAATTTCTCAAGAAGTTCTAATCTTAATTTCCTCAACACATTCCGAAAGTCAAACATATTCTTAACACTCAAATCAAACCAATCACATGAATTCGTCAAATAGTCATACATATCAATTTTCAAATTCCTAAAGGCAATCATACTTCTTTCATCAAAATCAAATGATCACTTAGCACATTCTCACAAATTCACTCTTATATTTACAAACTCGTATCAATTCCTTATTCATACTCATACGCCCAAGTAAGATCATATTACTGGGCTCTGATACCATAAATGTTGGGACCCGATCCGGGAACCGGATCCCAACCGAAACAACTTACGAACGAACGAATGACGGAATCAATGGAAACGGAAACGAAAGGAGACAGAAATTTCGGATCGCAATTGCGAAATGCGGAAGCCAATGCAAATCGGAATCGAAATACAAACGCAAGCGGAAGCAAAAGCTAATCGAATCAAACGAACAGATTCAATCGAATATAGCGAAGCGAAATAATCGAATACTGGATCACAAAGCGAACGAATAAGCGGCGAGATCGAATCGAATGCAAATCGAATTCGGATAGAAAACAAAGTAAGCAAACAAATCAATGTAAATCAAACACTTTCCGACATCCGTGCATAAGCAAAGAACAGAAATGAATCGCGTTGGGAATTCCTAAGACGCTCCAAATTCGTTATGAATTTTTTTTTCTTTTCTTATTCTCATTCCTTATTCATTTCTTCTCTTACTCAAACACATTTAAAATATAACCAATGCATCCAATTTCCAAAATTACACTTTTATCCCAAATCTTATCGAAAATTCTAAGAAGATAACTACCGCCTTTATCCTAACTCCAAAATTCCTGCAAAGCGTAATACACTTCTATAATCTCAACAGACCTCGAAATCATCGGACACTCCCGTCCTAATCCAACACCAAAGAAACGCACATTTAAACCTAACACTTCCATAATTCTCAAATCAACATACCAATCTCATAACTCGATCAAATTCTCAAATCACCATACATATATATTCCCAAATTATTCATAATTTCATAAACAAATTTCTCATTCATTCACAATACTCAACTTTATACACAAATACACTTTCTTTCAAATCTATCTTAAACCATAAACATTTCCATACTCAAATTTCAGATTACTCAAAACGAACTCATGCAAATTTCAAAAGCACAAAACCGCTTGAATCGATGTCTTCACATTCTTTCATCCAATCTCCTTCAAACCACGGAGATGGGGATGAAAGGGGTGAGCTCGAAAGCTCGTGGATAACACATTTATAAATCGATAAATAAGCGGAAATCATTTTTCATAAGCTTTTTGCCAAAAGGGCTAATTTTTCAAACTTTATAATTTTTCAAACACTTTTTCATATTTTCAAACTTTTCAACTTTCAAATATTTCTCTCAAACTCTTTCCAATTTTCCCAAACTTCTCATAAAAATATCATTTTTCTCATTTTTCAAAATTCTCGAATTCTTCATAAATATGAATGCAACATAATTTCAATTTTCATTTCTCACTTTATAAACAAGAATGCGTAACAATCAAACAAAACAAAACACATAACATATCGAATGGTCCAGCTAGTCCAATAGAACGTCTCGCACATTCCGCATAATGTCCATGTGCGATCGTGAGCGAACGTGCATTACACTTTCCCTGCAGCATTGCGGTCCATTAGTAGCCGTGAAGGAGTCCAACGGAGTCTGTGCCCTTAATGGGCGACTGAAGAAGGCTATACACATAGAGACATACGACTACCAAGGGACCTACCACACCCACATAACACATTCATAGCGAAAATCAAATTGCTCAAGGCACAAATTTCAAATCTTGATATTTTTCACACACGTGTCTTCACGTATATATTTTCATTCATAAATTCACAATCTTCAAGCAATACAATACACATAATACATTCTCAAAAAGTCAATAATGTACAACCATAGCAATTATTAAAACTTCATATATAATGATGCAAATTTTATTCAAAACTCATTTGGGACTCGTAATGCCAAACGAGAACAAACTTTTATTGTCAAATATTTACAAAAAAACTTAATTCATCAAAATCCAAATTTTACTTTCTTTAATTTTTCAAAAGTTGCATATTGCTCACAAATCAAAATATAAATATGCTACCCACCTCGAATTATTGCTTAAAACTTGATTTCAAGCTCCAATTGATCCTTGCTTTTCTCTCTTCCAAAATACCAAAACCTAAACCATAATCATCCAAATTTCACATCGTAAAATACTTAATTTTCACAATCAACTTAGGAATTCACCAATTCCATTTACATTCAAGCTATTTTAATCTTCAATTTTGAAAATCCCAATTTTCAAAATTGGCCTAAACCAAGACACTCAAATTCAATCTCATAAAACATAATTTCTTCAAAATTAATCTCACAATTCCTCAATTCACATTAATTCCAAACTATTTAAATCCTCAATTTCAAAATCCCCAAATCTTAAAATTGGCCTAAACCAATTTATCCCAATTCAATATCATAAAATACCAATTCTTCAAAATTGATTTCATATATCATCAATTCATCATATTTCCTATAATTCTACACCAAAATATCTCAAAATTCTCAATCATAAAATTTAGCCTAAACTTTACTCAATTTTTCATCCAAAATTAAACACAACCTATAGCATATACTTCAAAATTAACTTCATATAACACATACCCAAGTCCTTTTCACAATTCTAAACCAAAATTCACCAAAACTCAAAGTAGAAAATTTCTCTTACCTCTTTCTCATCCAAATTCGAATTTTCTTGGTTCCTTAGGAAGCTCTCATCATGCTCCACTCTTTTCCTTCTTGGAATCTACTCAAAAATCTCTAAGAAACAAGTAGAAAAATCGAAAATAAGCTTTCTCTCTCTTTTCTCCATAATCCGAAACTTCTCCATTCTTCTTCTCCTTCTAATTTTCTTTCCTTTCTCTGGAAATTTCCAGCCACTTTCGTGGCTTTTAATAGCCAAAAACGACATCTCTCCATGAGTTTCATTAATTGAAGGTCAAATGACCAATTTGCCCTTCATTCAAAACTTAAAGTTACACTTACTTGCGGTTTGATTCGCACTATCGATTTGAAGGAATTTGTCCAAACTTCCTTCTCGAGAAATGTTCCTCTCACTCATACGAATCCAACGCCCCTGACCGCGCTCAATTCCGAGCACCACATCAAAAGTTATGAGCAAAACAGTTCGGATAAATCCACATTCTAACACATTTTCCATGTACGATTATTTCCGTCCAAAATTTCACATTCTTAATCCCAGAATTGAAACTCAAAGTCTTCATAACAATTGTAGCCTTATGTCTCTAGTTTAATTCAAAACAAGAATCGTCTCATTTCGATTCCCAGATCAAAATTTATACTCAAATTACTCTCAGGTGTTCCCAATCCAAAAATTTCACCCTAATCCGAACTTAAATTCAAAAATTAAAAGTCTTAGGGGCAAAATTGACATTTCATGTCTTCATATGATTTGTAGCCCCTTGTCTTATCTTTATTTCGCCTCAAGAATCGCTTCAATCGGATCTCTACAGATCCCAAATTTCACAAAACACTGAATCATGCTCGGAAAATTTCCCGACTCACTTTGATTAAATTAATCACCATTAATTTAATCTCAAAAGTTCTAAATTTCTTATAAAATGAAATTCAATGTCTTAGGAATCCAACGCAAAAAGAATCAACTCAATCGGATGTCGGACGGAAAAGATATAAGCAAAATAGTGAACAAAGGTCGGATTAAAACAAAGAAATCAAAATTTTGAAACAAAAGCGGCGTCAGATCAGACGGACGCCCTAACTCATGAGGGCGGCCCGCTCATGAGGGCGAGACGCCGCTTCATGAGGCGGCGGCCCGCTTCATGAGGGCGAGACGCCTGCGCTAGGCGAGGCGTCGCCTAGCGAGGCGCACACATGAGCGAGCGAGCCTTGCCTCGCGAGGCGAGCTTGACGCCCGCCTCGCCAGGCGAGACGTCGCCCTAGCGAGGTGCGTCTGGCGCCCGCCTCGCCAGGCGAGGTGTCGCCCTAGCGAGGCGCGATGGGCGCCTGGCTAAGGCGAGCCGTCGCCTAGCGAGGCGCTAAACCTTTTCCTTTTTTTTTTTTTTTTTCACTCTAAACTCCCAAAATTCATAACTTTTACTCCCGAACTCCGATTTTGACAAACTTAGTCTCTATAGAAAGCTTGAGCGAAGCTCTAAATCTTCCAAGAAGAACATAAAACTTAATTCAACTCCTACGGAGTCCATTTTCCGTCAAAGATACTATCCTCTATACAAACTTGCAAAATCATAACTTAATTTTCCGAGATCAAAAATTGCATACTTAATATCGAAATAAAGATCAAAACAAATCCTTCAATTTTCATGAAGAACATCAAAGCTCAATTAACCTCTAACTAGGTTAATTTCTCAGTCAAAGTTTTAATCATAATAAAAGTCAACCCCGATCAAACATAAACTTTGACCGATCATAACTTTCACTCCGATATCGAAAAATTACAAACTTTATGTCCACAAAATCTCTTAACATAATCTACAAGTTTCATGTAGATCATTTTATCAAATTTTGCCTCAAACAAAAGTCAACCCTCAAAGGCCGAAAAGTCAACTATTACACAATTTTTCATATTTTCATACTTTCTCTTTATTTCATGATCTTCAACTTAATTTCAATCAACTCATCCACTTGATCATAGTCAAATTGTCACTCAAGGTTCGGGTCCAACATTTCTCCCCTCTTAAAAGAATTTCGTCCTCGAAATTCATATTTACTTAAACTCAAGTAACTCATTCTTGCATAAATTTCTTTCTAAACAATGATCATCAAGCACTTTCTTACTAATTTCTTTTCAAAACTCATAATCAATGTCTTTTTCATCACATTCACTCTTCATACATATTCTCAATCTCTTCAAAATTTTTCACTTCCTTAAATCATATGGTTCAATCATCATTATGCCATCATTCTTTCATCTATATCAATTCATCACAATTTCTCAAGAAGTTCTAATCTTAATTTCCTCAACACATTCCGAAAGTCAAACATATTCTTAACACTCAAATCAAACCAATCACATGAATTCGTCAAATAGTCATACATATCAATTTTCAAATTCCTAAAGGCAATCATACTTCTTTCATCAAAATCAAATGATCACTTAGCACATTCTCACAAATTCACTCTTATATTTACAAACTCAGATCAATTCCTTATTCATACTCATACGCCCAAGTAAGATCATATTACTGGGCTCTGATACCATAAATGTTGGGACCCGATCCGGGAACCGGATCCCAACCGAAACAACTTACGAACGAACGAATGACGGAATCAATGGAAACGGAAACGAAAGGAGACAGAAATTTCGGATCGCAATTGCGAAATGCGGAAGCCAATGCAAATCGGAATCGAAATACAAACGCAAGCGGAAGCAAAAGCTAATCGAATCAAACGAACAGATTCAATCGAATATAGCGAAGCGAAATAATCGAATACGGATCACAAAGCGAACGAATAAAAGCGAGATCGAATCGAATGCAAATCGAATTCGGATAGAAAACAAAGTAAGCAAACAAATCAATGTAAACTGAAACACTTTCCGACATCCGTGCATAAGCAAAGAACAGGAAACAGAATCGCGTTGGGAATTCCTAAGACGTTCCAAATTCCGTTATGAATTTTTTTTTTCTTTTCTTATTCTCATTCCTTATTCATTTCTTCTCTTACTCAAACACATTTAAAATATAACCAATGCATCCAATTTCCAAAATTACACTTTTATCCCAAATCTTATCGAAAATTCAAGAAGATAACACCGCCTTTATCCTAACCCAAAAATTCCTGCAAAGGCAGAATACACTTCTATAATCTCAACAGACCTCAGAATCATCGGACACTCCCGTCCGGAATCCGAACACCAGCAGAAACGCACATTTAAACCTAACACTTCCATAATTCTCAAATCAACATACCAATCTCATAACTCGATCAAATTCTCAAATCAGTCATACATATATATTCCCAAATTATTCATAATTTCATAAACAAATTTCTCATTCATTCACAATACTCAACTTTATACACAAATACACTTTCTTTCAAATCTATCTTAAACCATAAACATTTCCATACTCAAATTTCAGATTACTCAAAACGAACTCATGCAAATTTCAAAAGCACAAAACCGTCGGAACTGATGTCTTCACATTCTTTCATCCAATCTCCTGCTCGAAACCTGGAGATGGGGATGAAAGGGGGGTGAGCTCGAAAGCTCGTGGATAACACATTTATAAATCGATAAATAAGCGGAAATCATTTTTCATAAGCTTTTTGCCAAAAGGGCTAATTTTTCAAACTTTATAATTTTTCAAACACTTTTTCATATTTTCAAACTTTTCAACTTTCAAATATTTCTCTCAAACTCTTTCCAATTTTCCCAAACTTCTCATAAAATATCATTTTCTCATTTTCAAAATTCTCAATTCTTCATAAATATGAATGCAACATAATTTCAATTTTCATTTCTCACTTTATAAACAAGAATGCGAACAAAACAAAACAAAACACATAACATATCGAATGGTGCGGCTAGGTCCAAGCGAGCGTCTCGCACATTCCGATAAGCGGTCTGTGCGATCGTGAGCGAAACGTCTTACACTTTCCCGCATTGCGGTCCAGTAGTAGCCGTGAAGGAGTCCGAAATCGAGTCTCCGTGCCCTAATGGGCGACTGAAGAAGGCTATACACATAGAGACAGCGCTGACTCACCAAGGGACCTACCACACCCACATAACACATTCATAAGCGAAAATCAAATTGCCCGAAGGCACAAATTTCGAAATCTTGATATTTTTCACACACGTGTCTTCACAGACATATTTTCATTCATAAATTCACAATCTTCAAGCAATACAATACACATAATACATTCTCAAAAAGTCAATAATGTACAACCATAGCAATTATTAAAACTTCATATATAATGATGCAAATTTTATTCAAAACTCATTTGGGACTCGTAATGCCAAACGAGAACAAACTTTTATTGTCAAATATTTACAAAAAAACTTAATTCATCAAAATCCAAATTTTTACTTTCTTTAATTTTTCAAAAGTTGCATATTGCTCACAAATCAAAATATAAATATGCTACCCACCTCGAATTATTAGGAAACTTGATTTCAAGCTCCAATTGATCCTTGCTTTTCTCTCTCTTCCAAAATACCAAAACCTAAACCATAATCATCCAAATTTCACATCAGAAAATACTTAATTTTCACAATCAACTTAGGAATTCACCAATTCCATTTACATTCAAGCTATTTTAATCTTCAATTTTGAAAATCCCCAATTTTCAAAATTGGCCTAAACCAAGACACTCAAATTCAATCTCATAAAACATAATTTCTTCAAAATTAATCTCACAATTCCTCAATTCACATTAATTCCAAACTATTTAAATCCTCAATTTCAAAAATCCCCAAATCTTAAAATTGGCCTAAACCAATTTATCCCAATTCAATATCATAAAATACCAATTCTTCAAAATTGATTTCATATATCATCAATTCATCATATTTCCTATAATTCTACACCAAAATATCTCAAAATTCTCAATCATAAAATTTAGCCTAAACTTTACTCAATTTTCCATCCAAAATTAAACACAACCTATAGCATATACTTCAAAATTAACTTCATATAACACATACCCAAGTCCTTTTTCACAATTCTAAACCAAAAATTCACCAAAAACTCAAAGTAGAAAAATTTCTCTTACCTCTTTCTCATCCAAATTCGAATTTTCTTGGTTCCTTAGGAAGCTCTCATCATGCTCCACTCTTTTCCTTCTTGGAATCTACTCAAAAATCTCTAAGAAACAAGTAGAAAAATCGAAAATAAGCTTTCTCTCTCTTTTCTCCATAATCCGAAACTTCTCCATTCTTCTTCTCCTTCTAATTTTCTTTCCTTTCTCTGGAAATTTCCAGCCACTTTCGTGGCTTTTAATAGCCAAAAACGACATCTCTCCATGAGTTTCATTAATTGAAGGTCAAATGACCAATTTGCCCTTCATTCAAAACTTAAAGTTACACTTACTTGCGGTTTGATTCAAGACTATCGATTTGAAGGAATTTGTCCAAACTTCCTTCTCGAGAAATGTTCCTCTCACTCATACGAATCCAACGCCCCTGACCGCGCTCAATTCCGAGCACCACATCAAAAGTTATGAGCAAAACAGTTCGGATAAATCCACATTCTAACACATTTTCCATGTACGATTATTTCCGTCCAAAATTTCACATTCTTAATCCCAGAATTGAAACTCAAAGTCTTCATAACAATTGTAGCCTTATGTCTCTAGTTTAATTCAAAACAAGAATCGTCTCATTTCGATTCCCAGATCAAAATTTATACTCAAATTACTCTCAGGTGTTCCCAATCCAAAAATTTCACCCTAATCCGAACTTAAATTCAAAAATTAAAAGTCTTAGGGGCAAAATTGACATTTCATGTCTTCATATGATTTGTAGCCCCTTGTCTTATCTTTATTTCGCCTCAAGAATCGCTTCAATCGGATCTCTACAGATCCCAAATTTCACAAAACACTGAATCATGCTCGGAAAATTTCCCGACTCACTTTGATTAAATTAATCACCATTAATTTAATCTCAAAAGTTCACAAATTTCTTATAAAATGAAATTCAATGTCTTAGGAATCCAACGCAAAAAGAATCAACTCAATCGGATGTCGGACGGAAAAGATATAAGCAAAATAGTGAACAAAGGTCTGATTAAAACAAAGAAATCAAAATTTTCGAAACAAAACAGCGTCAGTATGCAGACGGACGCCTAACTCATGAGGGGCGGCGCCGCTCATGAGGGCGAGACGCCTCGCGAGGGCGAGGCGCCGCCATGAGGGCGAGACGCCTGGCTAGGCGAGGCGTCGCCTAGCGAGGCAAGACACCATGAGGGAGAGCCTGCCTCGCGAGGCGAGGCGAACGCCCGCCTCGCCAGGCGAGACGTCGCCTAGCCTAGGCGCAGACTGGCGCCCGCCTCGCCAGGCGAGGTGTCGCCTAGCGAGCGCGCCAGACGGGCGCCTGCCGCTAGGCGAGCCGTCGCCTAGCGAGGCGCTAAACCTTTTTCCTTTTTTTTTTTTTTTTTTCACTCTAAACTCCCAAAATTCATAACTTTTACTCCCGAACTCCGATTTTGACAAACTTAGTCTCTATAGAAAGCTTGAGCGAAGCTCTAAATCTTCCAAGAAGAACATAAAACTTAATTCAACTCCTACGGGAGTCCATTTTCTGGTCAAAGATACTATCCTCTATACAAACTTGCAAAAATCATAACTTAATTTTCCGAGATCAAAAAATTGCATACTTAATATCGAAATAAAGATCAAAACAAATCCTTCAATTTTCATGAAGAACATCAAAGCTCAATTAACCTCTAACTAGGTTAATTTCTCAGTCAAAGTTTTAATCATAATAAAAGTCAACCCCGATCAAACATAAACTTTGACTGATCATAACTTTCACTCCCGATATCGAAAAATTACAAACTTTATGTCCACAAAAATCTCTTAACATAATCTACAAGTTTCATGTAGATCATTTTATCAAATTTTGCCTCAAACAAAAGTCAACCCTCAAAGGCCAGAAAGTCAACTATTACACAATTTTTCATATTTTCATACTTTCTCTCTTTATTTCATGATCTTCAACTTAATTTCAATCAACTCATCCACTTGATCATAGTCAAATTGTCACTCAAGGTTCGGGGTCCAACACATCGTCAATCTCTGTCCATATAGCTACGAAGGCTGCAGCTTTGTAAAGTTTTATTAAGTATATATATTAAGAGCGAATGGGATGGACGACCATGCAATCCATCCCATTCGCTCATTTAATCTGTTAGAAGGCGTGGTGATTTGAATAATCTAGTAATCGTGCTATTTTTCAAGAATGTGACATCCGCTTTGTAAAGTTTTATGTCTTAGTTTCGCTTCGCAACTTTTTCGCTTTATGTCTTACTTGACCGCTTTTACTTTTCAATATCTTACTTTGATCGTTTCACTTGTATCGTCTCGCTTCAATTCGGAGGTGATTTGCTTTGCTTTGCTTTCCATCGTCTGCTTTTCTCACCTCTAATGATTTAAGAAGAGAAAACAGTGGAGTCGAGAAACTAGACGAAGTTTAAAATCGATGGAGTTGAAAAAGTAGACGAAGTTTAAAATATAACCGAGTTGAAAAAGTAGACGGTTAACAATACTGACGGAGAATACAAAAGTGAGGCGAAGACATAAAGATGCATTTAAAAGCGGATTTATACTGAACAAAAATGATTTAAGCTACCTGGCATTTAATCGTAAAAGCAGACGGGGTTTTCACTTTTCAAGATCTTACTTTGATCGCTTTTACTTATCGCCTCGCTTCTTAATTGAGAGGTGATTTGCTTCTTCTACCGTCCGCTTCTTAATTCGGAGGTGATTTGCTTTGCTTTGCTTTCAATCGTCTGCTTTTTCTCACCTCTAACAGATTTAAGAAGGGAAAACGCGAAGTTAAAATCACGGAGTTGAAAAAGTAGACGGTTATAAATATAGGCGGAGTTCAAAAGTAGACGGTTAAAAATCGATGGAGTTGAAAAAGTAGCGAAGTTATAAATATAGACGGAGTTGAAAAAGTAGACGGTTAAAATATAAACGGAGTTGAAAAAGTAGACCAAGTTAATAATACAGATTTGAGAATACAAAAGTCGATTAAGACATAAAGACAAACGAAAAGCGAGCGATCTGAACGTAACAAAAATGTACCATAAGTTCAAAGTTTTGCAATTTATATTTTCTCAAGATAATATCGATACACAATGAAAAATCTCATATAGAAAGTAAGTGATTAATTTTACCTTGTCCTCTGCAAGTATTTTAGAGACATGTTTTGGACCCCATAATCTACTACGTGTGTATTGGGATGGAGTTGAGAAAGTAGACGGTTAAAAATCGATGGATTGAAAAAGTAGACGAAGTTATAAATATAGACGGAGTTGAAAAAGTTGATTAAGTTTAAAATATAAACGGAGTTCAAAAAGTAGAAGTTAACAATACGACGGAGAATACAAAAGTCGATTTAAGACATAAAGATGCATTTAAAAGGATTTATACGAACAAAAAAGGGCGATTTATGTAATGTGTTTTCATTAAGTCATGCATTTGTAATGTGTTTTCAGAAATGGAAAGTTCGTTGAAACAGAGTATCGATGGTGTGGTTATTATCTATCGATCATGTACAAAACTTGAGGCTAAGCTGCTGGAATTTTAGAGAGATGAAGTTAGAGTGAGAAAATGTTCAGAAACAGAGGTGAACAGAGTATAAAACAATATGTATACAACTTCTGTAAATCCACGATACTTATAGCTGCTTATTAACTGTCATCTAACAACTAACTCAACTGACTTTTCTTGAATTCTTTATTCTTTACGTCTTCTTTATTTCGTACGTCACTGCATGGCTGAACATATGCGTCTTTTATGTCTAAATTTCTGAGACAATGCTACTACAGATGGGTGGACAAGCAGTTGAACACGAAGGTTATAAATAAGAGTCGAAGTCAACATATTATTTATGCTTTCGCATTCTCCGTCTATTTTTGTTCGTCTGTTTTTCATTAAAATCATATATGTCAAGTCATTTTGACTTAACATGCGATTCAATAGGTTCCGTCTGCATAGATTTTTCCTCTCGCGTAGATTGAGTTTTCAATTAATAGGTACAATCTTCTAGCCGCTATAATAATGTGAAACACTGCCAATAGCGTGTTGTAGAAGTAAACCGTAATGTAGATTCACGCTTCAATTCATACGTGATAAGACTTTTGACACCGCCATATTTATTTATTTGTGGCAAGGAAATACACAGAACCCCAAAATGTATGAATCACTTTCAGATCTGTTTTCTTCTATGCAATAATCTTCTAACGGTATGCTAATGTCGATTCTGCCAAATACCAATAACGATTCCGAAGTAAGCAAATGAGGATCGCAAAGAGAAGAGGACCGAACACAGATTGACGTTTCAATTCATAGGTGATAGATTTCTTACCTGCTACTTCTGACAGGTTTACCATCTACAATTATTTTATGTTTTTCGCAAGAGGAAGACGACCAAAACAGAGATTGCTTAATTGTTGACACAACACTTTCACATCTGTTTTTCTTCTATGCAATAATCTTCTAACTGGTATGATAATGTCGATTCCTGCCAAATACCAATAACGTATTCCAGAAGTAAGCAAAATGAGGACTGCAAAGAGAAGAGGACCAGGACAGAGATTGACATTTCAATTCATAGGTGAAAGATTTCTTACCTGCTACTCCTGACAGGTTGACCTTCTACAATTATTTTCTGTTTTTCGCAAGAGGAAGACGACCACAACAGAGATTGCTTGATTCTTGACAGAACATGTTATTCAATTGAGTTATGTAACTAACTCAAACTGATTCGTAATTCACACGTGGTTTGGTTTCTTCTGTTTTGCATCGTCTGTTTTTACTCCCGTCTACTTTTGCACAACTTTCGTCTACTTTTGCTTCCATCTGCTTTTCAACTTGTGTTTGCTTTTCAACTTCCGTCTTGTTTTCATCGTCTCCTTTTTCATCATTATTTGTACTTCATCGAAATCATTTATGTTAAGTCGTTTTGACTTAACAATCTCCTCCTTTTTAACTGCAGAGATTTCTTCTGTCAGGTAGATTGACGTTTGAATTAATAGGTAATGTCAAACACTTCCAATAGCGTATGCAAGTAAACATCGTAATGTAGATTAAGAAGACACGCTTTTCTTGTATGGAATAATGTTCTAACTGGTATAATAATGTCGATTCTGCGCTAAAATGTATTGAAGAAGTAAGCAAACATGAATGCAAATTAGAGAAGAAGAGCACCGAGTAGAGATCGACGTTTCAATTCATAGGTGATAAAATTATTATACACGTGCTACTCGGACAGTTGACCTTCTACAATTATTTTCTCTTCTTGAAATTACTATCATTGTTTTCCTTTACTTTTCTTCCCGACAGTTCACCTTCTACGATCATTTGCTTTTCTTTGAAGCTCGCCTTTTGCATCCCTTTATCAATCAATCATTCGAGGCCATTTCTTTGGCATCAAAATAACTTAGAAACGAAATTTGATCATCGACGCATTACCAGAACTCCCAAAATGTATGAATCATTTTTACATCTCTTTTCTTGTATCCAATAATCTTCTAATCGCTATGATAATGTCGATTCTCGCCAAATGCCAATAACCTATTCCGAAATAAGCAAAATGAGGACTACTGAGAGAAGAAGAGGACCATAATAGAGATTGACGTTTCAATTCATAGGTGATAAACCGATTAAGTAATTCACACGTGGTTTGCTTTAAATGCGCTTTTGACCGTCTGCTTTTACTCGGTCTACTTTTGCACAACTTTAAATGCCTTTTGCTTCCGTCGGTTTTGCTTCCATCCTTTTCAACTTGTGTTTGCTTTTGAACTTCCGTCTTGTTTTCATCGTCTCCTTTTTCATCATTATTTGTACTTCATCGAAATCATTTATGTCAAGTTGTTTTGACTTAACAATCTCTTCCTTTTTAACTGCAGAAGTTTCTTGTGTCAGGTGGATTGACGTTTCAATTAATACGTATAATGTCAAACACTGCCAGCAGCGTATTGCAGAAGTAAACACCAGAACAGAGATTAACGTTTTAATTCAAAGGTCAGGCCGTCATAATTTTTTACTTGTGGCAAGGAAAGACACGGTAACGCCCAAAATGTATGAACCAGAAGACCTGCTTTTCTTGTATGGAATAATCTTCTAACTAGTATAATAATGTCGATTCCTGCCAAAAACATATTGAAGAAGTAAGCAAACATGAACAGAATTAGAGAAGAAGAGCATCAGAGTAGAGATCGACGTTTCAATTCATAGGTGATAAAATTATTATACACGTTCTACTCGGGATAGGTTGACCTTCTACAATTATTTTCTCTTCTTCGGAAATTACTATCATTGTTTGCCTTTACTTTTCTTCCTGACAGGTGCACCTTCTACAATCATTTCCTTTTCTTCCGAAGCTTGCCTTTTTGCATCCCTTTGTCAATCAATCATTCAAGAGCAATTTCTTTGGCATCAAAATAACTTAGAACGAAATTTGATCTGTCGCGCGCACTCCGCTGACACCTTTATATTCTAACTTCTTACCTGTTCTCCTCTCTTAACCCTTAAACCAAATCTATCCCAACCGCTGAAACATTTTCTCCACCCAAACTTTACTTCTCTCAACTACCCTCTTCTTTTAGTTATCAAATTCACCGTTCTATATTCTGACTGCATTTATACTCCATTTTTGTCAGTTCCCGTGCTTATTCTCTGCTGCATTCTTGGAGTACTAAGGTATATATGTTTAGGTTAAATAAATTTTTTGTAAAAATTCATTGTTGTTAATTATTAACCTGAATAGAGCATATTCTCCTTTCTACGTTGTATTGCATGTATACTTTATTTTTGTAGTTAAATGAAATAATTTTTTATATAAATTCCTTTAGTTATTTAAATGGTTTGTATTCATGTTTGCTTTCGACATATTATTTATTAGGTCATAAACAAAATGTTTTTTTTAATGTTTACTATGATACGCTTTATAATATATATTCAATTTTATTGTTTCTAGATATATATATATCGATATAGCTATATAGATATATATTGATATATATATGTATATATACATATATATATCAATGTATATAGGCTTTATATATATATATCGAGAATTCATTTTGATCAAGATCATGAATGGATAGATCAAGGACGTTTATATTATGTCGATTCCTCGGTATTTACATATGGATAGAAATGCTAAAAGACGCCAAAATTATGCTCAAATGCCAAATGAAAAAACAAGAATTATTGCGACGACGTCGAGAAAATCGAGTGCGAAAACACAACTTCCACTTCATCTACACTTCAAAGAAAGAATTACTCCTCAATGAAGGAATCTTTCATTAATATCGAACCTTCCACCACCAACTTCCAAGTTATGAACCCTCTTACATAAATGAAGGTACCTTTTTTACAATATATTGAAACTATTTCCAACCTAACTACTCCACATCATTATAATGTCCTTTTTATACGTTTGAAGGGATAAATCATCGCACATCTCCTTCAACATTAACATTCTTGCAATTTACCGACTTGAAGTTTAACGGCTCCTTCATTCCAGTTGTCAATATTGTAACGCAAAACGATTTTACCTTGAACCTCCGCGTTTTGTTGTTCGTCGGGACAAATTTCTATTGTTGCTCCTCGGATGCCTTATGCTTTAAAGTCTTTGTTTCTAAATAGCGACGAAGAATCCCAACATTTCAGAAAGAATGTTCGTACATATAATAACAATGTAGCTTTCACTTCCTATGGAGCCAGATATGATCGTGGGCTGACAAAAAACACAATGGGAGTTTATACATTCCGTGTTCAAGGACAAGTTTACCATTTCCTTGACGGTTTAGTGTCGATAAGCAATAAAGTATCCGAATCCAACTTTATTTCTTTGATACGGATGAAGAACTACAACAAAGGCTCGGCGATTCGATAAACTTCGTGAAAATACGTTGAAGTCGATTATGACAATTCTTGAAGATAACCCTTATGCTAGGTTCTTTCGCGTCTTAAAGATATTCCTTCCTTGAAAATCACCAGATTGTTACGAGATGTTATCCGGTCTTGATCGGTAGCGTTTACAATCTTCCTCTTGCATCACAAATAAGCTTATATATGATGAAATCGATGATGAACAAAGATGATAAATCTCCTCATATCCAAGTCTCAATCACTCGGTTGAAGCTATAGAATTCAATCTTATTATGCATGCTACGACCCGCTTCAATACCCACTACATTTCCACGGGGTGAATCAGATGGCATCCTCGCATTAGCGATTAAATTCTCAAACAAACAAAGACCAATGGTTACGATCAAACAAGCGGTGCTCCTTTAAACACTTTTACTGAAGCAGCTGAATTATTTGCTCTCGAAAACATAGGTTAGTTGTGTGCTTATTGCCTTGGTTCCGAGATATTGTCTAATTGGGCAAAACTAATTTATCATTTTCTTCTTACTATTACTAATTACTCAAGGACCGAACTCCAAACATGGCGTAGTATCTGCCAGAGAGTATTACTGCTATCGACTTCAAATGAGAAGTTATGATGAATCCATGCTTATCCACAGCTTAAGACTACTACAACAATTCGTTGTTGGTTCTTATATAAAGATTGAAACATCACGGCTTGAATTCCATAGGAAAAAACAGAACGAAATACGATCAGAAATTTTGCAGGGTGTTTTAGATAGCGTTAATATTGGTCAAACTGAAGCTTCTACAATTGGCCGGCGAGTTGTCCTCCCAGCTTCATTTATCGGCGGCCCAAGGGACATGAAACGACGTTATCTAGATGCAATGGCTCTGGTGCAAAAATATGGCAAACCAGATATTTTTCTCACTATGACTTGCAACCCTATGTGGAAGGAAATACAAGAGAATCTTAAATTCCATGAAAAAGCACAAGATAGACCAGATTTATTGTCCAGTGTTCAGTATAAATTTGAAATTCGAAAATGACTTGATCAAAAAGGAATATTCGAGATGTTGCCGTATTTGTTTACGTAATTGAATTTCAAAGCGTGGATTCCTCATGCTCACTTGCTTCTAATACTTCAACCACAATTTAAGTCGTTGAATCCAGATTCCTATGATCAAATCATATCACCGAAATGCCTAATCCGATCATAATTCCAGTTATATTCTCTTGTCATTAAGCACATGATCCACGGTCCTTGTGGTTTTATGAACAAGCGGTGCCATGAGAAAATGGTGTATGCAAAAGTCATTACCCCAAGGATTTTACTCCTTTCACCGTCCATGGCGAAGACATTATCCGTGCTATAGACTTAGAGATAATGGAAGAAAAGTTAAAATATCCGGACATGAGGTTGATAATAGATGGGTGGTTCCTCATAACCCGCACCTTCCGATGTTGCTTGACCGCCACATTAATGTTGAAATATGTTCCATCGTGAAACTTGTTAAATATTTATACAAATATGTATTTAAGGGCCACGACCTTGTCAACTTTAGCGTCAACGACCAAGAAACCAGTGTCGATATTGACGAAATCACTAATTTCAAGAAGGCGTTGGATTTCACCCAAGCTTTATGGCGATATATGAATTCCGCCTTGCGAGATTAATCCATCCATCTATATACTCCAAGTTCACCTTGCGGATCAACAATCTGCTTCCTTCGCAAAAGATGCTAATTTGTCTTATTTATCGAGGAATATTGACTTCTCCAAAACAATGCTTACGGAATTTTTTAGACCAATTCAACAAATCAAAAGGCTGCGAAATGAAATGTCTCAGATGCGGATTTCCCTCAACATTTTGTTTGGAATCAAAAACAAGGACGTGGTCGGAAAGAAATCGGAGAAAAGTCATAGGGCGATTAGTTATTATTGACCCTCGAGAAGGAGAAAGGTATTACTTGAGATTATTGCTCATAAATGTTAGAGGACCAACGTCGTTTGACAACTTGTTAACTGTTGATGGTGAAAAGGTGAACTGTTTGTGGATCTTTGCTTCGCAATTAGGATTGCTAGCATCGACTCTTACATACAACAAACACTTGACTTAAGTCGTCATATTTCAAATGCCAACATCCTCGATTGTTATTTGCTACACTCTTGTTCTATTGTTCACCGCAAATCTTAGGGAACTCGGGGAAACTTTCGAGACCACCTGCTTCTCGACTACCTATATGCTTATTCATCCTCTAATACGATACATATGATGATATTACAAAATGGCTCTTGAAGATATCAATAAATCTCGGAACAAATGGGAAAAAGCTTAGTGATTATCATTTCACCGAACATGAATTTCAGACTTGATTACACGGCAACAAACTAAGGAGGTAGAAAGTGAGATGAATATAGAGATTGATGAACATGACTTCTTATTACAATCAAAACTAAACAGCCAAAGAAAAGCACGTATTTGATTTAATAATGAATTGAGTTCTCACTTCAACGATCGCAGTTATTTTATCGATGGTCCCGGGAACAGTAAAACTTTCTTATATCGAGCTCTTCTTGCAAATTTACGATCACAGAGACACATTGCAATAGCGATGGCGACATTAGCGTTCTTGCGTCAATTCTTCCCAAGCAGGGACATTTCACTCAAGATTTAAAATCCCCCTTGATTTATCAAAGCAAAAAGTTTGTCAGTTGAGCAAACAGAGCAGTGTTGCAAAATTGATATTTGAATCAAGCCTTATTTTATGGGACGAGGCTTCCATGGCAAAACGAGAAGCCATCGAAGCATTTAACGGTTTACTACAAGATATAATGAACTCCGATAAGCCTTTTGGAGGTAAAATTGTTGTATTTGGTGGTGACTTTCGCCAAACATTGCCAGTTATTCACCAAGCAACGAAACAACAACTCATTGATTCAAGTCTTCTAAATTCACATCTCTGGCGCCATATCTCTAAACTCTGTTTAACGACAAATATGAGAGCTATCTCAAATCCACATTTTTGTGATTTCTTATTGCGGGTTGGAGAAGGCTCTGAACCAATGGATGAACAAGATCAAATATGTTTACCAGATGAACTCATTATTCCTTACGACAACAAGGATGAATCTGTTCATAGGTTGCTTCTTTTTTCATTAAATTACATACTAATCTTTTTTTCCATTACGATTATACTTTCCTAATATACGGTTGTGCTTACTAGGTTCTTTGGAAACGTTTTCCTGACCTAAGCTTATATTCATCCGACCGTGATCGATGATAAATGATCGTGCTATGTCCAACTAATAATTGTGTTGATGAAATTAATGACATCATGATTCAAAATTAACAGGAGATTTGCATTCATATGTGAGTTTTGACAAGACGGTTGATCGCGGACATCAAGTCGATTATCAAGATTTTCTCAATTTTTGAACCCTAAAGGACTACCTCCTCATAAACTTTTCTTTGAAAGAAGGCTCTCCAATTATGCTTCGAGAAATTTAAATCCAACGGAAGGATTATGCAATGGAACAAGGTTGATATGCGATATAAAAGATCATACAATTTCAGCTGAAATTGTTTTTGGACCTCACAAAGGAAAAATCATTTTTATACCTAAGATTCCCTTGCAATCTCTGGAGGAATTGCTTTCATCAGAACACAATTTCCAATTCGCCTGTGTTTTGCAATGACTATAAACAAATCCCAAGGTCAAACACTTGATCATATTGGAATTTATCTCCGTCAACTGTATTCTCACACGGACGAGTTATATGTAGCTCACAAGTCAAGGCGCGAACTCCTGAATCAGCTTAAAGTTCTTATTATTCTGAACTTTTCAATCTTTAGACTTGAAAAAAGACAAGGAATATTGTTTTCCGTGAAATTTTGAATTAGTCAAATTATAAAACATCAAATTTCCTCACAAGACAAGGTATATTATTTGTTTGTTATCTCGGTTCACATAATTTGATTTTATAGGCATAATTATTTGTCTTCGCCACCATCCAACATTTTCTTTCAGCATGGATAATCGTTTATCGATGAAGAATATTTTTCCTGGAGCGCAATCATGGTCTTGTCAAGTGATGGTCCAACAAAAACAACAGGTCGTTGCTTCGGTTAATTCACCGACTAAAAGACAAGTTTGTCTTGTGCGATTCTCAGGTATATCAATTACACTTTTTTCCTTTTACATTTTATCAACTTACCTATCGATAATTTCTTCATAATTAACAGGGATCGCAAGTTGAGGGTATCATATTCAACATTGATATACAAAGAATTGGAGACATCTTACAGCCGTGTCAGGAATATATCATTTCTAATGCAATTGTCAAATCAATTCCCCTTCAGTATCAAACTGAAAATTTGAACATACAGTGGATTCTCACAAGTCGCACGGTCATCGAACCTGTCACACAAGACGATGCAATCATCCCTCTGATTTTCAACTTCACACCTTTCCAAAGTCTTATGGATTATGTGGACGACAAGCAAAAATCTGTTGGTTAGATGCTTAATACATTTTTTCATACAATCTTACAAAAACTTTCCACTTAGTGATTACATTAATCTTTAACACATGATAGATATTATAGCCGTCGTCGTTGAAGTGTTGGAAAAAAAGATGTCATGAGAGACGGAAAAGCTTCAACTGTCCAAAAATTTGTTATCATGAATAAAGAGTAATTCTCACTCTGTATCTTTGTTACTATTTTGTGTCAGAGATGAACAAATTTAACATCTTCTCGTAATCTCTTGTTTTTTAGGATCAGCGGTCATACTATCGCTTTGGAATTGTTTTGTTGAGAACGAGGGCGTAAGATTATGGAATTACTTCACTCTCATCCAGCTATTGTTTGCACGAATCTCAAAGTGAATTTCTTTAACGGTATTTTTCCTTGCTCATAATAACACATCTTTCTCTCGTCCCTTTTCATTCTATCTCAAAAATGATTTTGAAATGTTAGTCGTTGCATTGTCAACGTGGTTCGACTCACCCATCCTCGTTGAGCCACCCATACAAGAAGTTGCCGATCTCAAAAATTGGTAATCCATTATGTTACGTATAACCTTTCTAACATTTTGTTACAAATTATATAGGAATTTTAAAATTTCTTTCTTTTGTCGCCTATATAATTATTATGTTACGAGGCACAACGAAATAACAACCACATCAAAACCTTGTCGTTGGAAAATCTTACTTTACATATAATCCTCGTATATCTTCTCGGATCTCACCGAATATCACCAAGATCATGTCTTTAGATTCTACCCCTAAGGTATCGTGATCTGCATATTCCAAAGGACATATTGAATTTGAAACTTCTTCCTCCTAACATTGTTATCGACTTTTCCTTAGATATCATGGATTGAAGCCAAAATTTCCTTTCAAAGACATTTTACAAAATTTTGGTATATGGCATGCAACAAATGCTTCGGTCTCACAAATCTTGATCTGGAGTTCTCTTTACTTGTAATTCATTGTAGAGAAAATGCAATGAGCCAAGGTTTCGCTTTCTATTTGCAATCTTCGATTTGTTGCTTATTCCTTTCGTGTCCATTCCATAATTTTCGCATCACTTTTTAGTTCCATGTCACCGCACTACTTTTTGCCTACCCTACTATTCTTACTTTATTGAATGATGCCGATCGACATGGATTTGACCGACGACACCGAACTATAACGGCTTCTATTTTCAACCTCATTGAAAAACTATTAAACTTAACCTCCGTTGAAGCAATGAAATATTACAATGAGTTTATATTTTCCTTCGTTCTTTCATCTACATTTCCAGTTTAATCACCAAATATTTTCATCTACTTATTCCATCGACAATGGACATTTTTGTTCTCCGTTATAAGAATATGGATCTTCCTTGAGAAAGTGTACGCCTGAATTGAAAAGCGATACCTTTCTTCCGCACGTGAAGCCAAAAAACACTCGGTCTCAGGTGGGGTGCAACGATTTCTCGTTGTTTATCGCCGGAAAATTGATCTTTGATGAACTACAAAGAGTTCACTTTCACCACTCTCGTGCTTTTTATTCTTACTTTATCTTGATTTTATCTATAACATCATCTTTAATTATTTCAGATGTGCCATTTAGTTTCAATTCATCTCCCTTATATCGCTTGCTTAATATATATTGATTTTGATATTTTCGTAAAAAAATCTGAATCTTCTTCATCGCCTAAACTATGTCTCGAAAAAGGTTTTCCGATGTCAATACCACTTAGTCACAAATGGATAAGCTCACAAGAAGGCGGCGAATGTACGCCGCAATCGGACACCTAATCTGCCATGAGATACTCGTCGTAATAGGAAAAACTCGATTCTCATAACTTTCGACTTGTATTTAAAACTTTCGCCTCTAACCGCTTTCGATTCTTTCTTCTTGAATGTTGAAAGCAATGCTTATTCAGTTGAGGTCTGTAGCTAACTCAAACTCATTCTTGCATATGCTTCCGTGTGCTTTGTCAGGTTCATTTGTGTTGTTAACTTCGTCTGTGTTGTTAACTTCGTTTGTGTTGTAAACTTCGTCTGTGTTGTGAACTTCATCTGTGTTGTTAACTTCGTCTGCGTTCTCAGCTTCGTGTGCGCTGTCAACTTCGTCTATGTTTGTATTTCTTCGCATACTTCGTCTGCTTTTCTGACTTCGTCTATTTTTCAACTTCGTCTGTTTTTCTGACTTCGTCTATTTTTTCAACTTCATGTATTTTTCAACTCCCTATGTTTTTCTCTTGCATGGATAAAATCCAAGCTTCGTCTTTTTTTACAGGTCTCTCCAATAATTAGATCTTCTGGATCAGAACTCCTATACTTCCAATCTTTTTTCAATACACTGGTTTCTGGAAAATCCTCAACGTCATCTAACTCAGTTCCTAATGATGGAGTTTCTATTATATCATCTAATTTCTTTGAAGCGCTTCCACTCCCCATGTCATCTTCCTTATGGGGTTGGCAACTATCATCATGAAGATGAGTAGCCTGCAAACATTCCTGACAGATAATCTAGTGAAAAGTCTTCAACACCTTGGCGAAATAATGACAATCAACCAAGGTGTTGAAGATTTTCCACTAAATTATCTGTCCAGTATAACAGCATTCTTCTTCGTAATATGGACTAACGATTCACGACCGCTCCGCTTTTTGCTTCGCTTTTCTTCTCGGTTTCTTCGCACAAATTATTTTTGCTTCTTTTAACTTCCTCTTGTTCTTCTTTATTTAAAGCGCTTCACTCGATGTCATTTCCAACTCGCATTAAATTTCGCTACCAATTCGATAATCCTTCTTGAGTATACTGAATTGACTAATCCTTCTTGAAACTATTCTTTACATGTAAAACTATTTTTAACCTATCTCAAGGCAAATCGCTTCGTTTCACTTTATCATCTTGCAAGATCGCCCATGCCTCTACCGATACCTCTATATCTAAACTTTCAAACCTTTCTCCTCTTAACTTGGATCAAACAATTCCTACCTTGTTCTTCTGGTCTTCTTCTTCTTTAACCTATATACATCATATCCTTCATTGCAAGAACATAACAACAATTAAACTTACGCCTTCTATTTCAACCAAAGAAGAACATATAACTTTCTTCAGAGAATGTTTGGAAATAGCTTTACAAAAAAATAGCAACAAATGTCACCAATTCATCTGATTGTCTTTCGCACAAACTTTTGTTCCTTTAATTGTAATTTAGCTTATTGTTGGGACCCGATCCGAAACCGGAAATGAACGGAAAACGGAACAAAGTACAAAGCGAGACAAAAGCTTCTTGCTCACCAAGAACGAAAATGGAATCGAATGGAAACGAAAATTTCGGCGAGAAACCGCTAATCGAATACAAATCGCATTTGAGAACTCGGATTACGGATAACAAAACGGATAACAAAGCGAAAACCAATCGAATATAGCGGCGAAATAATTGAATACGAATCACAAAGCGGAACGAATAAGCGGCGGATCGAATCGAATGCAAATCGAATACTTGATAGAAAACAAAGTAAGCAAACAAATCAATTTAAATCAAACACCTTCCGACATCCGTGAATAAGAAAGAACAGAAATGTAATCGCGTTGGAAACCCTAAGACGTCCCAAAATCGGTATGAATTTTTTTTTCCATACGAAGCAATATTTATCCATTTCACCATCCCACTCAAATCATAACAAATTTCTTTACATTTATACCAATCTTATAAATCCATCATTCATATATCTAAATCTTATTTTCTTCGTTTCACTTTACTTTCTAACGAAATTTCAGCAAAGATAACTACCGCATTTATCCTAACCCAAAATTCCTGCAAAGGCAAATAAACACTTCTATAATCTCAACAGACCTCGAATCATCGGACACTCCCGTCCGAAATCCAAACACCAAGAAACGCAAACCTAACATCTAAAACTTCCATAATTCTCAAATCAATCAATACCAAACTCATAATTCAATTTCATTTCCAAATTCATACACAATTTCATGTACAAATTTCAAAACCATTCCCGATACTCAACTATATACACAAATCCATTTCTTTCAAACCTATCTTAAGCCATAAACATATCCATACTCAAATTTCAGATTACTCAAATCTAACTCATGCAAATTACAAAACATATAACCGCTTAATTGACGTCTTCACACTTTTCATCCGATCTCCGCTCAAACCCGGAGACGGGATGAAAGAGGGGTGAGCTTCTAAGCTCGTGGGTAACACATTTATAAACTGAATAATAAGCGAAATCAATTTTCATAAACTTTTTGCCAAAAGGCTAAATTTTCAAACTTTTCAACTTTCAAATATTTTTCTCAAACCCTTTTCAATATTTTCCAAACTTTTATAACTCATTCTCTCAATTTTCAAAATTTTAAATGTTCCATAATCATGAATGCGAATGCAAACACATAATATTCAAATAACGAATCAAACATATAAAACATATCAAATGGCTTGGTTCGGTCCAATAGAACGTCTTCGCACATTCTCAAGATAATGGTCCATGCGGCAATGAGAATGAACGCATTACACTTTCCCCGCAGCGGTCCAAAGTAGCCGTGAAGGAGTCCGAATCGAGTCCGTGCCACTAGCGGGCAGCCGAGAAGGCTTAACAAATAGAGACAATACTGACTCACCATAGGACCTACCAAACCCACATAACACATATCGAAAACGGAAATTCAAAATGCCCGGCACTTTCCAAAATTTTGCTTTTCTAACATTACTTCATTAACTTAAAACAATCTCACAAAATTTGCACATATCATATAATTCAATTAATTCAATCAATCAAGAATTGCAAAATATGCATAATTATCCATGCGTACACAAGATGCATTTTCGAAATTTCTATCAAGATATCGAATCATAACAATGGAAATCATAATTTTTAAACCTTAAATCAAATCTTATTCTCAAACATTTTCAAAAACAATAATAGATCAAAATTCCAAACTTTTGCTTTCTAATTTTTTTTTTAAAAATTCGTATTAAGCTTACCAATCAAAATATAAATATGCTACCCACCTCGAAATGACGCTAGGAACTTGTTCCAAGCTCCAATTTGATCCTTGCTTCTTTCCTTCTTTCAATTAAAAAAAACCTAAGCCATAATCACCCAAATTCACATCATAAATTTGCAAAATTCCCAAACTTAACTATCGGAAATTCATAATTATCATATTTCCAAGCTATTTCAATCTCCAATTTTGAAAATCCTCAATTTTCCAAATTGGCCTAAACCAATATACCCACATTCAATCTCATAAATAACTTACTTTTCAAAATTGATGTTATAATTCATCAATTCATACTACTTTTAAGATATCTGAACCATCAATTTCAAAAATTCCCAAATATCAAAATTGGCCTAAACCATTTTATCCAAATTCAATATCATAAAATACAATTTCTTCAAAATTAACTTCACAATTCACAAATTCTTATCATTTACTATCAATCCACACCAAAATTTTACAAATTCCTTAATCACAAAATTAAACCTAAACCTTAATCAAATTTTCATCCAAAATTAAACATAACCTAAAGCATTAATATCAAAACTAACATCATAAACCACAAACCCAAATCCTTTTTCACAATTCTAAACTAAAAATTCATCAAAAACTCAAAGTTTAAATATTTCTCTTACCTTTTTTTCCTCTCTATTTTCGAAATTTCTTGGTTCTTGAGGAAGCTCCCATGCTCTTCCACCTTTTTCCTCTTGAAATCTACTAAAAAATCTCTAAGAAACAAGTAGAAAAATCGAAAATAAGCTTTCTCTCTCTTTTCTCCCTTTTTTTTCTCTCATCCGAAACTTCAATCTTCTTTTCTCTTCTTATTTTCCTTCTTTTCTCTAGAAAAATCGTGAAGCTCCTCTTTTAAAAATTTCCAGATCTTGTCTAAACGACAGCACATCATCAAATGGTGCCATGTCATTAAAAATGGCTAAAAAGACCAAAATGCCCTTGACTTGTTACCTTATGCCATTCTCATATGCGGTTTGATTCGTACTATCAATTTGAAGAAATTTTTCAAAACTTCCTTCTCGAGAAATGTTCCTCTCACTCATACGAATCCAACGCCACTGACCGCGCTCAATTCCGAGCATTACATCAAAAGTTATGTGCTAAATAAATGGGAAAATCCATATTCTAACACATTTCTTATGTACGATTATTTCAGTCCCAAAATTCACATTCTTAATCCCAGAATTGAAACTCAATGTCTTCATAACAATTGTATAATTATGTCTCTATTTTAATTCAAAACAAGAATCACCTCATTTCGATTCCCAGATCAAAAGTTATACTCAAATTACTCACAGGTGTTCCCAATCCAAAATTACACCCCAATCCGAACTTAAATTCAAAAATTAAAAGTCCTAAGGGCAAAATTGACATTTCATGTATTCATATGATTTGTAGCCCTTGTCTTATCTTTATTTCGCCTCAAGAATCGCTTCAATCGGATCTCTACAGATCCCGAATTTCACAAAACATCGAATCATGCTCGGAAAATTTCCCGACTCACTTTGATTAAATTAATCACCATTAATTTAATCTCAAAGTTCACAAATTTCTTATAAAATGAAATTCATTGTCTTAGGAATCCAACGCAAAAGAATCAACTCAATCGGATGTCGGACGGAAAAGATATAAGCAAAATAGTGAACAAAGGCCTGATTGGAGGAGGAAGCGAGCAAAACGACGTCGTTTGGGCAAGGAAAACGCTTGATCACCAGGGCGACGTTGTCGCCCTGGTGATGCGAGCTGAAAGTCAGATCGCTTCGGCGATGCGTCGCCAGTAGTGACGGGGATGCTTAATTAATTAATTTTTTTTAACTAAAACTTCCGAAATTCATAACTTTTACTCCCGAACTCCGATTTTGACAAACTTAGTCTCTATAGAAAGCTTGAGAGAAGCTCTAAATCTTCCAAGAAGAACATAAAACTCAATTCAACTCCTACGGGAGTCCATTTTCCGGTCAAAGATACTATCCTCTATACAAACTTGTAAAAATCATAACTTATTATTCCGAGATCGAAAAATTGCATACTTTATATCGAAATAAAGATCAAAACAAACCCTTCAATTTTCATGAAGAACATCAAAGCTCAATTAACCTCTAACTAGGTTAATTTCTCAGTCAAAGATTTAATCATAATTAAAGTCAAACCCTATCAAACATAAACTTTGACTGATCATAACTTTCACTCCCGATATCGAAAAATTGCAAACTTTATGGCTACAGAAAGCTCTTAACATAACCTACAAGTTTCATGAAGATCACTTTATCAAATTTTGCCTCAAACAAAAGTCAACTCTCAAAGTCAAACATTCTCTCCAAAAGTCAAACTTTCTAAATCCTTCAAATTTTCACACTTTTCTTTCTAATTCTTGCTATTTAGCTTCATTTCAGTCAACTCATCCACTTTCCTCTCATAATCCATATAAATTCATTCAAATATCAAAGTCCTTTAAACTAAACAATTCTTTTCTCATAAATTTTCTTAATTTCAAAGAATTTTCTTAAATTCATAAATTGTCTCACCAATTTCTTTATCATTAATATTCATTGTTATATTTCTAATTATCATCAAAAGTTTGGGGTCCAACACTTATTGTCCAGAACTCACAAAAATTAATCTTCGATTTAGACTTATATTTATAACTTTAAATCAGAATCGCTTCGATTCTTTCTTCTTGAATCTTGAAAAAAACAGTTATTCAGATTGACTCTTACCTTGTTCTTCGAGAGCTTCGAGAAGATGATGGAGGAAGCTTCGAGAAGAAGAAGCTTCAAGATGATCAATAGAGAAGAGATCCACATAAGTACACACACACACACACACACACACACACATATATATATATATATATATATATATATATATATATATATATATATATATATATATATATATATATATATATGATAACAAATTAGACAAGAAAAACAAAACATAGAGAATACAATAACAACTTGTTCTTCTCCCCTATTTGTTATAATAAGAAACGATTAACGGTGATGACTCTGCATAAATTCTGTCAACATCTTCTGCATATCTATCATCCTGGCCTGCATGTCTGTCATCATCTTCTCCATTCGATTCATTATTTCCTTCTGTTCTTTGACTTCTTGACGTAAACTTTGTACTTCATTATGCGTGTCAGAAGGCAAAGAAGGTTGATCATCATCTGCCACGAGTTCTGTAAACGTAAGTGTAGTATCATATCGTCTGCCAGATTGATGTAGTCCTCTGCTTTCCTTTTGACCCACCTTCATTATCTTCCGAACAAGCTAACTTCTTCTTCGAGGCATAAACTCTTTCAACGAAGGTCCTCCACATGATTTTCTCCTTCCATTGATCCGCATATCTCGAGCTCACTTGAGATCTCGCAACTTGTTGCAGGAGACTTCTTCAGAACTCCTCCCGTCGATCCTAGCTTTGTTCTCGAATCTTCATTTCTCTGTTGAGATGCTTCAATTCAATTTCATTTATAGTACCTAAATTGATAGTGCTTTTACAGCACTCTCGGGTTTTCCACTTCCAAGATTTAATTCCGATTCTCTGAAAATTCTTGTCAATAGCATGTCGTACGGATAACTAGTTGTATGTTTCATTTGTTTCACCATATAATGAAAGATCGAAATGGTAAATTTATCGTGTGTGGTTCAAAGATAGAATAAGCACCGCCATCGAAGGTAGTTACCAAGTGTCTTGAACTGCTTTTAAGACGATGCGTTGAATGTAATCGCATGAAGAACCCTAGCTTTCGGGACCAGACTTGATGTCTTCCTTTTCGATGGGTCATTCACTCCATAAAGTTGTTTACTAACATCTGTTTCCTTTAAACCGCCCATTGTTATCCATTTCGGATTGGTAGAAAGCTTTTCTCCAACGGATGAACATCCAGTCAGCTTCTCAATCAAGTCCATTGTAACAATAATGGTAACTCGCTCACCGCTGAGACAATAGTCTTTTCCACCATCGTGCATACTTCCAAAATCAAATACCGATTTGGATACACATCCTCTCGATGCTAAGAAATTTCTCCAACGGCTCCAATAATCTCTCGGTTCGATATCCATTATATCTCTTCGTAGAGATTCAAGTCCACATGCCTTCCATACATCATAGCTCCTCCATTGCTTCTCATTTGAAAATGATTCGATACTGTTCTTCAATGGTAATCTCGCTCGATAGGATTTTGAGAGAGAGAGAGATAAAACGTCTGAAGGCTAATGGTACTCGAACCGCTTCCGCCTAGTAGTATATATACTTAATAAACCAACCGTGGAGGAGAGGAAGCCGATGGAAAGAGAAAGAGCGTTGTGAGTGGTGCGTGAAGGTAGAAACTTCGAGTGAAGGGACAGGATTTAATTTAGAGACACCCAACCGCCGAAATTTTCCTTCGTAACTTTCCTTGTACTCGGTTACCGGTGTAACTTCATCGTTCTTAACGCCGTTACTCTCGACGCCTTTTTAACTCGATTGTGGCTTCGCTAAACCATTAAGTGAAGAACGGTTGAGGAAATCGATTTAAATCTCAACATGGTTAAATATATTATAAAATCAAAACCAAAGGGCGATATTTCTAGGACAATAAATTCATATTTACGTAAACTTGAAAAGGCGAAAAGTGACAAGTCCGCTTGTTTCAAGGTTCAAGCAGCAAGATTGAAGAAGCGATTGACCACCAGGTTATAAATAAGAGTCGAAGTCAACATATTATTTCGCTTTCGATTCTCCGCCTCTTTTCTACTTCGTCTGCTTTTTGTTCATCTTTTATTCATTAAAATTGTATATGTGAAGTCATTTTGACGTATGCCAAAACAGAAATTGACGCTTCAATTCATACGTGATAGACTTCGACACCGCCATAATTATTTATTTGTGGCAAGGAAATACACGCTAACCCCAAAATGTATTGATCACTTTCACATCTGTTTTTGTATCCAATAATCTTCTAACTACTATGATAATGGCGATTCTCGCCAAATGCCGTTGGCGTATCAATTCATAGGTAATAGGTTTCTCACGTGCTACTCTCGATGAGATTGACCTTCTACAATTATTTTCTTTTTTCGCAAGATGAAGACGACGAGAACAGATTGCTTGAATCTTGAAAGAAACGGTTATTCAATTGACTTTTGTAACTAACTCAAACCGATTCTTAATTCCCGTGATTTGCTTTCCTCTGCTTTCCATCGTGCCTTTTACTCCGTATACTTTTGCACAACTTTCGCCTACTTTGGCTTCCGTCGGTTTTGCTTGCATCTGCTTTTCAACTTGAGTTTGCTTTTAAACTTCCGCCTTGTTTTCATCGTCTCCTTTTCATCATTATTTGTACTTGACTCTTCCTTTCAATTCTATCTCCGCCATAGTCCACATCGCAATATCCGATTAACTTGAAATCTTAACCTTTCTCAAACATTAAGCAAAGATAAGTAGTACTGCGACATATCTTAAAATTCTTTTACAAAGAATAAGATGAGACTCTCTAGATCCTCCTCGAAATCTCGCACACAAGCTGCCTCAGATTGCTTCGTGTTGCGTCTTTTAACAAAGAATAATCGGTTGAGTTCTCAGAACTTAACTGAACCGACTCTTGTGTCTACACTGCGTCTGCGTCTGCTTCGCTTTGCGTCTGCACCTGCGTCTTCTTCAGCTGTGTCTTGGTTCGTCTATTTCAACTTCGTCTGTGTTTTGGCTATTTGAACTTCGTCTGTGTCGGAATTCATCTGTGTCAACTTCGTCTGTGTTGACTTCAACTGTTTCAACTTCGTCTGTGTTGATTTCGTCTGTGTCCGACTTCGTCTGTTTTGTTTTTCTTTTTATTTGATCTCTTTTTGTTATATATCAAAATCATATTCACGTAAAGTCATCTTGACTTAACAAAGTGAGCAGATAAAAGTATTTCTACTGGAATAACCCATGACCTACATTGTACAACCAGCAATATTGGTTGGACAACAATGGTGTTGCCAAAATAATTAAAATACACAAGAAAGAATCATTTAAACCAGTTCGCTCCATGATATCCCTACTTTTTATCACTATTTTCGACTACCTTTTTCTCATTCATTTCTATCAGTGGCATTAAATGTTTGTTTAACTACAGAAACTACAAACAACTCAAAATGCAAAAAACTAAGAGCGTGTTAACCAGGAACAAACAACTCAAAATGCAAAAAACTAAGAGCATGTTAACCAGGAGAATAATATGCAATAGATAACAAAAAACTTCTAATATTGTCAATAAATATTGAATAGTTGCAATCAACTTGTAAAGTCTTTCTTTCTCAATCATACCCTGACCTTAACCATCAATATAATTACAGATAAATAGACTCGCCTAAGCATTTTCCTCATTTTTCTGGTGAATGGGAAAACCAATCCCATTTCTAATGAATGTAGCAGATTCTTTTCAGTTTCTTTCATCTAGCCAATTAGAATCTTGTTTAACAATAAATTTGATCATAAGTTTAGCCTAAAGAACAAGGACATTGACTGAAGCATAGTGTCACACCCATCTCCCAAGACAATAATGCGTATGGAGCATGAACTTTCTTTTAGAAAGAAATACCAGGTTTGACAGAGCAAAAAGGAAAAGAATATACCACGATACAACTATGTCTTTGAACATACAAGCTTCGCATGTCATTAACACGATGTTAGGCTCTATAGAGATACATTAAAAGTGTGTCAAGTCCTCCCTAATGCATAAAGTCAACTCCTTCTCACGTGACACCTCTAGGTATCTATAGTAATAAATGTAAATGAGCAAGTTGATGTAACTTGTTAAAAGCCAACAAAACAAGCAATGATCACAATACAAAAACAATGTTAGCACCGATGAAGTTCTTTAGTGCCGCCTCAATTAAATCGGCTCTAGTAGGTGGATTAAACAAAAACGCTCATCTACTACAAGATTCTACACTGTTTTTGAAGAAAATGGCCCTTGGATAGTAACCAATGTATCATCCATGTTGTCTTCAAGTGGGGTAGAAGGAGGATGCAAACGCCAATACCTATTCCTTGGTACCGATAAAACAAGATCAATTAATATGGTTAAATGACAAAGGACATGGTTAAGCATCTTAAGCAAACAAGTGTGTTATTAGACCACTCATATTCAGAGACATAACATAAACAATCTAAGATGCTTGAATGATGGGGTTAATCAACAGAATTTTATTTTCTGCAAAATCAAGACAAAATTGATGGTCATGCCATCCAAGATAACAGCTGCGAAAAATTTATTAAGAAAACACAAGATAGATATCACATCAATAATGCAAGTGTCACACAAGATCATAAAATATACCAACAAAGGACCAAATGATTTGGATCTTGCATTATAAACCAAAACGACTCAAGGTCGCATTATCTCGACTATAAAAGTGATACCGCTTCCTCAAAGTACAAATCAAAAGCAATAGAAACCCAACTTTAGCGTGAACAAAAGACAACATTTCTTTCGACATTTCACCTTCACACTCAAGCTCCTCCACCAAAGAGATGGTTTCCAACAACAATCAAACTCACGCCTTCTATTTCAACCAAAGAAAGAACATGAACTGAATCACACGTCAATACAATACTTAGAAACAATATTAGAATGCACGACGAGGGGAGTTGAATCGCCTATTCCCTTTTGAAAATTCTTTCAAAGCCATTTGTTAGAAGTACAAAAATTCTTTTCGAATTTTGATACATTCTAATTGCTCAAAACTTTGTTTAACAATTATGTAATGATAATGCTTTAATCTTAAATTCTCGAGAAAAGTATTTAAACACTTGTTACACAAAAATAGCTCTCGCTAAATTTGCACTTAATGCTTTTACGATCACTTTTCTCACGTTGTCTAACTTTACAATCTTCGACTTGACTTGAATTTATAGCCTTCGTCTCGAATCGCTTCTTGATTCTTGTTTCTTGAATCTTTAAAGAAACGGTTAATCAGTTCAGTTTTGTAACTAAATCAGACTGACCCTTGCGTCTGCTTTTCTATACGCGTCCTCGTCTGTTTTTCTTAGCGTTTGCGTCTCCGTCTCAGTTTTCTTTGCGTTTGTATCCGCCTCGCTTTGCTTTTTACGCCTGCATGACTTCGTCTGTCTTGACGTCGTTCGTATTCGACTTACCAGATTTGACATCTTCTGTGTTCGACTTCGTCTGTGTTGACATCGTCTGTGTTCGACTTCGTCTGTATTGACTTCGTCTCGGTTCGACTTCGTCTGTCTCACTTCCTTTTTATTTGCTTTCTTTGTTATACATCAAAATCATTTTAAGTAAAGCCGTTTGACTAAACAATCTTCGCCTTTTCGATGATAACAAATTATATACAAGAGAAAATATAAAATGTTATGAAAAGAAATAAAAAAAAACTTATCTTCTAAACTTCTTCTTTGACTTTTCCTTTCTTCATCAAATACATTTACACCTTCTTTTCTCGACATCCTCTTCTCTCGCTCTCTTCTCCCTTTGTTCATTCTGCTCTCCCCTATTTGTTATAATCAAAATCATTAAGACGACGACTCTTCAAGAGTTCTGTCATCATCTTCTTTAGATCATTTACCGCCTCCTTCATCTCATTGAATTCCCAGTAATCTCTTCGAGTTCATCTTGGTAGTCACTTTGGGTAAGGACGATTGATCTTCATCTTCCGAGGAACAATGAACGGAATTGTAGTAGTATAAGCATCGAGATGGAGTGTACTCTTCATTAAGCAATAGACGGTGGACGAATAAACGACGCTTTTGGGAAGATCTAAGTCAAATGGTGCAAAAGATCAAGAATCGCCTTCCTTGCGAGGTAACGCTTCTTCTTGAATAGACAGTGTATTAAATAGGGGTCTAATAAGCAGAACTGTCTGAACAAGGAATTCAGTGAATGTCCCTGTGATTATTCTTCCCCCCACTGGACAATCTTCTTGCTTATCAGTATAGCTGCAGCTTGCATCATCTTTATTTTCTATAGAAAGGCATGCCTCATTTATTTTCCGCACTTCTTCTGCTATTTGATCTGTGGACAGATCATCACTATCTTCTTCAGGAAATAGCTTCGATTTCCCCTTATCGAAATTCAATGGATATCGTGGTTGTATGTCTGGTACAACCTTTATTATAGTATGTTACGTATTTCGGATAAATAGTGCACGAGAGGACATTTGAGTAGGTATGGCCTTGTAGCAACAGTACCTAAAGTATCATAGAAGTTCCTTTCGCCTTCATTCAAAATGTGCCATGACTCACTATTTATCAAAATAGGTTGGAAGATGCCTTTATTTGTCTTTTGGGTTGGCTAAAGAGAGCGATTGCAGTACTCTTCTTGTCACAAACTCAACCACCGACTTCGCTTATCCTTTCTTAAAATTCTGAATAGTCATGAACGATCGACTAGATTCAATGATACTTATTTGGTATCCTCACCGGTTGAATCAGCTGTAACTTCAAGTTGATCATTAACAAGAGTAGGCTGAACCAAAGGTTAAGCTCCACTGGTTGCTTGACGAGGATTTCTGAAGTCCGCTTTGCTCATTTGCTTTTCTTTTGCAGCAAAGATCGAGATTTCTTTCTTCCGACTAACTTTCCTACCACTTCCGTGACGCCTCTGTTAGTCTTGAAGTTTTCTCCGCTGAGCTTTTTCTCTTCTGGCTTCCGCCTTTCTCTTCTTCTTGGTCTCCTTGGTTTTTGTTGGTGTGTCCTCTTCCAGAATAGAGACTAAGGATCTTGCCTTCTGACGTACACAAGATGAAGAGGATTCGCCTCGCTCGCTCTCTCCGCATTCTTTTCTTCTTGTTGCTCGACAAATCCAATCCTCGGTGTTCTCTTTGCCTTCTTTATAGCTTGACTTACGAGACTTTCTCCTTGTCTTTTTAGCCCACCTTGTTCGCCCTTCGGATTGGCTTTCTTGATTTGAGGACTCTTTGCTTTATCGCTGGTCTTCCGACAGCTTTTTATTTTATCCGCAGCGATCGATACTCACTTGACCTTCAAAACTTGAAGCCGGAGTCTTCTTCACGCGTTCCCCTCGCCCTTGTTCTTCTTGAAGAGTCGACTTGCTTTTGATAACTCGTGTTCGACCCTTTCGCCGTAGTATGTGTGCATCAATCTTACTCTTCACATCAATAGTCCTTCTATATCCTCGATGTAGAACGATACCGGATTCCTTAAAAATCCTTGTCAGAAGCATCCCATAAGGGTAACTATTTGAATCCTTCATCCCCTTAATCATGTAATGAAGGATTAAGAACGGTAAGTCAATGGGATTGTGATTTAGCTAGTAAAACAAGCATTGTTCATCCAACTTAGTCACCAAATGCCTTGAACCTGCTCTGGGTAAAATGCAATTAAACAGAATTGCATAGAGAATCCTCCCCTTCGGAACCAAACTAGAGGTCTTCCTCTCCCATGGATCATTGGCTCCATATAATTGTTTTCTGACATCTTCCTCTCTCATACCGACTTCGGACATCCATCCGGCCTTGGTAGAGAGAGTCCTACCAACTGACGGACAATCGGTCACCTTCTTTATTAACTCCTTTGTCACAACAATGGATATACCATCTACTGATGATACTACAGTGTTGTCTACTAACTGAGCATTCTTCCAAAAATCGAAAACCTCATTTGTGTATACTGGTTCTCGTACCTCAAAGAAGTTCCTCCAACCAGCGCCATAATCTCTCGGTTCCACATCCATACCATCATTCCTCAATGACTCAAATCCACGTGTCTTCCAGTATATCATGGCTTCCTCCATTGTTTCACAACGAAAACCGACTCACGAGAGCTTTTTAGGTTGGATGTTTGAGAGAATTGGGAAAGCAAATGAACCGTCTGGAGATGAGAATAACCGTAAAGATTTTGCTTTTAGGCTACTTGTACAGATATAGTCCGTGTGTTCTAGACTCATTAAAATCCTCGAGACTATCACACTTTCCTCCGTAACTCTTATGAGAGAAGTTACCAAATGAGATCATCGCTTCGACGCCGTTAGTTTTGTCGTTACTTTTAGCTCGACTGTTCACTTCAAATCACGTTTTGCAAACTTTGAAATATGTTTAAAAGAGACATGACAGCTATCATACTCATATCAAACTCATCTTTGATCAAGCTTTCAAAATTAATGCACAACTTTTTCTCAGAAGATCAATATAATATCATCTAGGTAAAATTGTACGAAAATAAACTCATTCTTACAATTCTTCCTAAACAACATCTTATCAACTTGACCTCTTCTGAAACCACACTCTAAGATAAAAGTACTAAAACGATCATACCAAGCTGTAGTACTAAGACGATCATAGCAAGCTCTAGGAGCTTCCTTTAAACCATATAACGCTTTATGAAATCTACAGACATGATCTCGATTCCTAACATCATCAACAGCAGGAGGTTGCTTAACATACACCTCTCGATCGATCATCCTTCTCCCACAGTTCTTCAAATGCAATTGTAGTAACATATGAGTCTGTTTTTGGCTTCCGTCTGCTTTTCTACTTCATCTTTTTTTTCTTTCTCATGCTTTTCTACTTCGTGCTTTTTATAACTTTCGCCTCAGAATTATTTCTTCATTCTTTCTTCTTGAACGGTTATCCAATTGAGTTCAGAATAAACTCAAACCGATTCTTGAATGTGCTTCCGCTCGCTTTGTCAACTTCATCCGTGTTGTTAACTTCGCCTCTGCTTTTACAATTCTTTAAGCATCTCCTTCAACTCGTTGACTTCTTTGCATTACTCCTTCAATTCTCTACGTAGATGATTTATTCCTGTTTTGCAAGTCAAAGGGTAATGTGGATCGATCATCCTTCTCCCTCTGTCTTCAAATGCAATTGTAGTAACATATGCGTCTACTTTTCTACTTCGTCTGTTTTTTTCTTTCTCCGTCTGTTTTTCTACTTCGTCTGTTTTTGATTCTCCGTCTGTTTTTCTACTTCGTCTGTTTTTCATTATCCGTCTGTTTTTCTACTTAGTCTGTTTTTCTTTCTCCGTCTATCTTTCTTTCTTTGTCTGTTTTTTACTGAGTATTTGTTCTTAATCAAAATCATAAATGTGAAGTCATTTTGACTTAACAGTTGGTTCACGACCTTCCGATGTTATTGTTATTTGCAATATCGCTTTCTAATGATCTTTTCATGATTATTCAATTAATGATTAATTTTCAACTTCATTCATATATTTATTCTCATTTGCAATATCAGTTTCTAAATATTTTTATCATGATTATTAAATTCATTATTATTATTCAACTTCATTCATATATTCATATTTTTTATATTATCATAATAACGGTTCGTTGTATATTTGTTTTTATTAATATAAGCGAAAATTTTATTATACCTAATAGGAATAATACTATTTACATTTCGATATTAAATAATACTGAATCAATAATATATATATTTCTTCCGATAATCTAATGGAAAATCTTCAACACCTTGGCGAAAAAATGATAAACGCTAATCACTAATAGATATATTTCTTATGATATCTACACATATAATCATAATAACATTTCATCGCATATTTTCTCCCTACACATGTTAACTATTTTTACGATCTCAAGGAAAATCGCTTCGCTTCACTCTATCATCTTCCAAGATCGCCTCATTTGATACTATGCAAATCTTAAACTTTAATTTTTATTACCCAATTTTCTCGACCCAATCTTCTCGTAATATTTTATCTTGTCTCTTCGCTGCGATATACACGCAATCTTCTCGATCCAATCTTCTGATGCAATATTTTGTCAGCAACAAGCGTCAGGTAATGCATGTCCTTGTGACTACTTATATCTGTTTCTATCTTTTCATTCATTCATATTGTCATTCCTGTTCTGTCGTTTGTCGCTATACACACAATCTCCTGACCCAATTATCTGATGCAATATTTTGTCAGGCGACCACTCCCACGATACCACAATGCATGCCCTTGTGACTGCTTATATATAGTGTCTTCTTGCTCATTGCCTCATGAGTGTTCACCAACTCTCCGCGTACAAGAGACTTGGATATGAGGAGATTTATCATGTTGTCGTCCTGAAAAAGGATGGCTCAAATAAAGAAGATGTACTAGAGACTTGGATATGAGGAGATTTATCATGTCTATCATTCTCCACGTCGATCGTCAGTGTCCTTGTGGTCCAATAGGAAGATTGTAACAATCTTGATCTTTCTTGTAGTCATTCATAATGTGTTAATCAGTTTTTGAGTGACACAAACTTCGAGCATCTACATTAAGGGCAGACAAATCTCAAAAAGGATTCCGGAAATAAAGAATGCCTACTACAGAATTGGATATGACGACATTTATCATGTTGTTTATCGCCGTTGTCGATCCATATAGCATCTACTTTTGATTCAATAGAAGATTGTAAATCCGCTCATCAAGATTGTACTTTCAAGAATTGTAATATTAGATAGCATAATATGGTAATCGCTTGCCCTCGGTTTCAGCCCTCCGACATATCGCTTCGTGTTATTTAAGACGATAAAGTAAAGAATTTAATCAAACAAGTTGTACTTTGTGTATTTCCCTTTCCATGGTCATTCGTTAGGAATGTAACCATGTTCAAGTTCAATTTACATGAACATCCAAGTAGAAATCTCAAGTGCGGCGTCCCTCCATTGTTTTCCTAATATCAGATCAATTCTATTACGCATTCGAAGTTTCCTACCCAAAGGTCCATTATGTTTTATAGCAAATTTGATGTAGTTCGTCAAAGCTCGTTATTTCTCTCACAAGAAAATTGAGCTCCGCCTCGCTTTTACGATTCTGCCTTTTGTGCTTCGTCTGCTTGTGTTCAGATTGCCTTTTAAATGCCTTTATGTCTTCGTCTCGACGCTTGTATTCTCCATGGTAATTCGTTAGGGATGTAGCCTTGTTCAAGTTCAATGTAGATGAATGCTTCCTACCCAAAGATCCATTATGTTTTATAGCAAATTTGATGTAGTTCGTCAAAGCTCATTACTTCTCTCAAGAAAATTGAACTTTAAATCGCTTTTACGATTCCTCTGCCAGGTGCTTAAATGCGCTTTTAAATGCCTTTATATCTTCGCCTAATTTTCTTATTGTCCGTCTGTATTGTTAACTTCGCTCTACTTTTTCAACTCCGTATATTTTTAACTTCGCTACTTTTTCAACTCCGCCTATATTTATAACTTCGCTTACTTTTTCAACTCCATATATTTTTAAGTTCGCCTACTTTCTCAACTAGAATAAGAAAATCACCTCCCAATTAAGAAGCGAGACGATAGAAGTGAAACGAACAAAGTCGATATTGAAAATCGAAATGCGATCAAGTAAGACATAAAGCACAAAAAGTTAGAGCATAAAACTTTACAAAGCGATATGTCACATTCTTGAAAAATAGCACGAAGAGATATGTGCAGTTACTATACTATTCAAAGTGAACTACGCCTCTAAAACTTTACAAAGTCAGAGACTTCCTAGCTATATGGATGAGACCGACGATGAATCGCTTTCATATCCAAGTCAGCACTACGCCTTCTTTGTTGCACGCATCCATTTTCAGATTAAAGTAGATGATTCCTGGTGATAATCCTGAAACCTCTGCTTTGACAGAGGAGTTCCTTTCTGACATGAGAAAAATATATGTACAAGGAAAGAGAATGCCAACTCCCTCTCCTGTTCAACTCCGTCTTCTTTTGAAGTTCCGTCTGCTTTTCAATAGCTCTTACCCAAAAACTGATTCACACATTATGAATGACTACAAGAAAGATCAACATTGTTACAATCTTTCCATTAGATTATCTGTCCAGTATAACAACATTCTTCATTCAGTGCTTGCTATTTTCTTAGAATCTGCTTCTTTTTTGTACAGAATCTTGAAACTCAAACGGGGTTTGAATCTTATTTTACTTCTACTTCGTCTCATTCTTTCCACCATTTTTCCACACTCAATGCTTTCAATCGCTTCTTGATTCTTGTTTCTTGAATCTTTAAAGAAACGTTAATCATTGACTTCAGAATTAACTCGAATCGACTCTTGATCTACTTCTTGATTCTTCTCCTGCGTCATTATTCACGCCTTTGTCTGTTTTACTATTTGCATCTGCTCGCTTTAGTATTCGCGTCTGCGTCGCTTTTGTTGAAGATTTTCCATTAGATTATCTATCCAGTATAACAACTGCTTTTGCTTTCATCTACTTTTGAACTTTCGTCTGCTTTTTCTTCTTTCGTCTGCTTTCAACGCCTTACTAATTGAACGATTTTTGCTTCTTTGAGCTTGTTCTTGTTCTTCTTTATTTAAAGCGATTGATTGATGTCATTTCCAACTCCGATTAAATTTCACTTACCAATTCCATAATTCTTCTTGGAGTATACGAATTCACTAATCCTTCTTGGAAAACATGTAACCCCAAAAATCTACAAAGCAGATATCGAGACGTCTTTGCGTTATATCGAATAATCTTCTAACCGCTATAATAATGTCAAATACTACCAATAACATATTACAAAAGTGTTTTTCTTCTTTCGTCTGCTTTTCAACGTCTTACTACTTCAACGTATTTTTACTTCTTTGAGCTTGCTCTTGTTATTCTTTATTTAAAATACTTCAGTTGATGTCATTTCCAACTCGGATTAAATTTGACTTACCAATTCCATAATTCTTCTTGGAGTATACGAATTGACTAATCAAATCTACAAAGTAGATATCGAGACGTCTTTTCGTTATATCGAATAATCTTCTAACTGCTATAATAATGTCAAATACTACCAATAACGTATTGCAGAAGTAAACAAACTAGGAAAATCATTTCGAGTACTAACCTTTATTTAATAGAACGCAACTCTTCAAGTCTCACCTTCCATATGGTCCCCTAACAACTCTATATTTAAACTTTATATCCTTTCTCCTCTAACTTCAACAAACAATTCACCGCCTCTTCATTTCCTTCTTCTTGTTTAACCTAAATACATCACATTCTCCATTCCGTAAAGATAGCAATAGTCAAGGTTATTTCTTCTATTTCAACAAACAAAGAACAACTGCTCGTGTCAAGAATCGATTCTTTTCTCGATTACTTTTTCATCCTAATTTTTCAATTTATAATGTGAACAAAACCCTTTCTTTATCTTTACGCAACATTTTTATAGGTTCCTCCTTATTCTATGTCAGATTTTGCCACTCCAACCTTCGCCTTATTCTTGACACTAATTTCTTTATTTTAATGCCGATATGAATTCCAAATACTTCAAGCATAAAAGATATTTAAAAATGCCATAAAGGAGACATATAATCGTCAAAATCAGCTAGATGAGTTACTTATCCAATACCATGCGAGGGATAAATGGCACATAATAATTCAGATGCACTTCGCTACCTCGAGATGTATGAAACTAGTCGAATCATAAAGATAGCCAATGATCTCAAAGAAGTAAACTTCCGACTAGGAAATTTATGAAGCACACATTAAAAACTTATAGATTAACATATCTTTATACCGCAGACGCCGAGAGTAGACATGTAAACTATTTTATCTTATCTGAAAGAAAGTTATTTCATCTTAGTTCTTCTCCCAACCGATGATTATTTCATTACATTTTCAAATTATTTTTATTTAATCATCATCTTAAATTTTGCCTCACAGATAAATTCATCGGCATTTTCATCACAAGATTTCAAGTGTTGTTAACTCGCTAAGATCTAAATTAATCTTCACTTAAATCGAGTAGGTTCTTTATATGAGGTAAAATTCTGATCTCAAGTTTTAAATAATTGCATATATGAGGGTAGCTCGAACTTATGACTCTACTTCAACTAAAAGAATCCTTTACTAATTTACCTATACCTTGAAATTCCGAAGAGCTCGTTTCTAAAGAACCGAACATTAGAAAGTCACATTTCTATCCAATCAGGCCTAAATCATATGGTCCAAATCCAAATTCGAATGGGTCAAACCAAATCAGGTTCCAGTTTGAAATGCTTTCTCATCCGTAAACGCAACATAATCTTTTACCTTAAATCTTGATATTCGTCTATCAAGTTTGCCTTATGCTACTTCTGAATATGTTCTTTTTAGATTTTAATTTCGATTGTTGCTTATTTTCTTTCCTTGATTTGGCATATGCATGATTACATGCTCCTCTATTGCCTTTCACTTTTCCTTTCAAGCTTTAAAATGGACATTAAAGAAATGGAACTATTCATTAGGATGTTTGTAGGTGATAGGGTTTGTATATCCTTGTTTTCTACCAATGGAGCTAGCTGAAATGAAAGGTTTTGTTAATGATCTTTGCTTGTAATTTACAAAAATTGTGAATGAACATGTTTGCAAGTCAATTGATTACACTATTTGATCATAATTATGTTTTAAAGCTTTGGATAGAGTTTGGGGAAAGTTGTTTGATTGTTTCTAGTGTTTGATGTTAAATGACATACTACATGTCTCTCAAAAGGATTGCTTGCTCATTTATGTTGAACCAAAAGATGTTCTTATTTTGATGATAAAAAAATATATTTACTTCTAATGAGTTTATTATTTGATGAAAAGCAATATAAGAATAAAATATAATCATAAACTTAAAATGATAGCTTATGATTGATAAAGAGAAGTTTGCAACTGTTGAAATGAAATCAAACAACATCAAAAAGTTTATCAAGGCTTATCAAGGTCATTCTTTTATTTTTTAATGCTAATTATAATCTCATTTCGTCAATTTTACGTTATAAAAGGCTCACTATATACAAACATTTCTTTTCAATTTATCACATGAGACTTTCAATTCATCAAGAGGCATTTAAGTTTTTAGTTTTAATATAAAAGCCCTTAGATCTTTCAAGCAAACTTTATGGAACATTTTGGGAAGTTTTTAAATTATAATTACATAAAACAAATTGAGTTTGAGCATTTGAAGTTATTAAAATCGTGTTTTTAGGATAATTGATTAACTTATATGGATTAGTGGCTGACCAATATAAGTTAAACTTATTAAATTTGATACATTGTGAGTTCATTGTAATATTGGTTGATGTCTTAGTCAATCAACATCCCATAATGGTCAACTAATATATTATACTTGTAGCATCCCACTCCCGCAAGACCCAAACTCGACATCGATGGTGATATTCGAGCCCGTGCCTCACGAGGGTGGTATGCTAGAGTAGTCAAATAATTCAAAAGCTCAGTAAGACATTTTTATTTTTTTAAAGACAATCATATGTGCGAAAATCAGTAAACAGTTTGGGCCCGCTAAATGAGAAAATATTTTCAATCATAACACAATTTCGGTCATAACAGACACTCAACAATATTTAAACCAATTCATGCACAAAAATCCATAGCTAAATTGGGCCCAATGCCAATCCTGAACACTTTCGATAATTTCATTACAATAATAACATTTATCAAATGGGGATCCTCTGAAATAACAGTACTATTCTGCGGAATACCAAAATTACATAAGAATCAGAATGACACTAATGCAGACGTGAACTGATCTCGACCTCAGTCTCTAACTTGCTTACAGTAGGCATACTCCCGTTTGTCTAACGTGGTACTCTTCAATTCCTGAAAAATATTACAATTTTGGGTGAGTTTGCGAACTCAGTGAGAAACCATCATCGATGGTTCACTCAACTCATGCATATACAAACAATTCACAGAGTATCGCGTAATAACACTTTCAGAAATATCACATGCATTGTCATTTCACAATTATAAGGCATTTCGCCTTTCCCACAGTTCACATTTAATCATTCATCTATGCAATGCACATGAGACACTTTCCATTTTATTTCAGTGTTGTGACCGTGCGCCTGAACTGTCCCAGTGACGGGCACATTACAGTGAGCCTGTGGCTCTGAATACGTTGGGCTTGAAATGCTTTGATACGGTGAGCCTGAGGCTCTGAAATACGTTGGGCTCGAGGCCCTGTTGCGTTGAGCTTTAAGCTCTGAAATACGTTGGCTGCTCCGGTCACAACTGTCATTATCTGATCATACTTTTATGCATAGATGCATATGTCCCAATTTACATTTATAGTCAGTTTACATTTCAGTGTCCCATTTCCCATTCCTTCGGACCTGCAGTCCGGTATTTTAGTCATAACAGTTTTCACAATTTATTTCATTAAAGCATTCACAATCAGTTACACACAATAGCACTTCAATATCAAGTTCCCAATACTTCGGACACCTATGGTTCAAAATCAATCAAAATCAAACACATAATTCCTCTATTATCTCCACATGGAATAAGCACATAATATTAAACACTTAAAGGTTGAGGAACCAACTAGGTTACCCACCTGTACTTCCGAGCTACTGCCTGGAAGTCCCAGCAATATCCGTGGAATATCGTTCCATCGGTGCCTCTATACAGTCAAATCATTTCCCATTACTAAATGCACAATCAGAATAATTCAATAATGCACATGTCTTAATTAAAAGATGTACGATGCAAGTTCATGACCTTCCCGGCGCTATTACCCAATTTCCACTTTCTTTTTGTCAAAGACTAACTTTTCACTCAATTGCTCAGTAAAGACTCATTTCAACTCAATGGCATATTACGGAACTCCCCAATTTCAATTCTAACATTCAGTTAATTTACCAAGTCACACACTAGGATATTCTCAAGAAAGACCTCAATTTCAGTGTCACTATTCTCTAGATCAAAATTCACCCTTTATGCTCAGTTTCTAAAATCCAAATAGCATTTCCTTAAATTCAGAATTCTCACAATTATACCCCAATTATCATGAAACAATCCCTGAGGTTGCAATAGGAAGCCATATTCGACCTTCTTTCAATATTCAAGATCTCGCTCATTTGATTACAAATTTTCTTTCTTAACATCAATTGTAGACCTCTTTTTCTAGATCATAACGAATCAATCACCTCAATTGGAGGTATACACCATTAGTTATGCCCCAAAACCAAACTAAATCAAATCAGAAAATTATCCCTCGCTGCGACCTCAGACCTCTCGCCGCGACGTCCAACTATGCTGGTCGCAACGTATCAATTCCCGCTCGTCGCGACGTACGCTCGTCGAGACGTCTACGTTTGTCGCGGCGTACACTCGTCGCGACGTCTAATTATTCTCTCGTCGCGACATGCGGTCGTCTTCTCCGATTCTCTATTTCATTTCTCTCTCTAAAACCAGTTAAAACTCAACCATAACTACCCCAATCTTTCACAATTAAACCCATGCATGCATTTAACAAATAAATAACCAACATACAATCAATTTACTTACCAAATCAAGCTCAAATCTTCAACCCTAAAAAATCCTCCAATTCATTTAACACTTACGAGCTCCCTCTCAAACCTCAAAATCTTCATCTTCCTTAGGGTTAAAGCTTGGATTTACAAGCAGAGAAGAAGCAAGCAAGCTAGCAACAAAAATCACAAAGGGAGGAAGAAACGAAAATCACCAAAGAAAGGAGGAGGAAGCTTGCCCTAGGTGGAGGAGAAAAAAAGCTTTTACCAAGATTTAAAACCGAAGGCATTTAAAGGTTAACAATTAAACCTCTTGTCGTTTTCCTCACAAAACCATTTAAATCTCTTTCTCTTTCAATTTCATTTATAGTCCAATTCATCTCCAAATTTCAATGGCTAGATATAATAATTTCTAAAACCATATACCTAATTTTCTATGGCCATTGTACAGTTATTCAAGTACTATACAATAATCAGTCCGTTATTCGGAGGATTTTTCGGTTCGAACTTCTTCTTCCAAATTTTTTAGAAAAGTTTCCTAAGGGTCACTATAACTGGCAATCACTCTAAAACATTTCCAATTCCAATTCTCAAGCACAATTTTCTCAGAAATCACAAAACAAATCATATCCCCAATAAAATGCTGGGAAATGTCATGAATGCATGTATACACAAATGCATGTGCAAAACCGACTCATTCCTCAAAAATTAGAGGCCAAATGTATGCTTATATCAAAATATGCAATGCAAACTACTAGTCTGCCCCAATTAACCAATTTAACCTTTTCATCGGGGATGGGATGTTACAATACTGGTCAACTAGTACTTTGCAAGTAGCCTTTGTAATAGGTAGTTCTTGGCTCCAACGACTAGGAAAAGTCCCATGAGAAAGAGGAGAGGGAGAGTATAATGATGTAGAAAATTTGGAGATGTGGAAAGGTGTAATAAATATATGGGGGACCAAAGAAAGGAAATAGGCATAAGAACAAGAGTCTGGGTAAGTTTTGGTTCAAGAATGGGGATAAAAACAATACAGTAGATGAGCGTTAAAGAATATGGAAACATAAAGAAAAAATTAAAAAAAAACACTTACAAGTTAATGATACGGTACAAAAATTGTGTTGGACCCCAAACGTTTCATAGAAGTTAGAACTTTTTGAATGAGAAATTTTGGAGATTAGTCATGAGTAAAGAACAAATGAAGGAAAATTCTTGAACCAAGAAATGATAGGCAAGGGTAAAGTAGCGAATGAGAAATGTAGATAGATTCAAGTTTTGCTTTGGTGTTTCTGGTGGATAAAAGATTTTGAAGTGAGAAGAATTAAGGTGAAAGTTAGAAGTAGAAAGAAAGCTAAAATGAAGTGGAATTGTGTAGTAAGTTGAAGAAGAATATGTATATATATCTATATTCTATTATTGGTGTTCATAATTAATCATGGATTATAATTTCCTTATGAATGATATTGATTTCAAATGAAGTTGAGAATGAGGAGTAAATGGAGAAAAAAATGATCTTAGTATGATTTGTGTTAAGGAAAGATTGTGAAACAAAATGGGTGGTTGATTTGGAAGATATTCACGAGATGAGGCTTCAGACTTTTAACCACAACTTTTTCTCTAGTTATCTAAGCGAGATGATTCTCAATTTGGATTAAACTAGAAACATATGGCTACATTTCTTATGAAGACATCAAATTTAAATTCTGGCTTTAAGAAACTCAAAATTTGTCATGAATTTGAGAATTGGGTGCAGTACATTGGATGAATGTAAATTAGTGTTCTGAATTCAAGGGCAATTTTAGATCTATCTAGGCTAGATTAGAGAAAGTTGTCTTTTGGAAAATGGTAGATCTTTCTTTTAGCTTTCCAATAATATATAGTAAGGAATTTTTGGACTTCTAGGCTGAAAGTTATGGTCCTTGTAAAGGAAGATGTATCTTCTGTCTTTTCACTTCTTCTATATTTTGCTTCTTCTGTGTTTTGCTTCTTCTGCCTTTTGCTTCTTCTGTGATGATGTCATCTTTTTTTTTGTTTTTCCTATGATGACGTCATCTTCTTTTGTGTTTTTCTTCTTCTATGTTTTGTTTCTTCTGTGTTTTGCTTTTTCTGCCTTTTGCTTCTTCTGCCTTTTGCTTCTTTTGTGATAATGTCATCTTCTTCTATATTTCTTCTGTGATGATGTCATCTTCTTCTGTGTTTTGCTTCTTCTTTGTTTTGCTTCTTTTGCCTTTTGCTTCTTCTGTGATGGAGTCATCTTCTTCTGTGTTTCTTATATGATGACGTCATCTTCTTCTGTGTTTTGCTTCTTTTGTTTTTTGACTTGGCCTATCTTCTATTCCATTTTTGACCCTTCAAACAAAAGAATATATCTTTAAGGTCTTTATAAAAGTTCTAGATTTTGAATTCTTCTTTCAAACCATATAAAGAACACCTTAATCTGATATCTGTAGGAAAAGTTATAGCAATTTTCTCACTTCTTCTGTTTTTTTTTCACTTCTTCTGTCTTTTTCATTATTCTACTTTGTACCTATCTTTTGTTTCATTTTAGACCCTTCAAAAGATAGAATATGTCTTTAAGGTCTTCATGAAAGTTATATATCTTGAAGCCCTATTTCTAACCATATAAAGAAAACCTTAATTCGATATCTTTAGGGAAAGTTATAGCAATTTTTCCACTTCTTCTGTCTTTTTCTACTTCTTCTGTTTTTTTCATTAGTCTGCTGTGTTTTACTTCTTCTGTCTTTTGCTTCTTCTGCCTTTTTGTTATCTTCTAGTTTATTTTCGACCTTCCAAACAATGGAATCTATCTTCAAGGTATTCATGAAAGTTGTAGATCTTGAAGTTATCTTTCGAACCATATAAATGACATATTAATTCGATATCTGTAAGGAAAGTTATAGCAATTTTCCCACTTCTTCTGTCTTTTTCCATTCTTCTATTTTTTCATTTGACTTCATCTGTACCTTTCTGTTTCATTTTTTACCCTTTAGAAGATAGAACATATCTTTGAGATCTTCATGAAAGTTGTAGATATTGAATTCTTCTTTAAAACTATATAAAGAGCATCTTAATTCGATATCTTTAGGGAAAGCTATAACAATTTTTCCACTTCTTCTGTCTTTTTCCATTCTTCTGCTTTTTTCCTTTGGCTTCGTCTAATCCTATTTTCTGGTCCATTTTGACCATTCAGATGATAAAATCCGACCTCAAGATCTTCTTCAAAGTTGTAGATATCAAAGTTATCTTTGAAATCATCCTAATGTGATATTAATACAACTTCTCTAGTGAAATTTATGCCTTTTGTCCCGAGACAAGTTTGATATGATTGAGGACCAAATCTTGTTTGATTCTTTCAGCCATAATTTTTGCTATCCGACCTCCAAATGAAGTGATTCTTGAACCCTTAAATTCCTAACGCTTTTATTTCTACATATCCATGAAAGGTTATAGATTTTGGTATTGACGTGAAAAAGATGCATTAAATCAAGTAAGGGTATCGATTGAAAGAGTAGGAATTGGATATTTTACTGAACATGCTTCAGTATTTTGATGATTTCTGGATCAGTAGAGCTCCGAATAAGATGATTCTTGCTTCAAGATAAACTAGATACATGGAACTACAAATGGTATTAAAAAATTGAAATATAATTGTAACACCTCACTCCCGCATGACTCGAACCCGACATCGATGGTGATATCCGAGCCCGTGCCCTATGAGGGTGGCGTGCTACATCACTCAGTCAAAACTCAGCATAATTTTTTTTAAAACACAAGCATAACTATGCCAGAAATCATTACCATACATAAATCACCGGTAAATACAATGACCCTGGGGGGGGGGCCTTTCATAATTACAAATTAATGTAGTCCATTGACTTTACAAAATGACCTAATCATTTGTACACAAATTTAGAAAATACAGATTTTAAACAGAAGTTATCAGATACTAATGCAGACGCGAACTGATCCCGACCTCTTCTCTCACTCACAGAAGGTTGCTATATGCCCGTTGCCTAACGGGGTATTCTTCTGAGTCCTGAAAAATAATTACAAAATTTGGGTGATTTTTTGCAAACTCAGTGAGTGATCATCATCGATGGTTCACCCAGTCACATAACACAATAATCATACATCTCACTTTATTTCACAGTGCACATTCACAATATTTCACATTCACACATTTACAGATTTGCACAGTTACATTATTCATATTCAATACATGCACATGAAACTCACTTTTCATTTATTAGTTTGCTGTGACCGAGTGCCTAAACTGTCCCTTGTAGGGCTCATTAATAACTGTCCCTTATTCGTTAGTGGATACAGGGCTCATTAAACGTTGAGCCGGAGGCTCTGAATCACTTATGAGCTCAAACCTCATTTCCACTTGTTGAGCTTAAAGCTCTGATCGGTGGCGACTCTGGTCACAACTGTCATTTTATTTCATACACTTATGCCATGCAATGCATCGGAACACATTTATTTCACATAAGCGTAAGGCATTTTGCCTTTCACTCAATCAAATATATGTAAGCAGATATATATGAAATGCCCATGTGACACTGTTCAATTTATTACGGTGTTGTGACCAAGCGTATGAACTGTCCCAATATTGGCACATTAATCGTTGAGCCTGAGGCTCTAAATCACTGTGGGGCTCGAGGTCCTAGCACAATCGTTGAGCTTTTAGCTCTTAGTGGCTGCTCCGGTCACAAATGTCATTATTTGGTTATGCATTCATGAATGAAATGCATATGCCACATTTAATCACATTATATACATATGTCACAATCAATTAGACTATGAATGCCACAATCAACATTTATGTATCACAATTAAGTAATCACATGTATCCCAATTAGTCACATCATAGGCATATAGGTCGCAAATTCATATACAAGTAGCACTTCTATAACCAACTCCCAATACACAGTCATCGAACCTTCTGTACGGAATTCACAAACACAGCAATTCTCAACCCACTATTGTTCACCACATTCAGCAATCAATTTATACAAAATAAAGCAAAATAGAATAAAGGGTGAAATGAGACCATCTTGGTCTACTCAAAGTACACTCTAGATTAGCATTTGTTTCCAAATTCTGGAAACTCCTGTCTGCGAACTCTTAGCCTGCACAACCCATTTATTCAATACATTGCACGCACATTAATAATTTTGCACAATTATAATCATTGATGCACATATATGTACGATGTATATTCATGACTATCCCGGTATCAATCGATAAATTTTATCTAAAAAACCATTCCAGTATAACAACTCAAATCCTTAAACTCGCAATTTATGCTTATTGAAATTTTTCTAAACCATACTTTCGGGTGTGATGTTCCCGATTAAGGAGACCATCCACATAAGTTAACCTAAGCAACCTCTTCTTTTAAAAAAATTCCTCTATGCTCTAGGAATCCATAAACACTAAAATCACTCAATTTGGACCTCTATAGGTCCAATTATTGTCAAAACATGGACCAGAAAAATAATTACCCAGTCTGTTGGATTAGAAAAAGAAAACATGCTTTGTTTGGAAAAACGGTAGATTTCAAAACTTTTAAGAAATCATTACTTGCAGCGGAAGCAACAAATCCAAATCAACATGCCAATCCATACATGATATGGTATAAGGATAATAAAATATAAACAAGATCAGGAGTATTACCGACTCTTCGCCATGCCTTTAAATCCTCATTTGCCTATCCTCTCCTTCTTCGTTTATCCAAATCATTTGCCTTTGACTCTTTTCCTTTAGCAATCTACTTTCTTCTTGTTGTAGTATCTTCAACCAATTAGATTTACCACCTGTTCTTCAAGGAAAATTAGGTTAACAAAATCCTTTGGTGGGAAAGAAGAAGAAATATTTGGAGGAGATTTTCTTAGAAGAAGAAGAAGCAAAATTGAAACTCTTTCAATTGGTATTTTCGATTCTCTCTTTCATGAAAGGAGAGAAGGTGTAAAGAACATGCAAGAACTCTTTCTTGCCTACCAATTTCGTATATGCATGGATGGAAGGAGAGAGAGGCATCAAATGCATCACTTCTTTCATTAATCACTCATAAAATAGCCAATAATTGAGATTATCTTCATTTATCTTTATGATGGCTATTTGAAAAGACCATAACCTAAAATTCAATACCCAATTTCGATTTTGCCAAGAAGAAAGAAGGAAGATGGTCCATCTAATGTACATCTTTCATCTTTAATCTAATGAATGCAAATAGGTTACAAGCCAAAATTAAAAGACAACCATTAAACCATTTAATGGTAAGTTCATAACTCCATTTAATGATGATTAACCATAATAAAGACCATCTTTATATAGCATTTTTAATGTCAAATGTGTGGTTACATATTTAACCTAGGAATAACTGAAATTGCTATCTTCTTCTTAAAAAAATTGTTTTAATATAATTAATCTAATTAATTACATTAAACCAAAAACTAAGCCCATTACTAAATGTACATTTGGGCTTCTTTAATTAGACTAAGCCCAAGATTCAATTATGGGCTTCTAAATAACTCCATTTATATTTCTTACTTAGCTTGATAACCTTCCTTAAAGCCAAGTGGGGAATCTTATTGGACTTTGATAATTCAAGCTCCAATAAGCTCAGAATTAATTCAATCTCATTAGAATTAATTCTCGCTTATTAACTAAATGTCATTCCACTAAAGACAATTAGTTGAACTCTTGAATTATTAAATATTATGAGAATATGTCCAATTGCAAACCCTATTTAGAACCTTATTATAGCCATCCGCACAACAAAGGGTAAAATTATCGTTTTGCCCTTATGTTGGTTTTTCCTTCTAGATCTCTCATTTTACTTTATATGGTGATTAACACATAAGATCTCATCTCAGTGTTAAGACTTGATGGGTAGCTAGTCCATCAAACTCATCGCGCCAGCTTTAATCACCAAATCTCCTTAAAACATCTGAAGAGATGATAACACTATAAACTCTTTATTTGAGTGAATATTCTCGATACATGTTTCAATTAATAATTCCAACATGCAAACACCGGATTAATACTCTGTAAAATCCATTCCGATCATATCAAGAATTATAATGAAACATATATGAGTTCACCACTCATCAAGATTATGGTTCATAATAGCGAATGTTAAGTTGTATGTTTTAAGATTAAAGTAACGACCCACTTTATTCTTGAAAACATACTTGATTCCAGATTCATTTAATAGTTCCATTATCGATAGTCAACTACTATCATGATATGAAACTCATCATTTCCTCAAGTAAACTCCTTTACTTATATAGAGATAAATCGCAACACTATAGCTCTAAACCATAATCAGCGACCAACTTGATTATTCAACTGTGAATCAATTAATTCATATTCTAATAATATACATTTTCCCATACATCTCTATGTATATGTATATTACTTACAAAAGAATCTTGGTACCTTATGACCGGATATATAATGCTCATACAGATAAAACCAAACTCTTTTGTTTTATTAATAATAAATATTTTCATTCCAAAATCAGAATCAAGAAGATAAAGTTACATATAAATACACTTGCTTTCCAGGCACTATATTTACATAACTCCAACAATCTCCCACTTGCCCTAAAGCAAGTTTGACATATCCCTCATTCCCATCCCTTCTAGGTGACCCTCAAAGCTCTTTTGAATCAATGTCTTTGTGAACGGATCAGCAAGGTTTTGCTTGGTGGGAATCTTTACCACATCCACTTCTCCACATTGTATTATCTCCCTGATAAGATGATACTTTCGCTCAATGTGTTTGGCAGATTTGTGGTTCCGAGGTTCTTTAGAATTAGCCACTGCCCCACTATTATCACAATAAAGTGTAATGGCCTTTTCTGCCTCTGGAACTACCTCCAAATCATTTAGAAACTTCCAGAGCTAGATCGCTTCCTTTCACGCTTCACAAGCAAGAATATACTTAGCCTCCATAGTCGAATCAGAATACAAGATTGCTTGACACTCCTCCAAACTATGGCTCCACCTCCTAAAGTAAATATAGAACCGAAGTTGATTTCTTGAATCAACATCGATTGGAAATCGAATCCGATATCCCGCCGGAATATGATTACGCCCGAGTAAACAGCATTAAGTTCTTCGTCCTACGAAGATACTTAAGTATACACTTAACCGCAATTCAATGTTCCATTCTCGATTGATGAAATCGCTTACTAGTCCCATGCGTAATGTATATCCATCTAATGCACAACATTGCATACATCAAACGATCAACTGTCGAAGCATATGGAATGTTACGCATGCGTTCAACCTCCTCTTGAGTTTTAGGTGCTTGTTCCTTTGAAAGTTTGATTCCATGTCTAGTAGGAGTAAAACTCCTCTTGGAATCTTGCATGGCGAACTTATTGAGCATATTCTCAATGTAGGTTAGTTGAGACAAAGCTATCTGCTTGTTCTTTCGATCCCTTATAAGTTTGATCCCTAGAACATAGATAGCCTCTCCCAAATCCTTCATTGAAAACTGTTCATTCAGCCATCCCTTAACCGCAGATAACATTCTCACATCATTCCCAATGAGCAGAATGTCATCAACATATAGGATTAGGAAAGTAACCTTACCTTCTTGTATTCTTTTATAAACACAAGGCTCATCTAGGTTTTGTATAAACCCATAGGTTTTGATAGCCTTATCAAACCTAATGTTCCAAGACCTAGATGCTTGCTTAAGTCCATAAATGGACCTTTGCAACTTACAAACTTTATGCTTATTACCTGGCTCAATGAATCCTTTTGGTTGGGCCATATAAATGGTCTCCTCAAGATCCCCATTAAGAAATGCGGTCTTGACATCCATTTGCCATATTTCATAATCGAAATAGGCTGCTATAGCCAAAAGAATCTTGATGGACTTAAGCATGGCAACCGGAGAAAAAGACTCCTCATAGTCTATACCCTCCTTTTGAGTATAGCCTTTAGCTACCAATCTAGCTTTAAAGTTCTCTACCTTTCCATCCAATCTCCTTTTCCTTTTGTAGATCCATTTACACCCTATGGCTTTTAGACCTGGTGGTAGATCTACAAGGACCTAGACTTCATTATTATACATAGAATCTATTTCCGATTCCATCGCCTTGAGCCATTTTCCTGCATCAACATCATTAATAGCCTGTGTATACGTAATGAGATCTATTTCTTCTTGGTTCGAGATGGAAATTAAGCCTTCTCCTAAACCTAGATATCTATCTGGCTATCTCACAACCCTCCCACTACGTCTAGGCACACCTTGATGTTTAAGTTCCACTTTTGATTCAACTATTGAATCCATTTCGACATCTTGTTCTGTCATATCCAAAACAACTCTTGGTTTGGATGAAATAGCTAACTCCTTTAGTACTACGTCACTTCTTCCTTTGTGATTTTTCACAAACTCTTCCTCTAAGAAGGTTGCATTTGTCGACACAAATACCTTCTTATCATAAGGACTGTAAAAATAGTACCATCGAGTTTCTGGTAGGATATCCTACAAACAAATATACTTTTGACCTTGGTTCCATCTTTGTGGATTCAGGCTTTAGAACATGGGCTGGGCAGCCCCAAGTCCTCAAATGCCTCAATGGAGGCACTTGGCCAGTCCACAACTCCCTAGGTATTTTAGGCACCGATTTAGACGGAGCAAAGTTAAGAAGATATGTTGCCGTTTGTATGGTATATCCCCAGAACGATTCTGGAGGCTAGCGTAAGACATCAGTGATCTTACCATTTCCAATAGAGTTCTATTTCTCCTCTCTGCTACACCATTTTGTTGAGGTGTACGAGGAGTTGACAAATTGGAAACAATTCCATTGTCAATTAAATATTGTTGGAACTCTCCAGATAAATACTCACCACCTCGATCTGATCGAAGCTGTTTTAATGGCTTGCCAAGTTGCTTCTCAACTTCAGCTCTAAATTCTTTGAACTTTTCAAAAGATTAACTCTTTTTATGCATCAAATACAAATAGCCATGTCTTGAGTAATCATCTATAAAAATTATGAAATATTCATAACCTCCTCTAGTTTGTACATTCATGGGCCCACACACATCAGTATGTACCAGGTCCAATGTAGATTCAGATTTATTTCCTTTAGAAGGAAATGAGGCTTTGGTCATTTTTCCTTCAATACAAGATTCACAGGTGGGTAATGGATCACTATCCAAGCTCATAAGGATCCTATCCTTTACTAGCCTGTCAAGTCTTTTCTGATTGATATGACCCATTCTTAAGTGCCACAGATACTTTGAAGTAATGCTAGAGATTTTGGATTGTCTTGGTTTTATCAATTCTGTGGTATTTAGTGAGCCTTTCATAGGTTCTATAAAAAAACAATCCCTGTTTAGTTATCGCATCACAAATAAAATCCTTATTCTCATATATTGAAACAACCTTTTCAAAATATAAGGAATAACCAGATTTTATTAGACAAAAAACAGAAATCATGTTCCTTACAATCATTGACATGTAATAAACATCGTCCACATATAACCTATGACCACTAGGAAAGTCTAATATAACTACTCACACTGATTCTGCTGAAACATAGGAACCATCTGCTATCTTGACTTGAAACTGGCCTTTAGGTAGTCTTTTCCTTTGCTGGTTCCCCTGCAAAGAATTACAAACATGGTTAGTAGCTCCTGAATCTAATATCCAAGAAGTAGATAAATCTGCCACATTTTTAGTTCTTAACAAACTTAGGAAGCCCATACCTTGTTTGCTTTTGAGGGACTCTAGATAGACTGGACAGTTTCTTTTCCAGTGGCCCATCTCATCACAGTGGAAACACTTTCCTTTGATGTTCTCTTTGTCCTTCTTTTTTATGGATTTGGCCTTGACCCCTGTTTGGGCCTTCTTTTTCATTGGACCCTTCTTCTTTTCCTCGCCCTTACCTTGGGCTTAGAAGAAGAAGCTATATTAGCCGCCCTCGAGCCTTAATATTCAATATCTCCTCCGTGCTCCTGAGGGTATTCATCAACTCACTCAAGGTGTAATCCTTTCGCTGAGCTCATAGTCCAACTTAAACTGCTGAAAAGAAGAGTTTAAGATATTGATGATCATAATCATCTGCGTTTCGCATCCATATCCGCCCCAAGCATCTCACCTCAAGGATCGCAGAGATTACCTTCATCATGTAATCCCGCACGGCTCACCAGCTTTTCCTAAGATTATGAAAGGTTTGGATAGCTTTCACTCTTGCAGACCTAGTCCTCACACCAAACATCTCATGTAGGTGATGGACCATTGCACTAGCAGTTTTCATACAAGCAATTTGTTTTTGCAACATGCCGCTGACAGAAGCCAGAATATAACACTTAGTAGTCTTGTCAGCATTCTGCCAATGCTCGTGTTATTGGACTTGCTCAGGAGTTGAATCTCCACTTGGAGGTGTAGGCTCGTTTTCAGTTAACACCCATGAAATACGTTCATATTGAAGAACAATGTCAAGGTTACGTCTCCATTCATTAAAATTATCTCCGTTTTCCAATTTGTTATTAGTCAAGAGCAGGGTGAGTGGATTCATTTTGTGGTTGATTATGTCTGAAAATATAAATTATTAAAACATGAGTATACTAGTCAACAATTTATGAAACTTTGTATAAAATCATGATGCATGTATGCATGATGATAGATTTAACAAAACTTAAAAAATTAAAACATTATACGACGGTTATTTTTCTTATCTATAACAGACTAAGTGAAGGTGGGCCATCTTATTCATTAAGAGAAAAATTGGGACCCTCCCACTCAAAAAACTACCAAGCATCTCATGCCCAAATTTTTAAGAAGCGTCTTAATTTGGTCCATACTTTTACCAACAGAGCTACGGTGGGCAGTTTATTGATAAAAAATGTTGATTGTTTAACCATTTGATTCATTCACTAAAGATACCTACAAACCATGCCTCGGTGGGAGGTCACATTTGCTATCATTAAGTGGACTTATCCTTAAGGAGACCCAAACCATGCAAGATCTAGGATCCATGCCCTCCGATGGGGAGTAACACTTCACCACATGCAAACGGGCCATCATTTGGAGACCGTGGACTCTCATAGGAGCATCCTCTCCCACTCAATCTTTTTGGGCTTTAAGTTTTAAATACCATCTTGTCTAGATGCAATTTATTATCCATCCTATATTGTTTCATTATATATCTCATACATAATGAATGCATGGCAAAGTCTAGGGTTGGCAATTTTCTAAATGACATGCAATCACATAATGTCACATATTATAAGCATTCATTTCTCCATTCATCACATGAACTAATAAAGCCAGTTTTGATTGTCCATCCTAGAAAAATTAAATAATTACAAGCCTTTTAGGCCCAAAGTATTCTTCTTGGACTTGGATCTTCCGCTTCGAACTCTTCACAAACATGATCCGGCCCATTCGGTAAACAAAATGCAATGGCATATATGAAAATCGAATTTTGTCACTTTGAAAATATGTTTTCAAAAAACTTATGCCAATACACAAAAGGATACACCGAAAATTTTACCTTTCCATTTCTTCAATCCATGGATGCTCCATCTTCATCATTACATCAATTTGTACATTACAAAATCAAAGAAAAAAGAAAAAAGAAACCAACGAGGAAACATGGTGATGATAGACCACCCTCCATGTTACAACCAATGAAGAAATCTTACAAGGTAAATTTAACTTCTATGGACAACCAAAAGAGCAAACATACACCATGTATATTTCTATCACATAAAAATATGCAGCATACACAAAAAGATTGCCAATCCATGCATCCAATATATAGGAACTGAAATCATGCATTAGAAACTGGCTCTGATACCAATTGTTGGATCAGAAAAAGAAAACATGCTTTGTTTGGAAAAACGATAGATTTCAAAACTTTTAAGAAATCATTACTTGCAGCGGAAGCAACAAATCCAAATCAACATGCCAATCCATACATGTTATGGTATAAGGATAATAAAATATAAACAAGATCAGGAGTATTACCGACTCCTTTGCTATAGCTTTAAATCCTCGCTGCGCTATCCTCTCCTTCTTCGTGTATCCAAACCCTTTGCCTTTGACTCTTTTCCTTTAGCAATCTACTTTCTCCTTGTTGTAGTATCCTCAACCAATTAGATTTACCACCTGTTCTTCAAGGACAATTAGGTTAACAAAATCCTTTGGTGGGAAAGGAGAAGAAATATTTGGAGGAGATTTTCTTAGAAGAAGAAGAAGCAAAATTGAAACTCTTTCAATTGGTATTTTCGATTCTCTCTTTCATGAAAGGAGAGAAGGTGTAAAGAACATGCAAGAACTCTTTCTTGCCTACCAATTTTGTATATGCATGGATGGAAGGAGAGAGAGGCATCAAATGCATCACTTTTTTCATTAATCACTCATAAAATAGCCAATAATTGAGATTATCTTCATTTATCTTTATGATGGCTATTTGAAAAGACCATAACCTAAAATTCAATACCCAATTTCGGTTTTGCCAACAATAAAGAAGGAAGATGGTCCATCTAATGTACATTTGTCATCTTTAATCTAATGAATGCAAATAGGTTACAAGCCAACATTAAAAGACAACCATTAAACCATTTAATGGTAAGTTCATAACTCCATTTAATGATGATTAACCATAATAAAGACCATCTTTATATAACATTTTTAATGTCAAATGTGTGGTTACATATTTAACCTAGGAATAACCGAAATTGCTATCTTCTTCTTAAAAAAATTGTTTTAATATAATTAATCTAATTAATTACATTAAACCAAAAACCAAGCCCATTACTAAATGTACATTTGGGCTTCTTTAATTAGACCAAGCCCAATATTCAATTATGGGCTTCTAATTAACCTCCATTTATATTTCTTACTTAGCTTGATAACCTTCCTTAAAGTCAAGTGGGGAATCTTATTAGACTTTGATAATTCAAGCTCCAATAAGCCCAGAATTAATTCAATCTCATTGGAATTAATTCTAGCTTATTAACTAAATGTCATTCCACTAAAGACAATTAGTTGAACTCTTGAATTATTAAATATTATAAGAATATGTCCAATTGCAAATCATATTTAGAACCTTATTATAGCCACCTGCACAACAAAGGGTAAAATTATCGTTTTGCCCTTATGTTGTTTTTTCCTTCTAGATCTCTCATTTTACTTTATATGGTGATTAACACATAAGATCTCATATCAGTGTTAAGACTTGATGGGTAGCTAGTCCATCAAGCTACTGGCGCCAGTTTAATCACCAAATCTCCTTGAAACATCTAGAAGAGATGATAACACTATAAACTCTTATTTGAGTGAATGTTCCCTGATACATGTTTCAATTAATAATTCCAACATGCGATACCTCGGATTAATACTCTGTAAAAATCCATTCCGATCATATCAAGAATTATAATGAAACATATATGAGTTCACCACTCATCAAGAATATGGTTCATAATAAGCGAATGCTTAAGTTGTATGTTTTAAGATTAAAGTAACGACCCACTTTATTCTTGAAAACATACTTGGTTCCAGATTCATTTAATAGTGCCATTATCGATAGTCAACTACTATCATGATATGAACATCATTCCCTTGAAGTAAACTCCTTTACTTATATAGAGATAAATCGCAACATTACAGCCTAAACCATAATCAAGCGACCAACTTGATTATTCAACTGTGAATCAATTAATTCAGATTCTAATAATATAAATGTTTCCCATACATCTCTATGTATATGTATATTACTTACAAAAGAATCTTGGTACCTTATGACCAGATATATAATGCTCATACAGATAAAACCAAACTCTTTTGTTTTATTAATAATAAATATTTTCATTACAAAATCAGAATCAAGAAGATAAAGTTACATATAAATACACTTGCTTTCCAGGGCACTATATTTACATAACTCCAACACCGTCCCCTCACTTTGATCTAATCAATCCACATCAATTTCATCTCCGAAAATTCCCAATTTTACAAAGAAATGAAATTAAATATTTCACTAATCCGATACCTCGAGAATCAGGTCAATCAGAGGTCGGATGGAAAAGTTATACACAAAAAGGAGGGCAAAGGGTCAAAATAACTAACAAAATAATAAAATAATTAAAAAAAAGGAAAATGGGCTAAGTGGGTCGCACTCAGCCCACTGTCAGGGCGTCCTCGCCCTCGAGGTGCGAGCTTCCGCCAATTTCCATTTGTTTTTCTAATTTTCATTATCTCCTTTCTAACTTCATTCTCTTTTTTCACAAGACCTAACTTTTACCAAAAATCACAAATGAGGTCTCATTGGAAAGATCACAGAAAACCCTACAAGTTTCATGAAGGCTTGAAAACCAATTTCACCTTTAAGGGTGTCAAAAATGCAATCAAAATTTCTTCCTAATCCCATATTTTCCAAAACAGTACAACATTATTCTAAAAATCATATCTTCCCATTCCTTTTTCCAAAAATTCCAAGTTTTATAACAAGAGAAAGATCAAAACATATTCTACAACTTTCATGAATAACTTAGAAGCAAATTCAACCTCTGGACAGGTCAATTTCTCAACCAAAATTTCTGCTCCCTTAAGTGTCATCCTCAACAGTAACACAATCTTTCAAAAATCATAACTTCCTATCCCATTATCCAAAAATTCAATGCTTTATATCACTGAAAAGATCAGAAAACATGCTACAATTATCATGAAGGACTTAGAAGAAATTCCACCTCTAACTAGGTCAAATTCTCCCATGATTGTGGCTGTCCTATTAAAGGTTGTTAAATCAACATATCACCTAAACCATATCCATACTTTAAAAAACCATAACTTACAATCCCTACATCCAAAATTCGCATATTATACCTCATTACAAAGCTAAGATATTCCTCTATAACTTTCCATAAGATTACTTGAGCTACTGTAAATCATAATAGTCCAGAATTGGCTTCAAAACACAATAATCACAAAACCTATACTTAGAAAAATTTCACACACAAGACACATTCATTCATTGTAAAACCAGCTGAAAGTTCACAAGTCATAATTTTTAATTTCAAAATCGAAAAATGTCATACTTAGTGGCGATAGAAAGCTAACACGAAACTCTCCAACTTTCATGAAGACCAATCTCACAAAATCTGTCTACTTTAGCCTAGAAAAATTCTCCTAAATTTCAGATCACAAATCTTCACTGTTAGAAACATGACTATTTACCCTACACATATTGCCCACTTTCAAGGTAAAATTTTGAACCCTACAAGCCACAATTGGATAGCACTTCCTTCATAAGAATTCTAGACAAACTTCTCAAGTTTAATTTAAGCCAAACCTCATCTTAATAGCATAACCATATAAAAAATTATAACCAAAACATTGAAACATACACACATCCAATTTTTCAAATTTTACACCTAACTCAAATCCTATCATTCCAATACCATTTCTACACCAATTCTCACTCAATTAATCCACCATAACTAAATCACAACCTATCCTTAAACATTAGTCCACAAATGGAAGCACACACACTCAATTATCTTTCTTGAATGAATACTCATCTAACATCATAAAAACAATCCAAAACACTTAATTCACATACTATACATGCTATATCATTCATCTTCAATCAATCATAAATCAACCAAGAAAATAACCTACCCATCTACACCAAACACAAGCTCATGCAATTCACTTTAAATAACATCACAATTAATGTAATTAACCATCAAATAGAACATATTACTTACCAAATCAAGCTTCCAGTTCTTCAATTTTTCAAACTTTCCAACTTCTCTACCTTCCCACACATATACGATTATCAACCTCTTAAGGCTTAGGTATGGATTTTTGGTGAACATGAGAAGGGAAGGCAAGTAGGACATAGGGGCTTTTGTGTGGGTATAACAAGTAGAGGAAACCATCTAAGAAGAAGGAGGAAGGAAGGCCACGCATGAGAGAAGAAATCCTCCAACTAAAATCACCTATCACCTTTTAACCCTTTCCCATATAAAGTAACGTAAAAAGCTAAATGAAAGATCAAAATATGGTCTTTCATTTATCACTTTCGTGGCCTATATGTGTGGTGGGGCAAGTGACACATGTCACTTGCCACATGTCAATTTCTTATGTTTCCAATTGGTCCACTTTAGTAACTAGTCCATTTGATCTCCAATTTCTACTCTAAATTTTCTCCAAATTCCAATGGCTCGAATTAATAAATCCAAACATCATGTATTTAATTTTCTAGTACCATTGGATAGTCATTTCCAGTACCAGAAACCAATCAGTCTACCACCTGGCAATTTTTTCGGTCTAGAAAATTTCTCCGAAATTTTCCAGAAAAATTTCTAAAATCCTCCCAAAATTCAAAACACACAATGACTGTACTCCAATTAAATTTTCCCGACATATTTGGTGATAAATGTATTTACATGTATGTGTATGCATGAGCATACCAAGACAATTCTAAACACTCATAATCCGTTTCAAATTACTATTATACCCTTCCCATCGGTGATGGGATGTTACAACTCTCCCCTCCTAATAAAAATTTCGTCCTCAAAATTTATTTCTAAATTTTTCACTTCTAATTTTAACAACACATATATCGAATGTGATTCCGATAATCAAGAAAACAACTCATAAATCCATAGTCCTATTATCGCCATAATTTTATATGGACTACTTTATGTCAAATTTAGCTTCCCCTTATATACTCCTGTATTTTCATCTTGGCAAAGGTGAAACACTCAAGAACAAGGCATCTGTTTCACTTTTCATCGTTATTAGTACACTTAACTTCTAAATCTTTCTCCCTTTATTCACAACTTCGATGTGATCCACCAAAATCCATTCGTCTTCCCAAAACCACTTTATTTAGATTTAAATTCATTTAACTCATGAACAATATCTCAAATTTGTTCTGGTTTTTACTCAGAGTGAACGACTCTTTTTGTCATCTGACGCCTCTAATAATATCACCAGGATAATGATGATTTTGCCTGTAGTCACTTTGCACTATACATTAATCTTATAAGCTGAAGCCCTCCAGACATATATGCTTTATACCCGTCTCCAATAGTCAAGACTATATGGAACTCGAGCATGTAATCACTCAATTCAATATTCTTAGCCGTCAATTGCTCTTTCGATATGCTCTTACTAGGATATATATCTGAATCAGGTAGTTCACGTACCTTTTTCATCCAATCATAGTCCCTTAAATCCTCACTTTGGGCTTTCCCAATTCCTTTTTGCAAAACCCTGGTTACTTTGTGCTCCATGTTAACTCAACATTATACCCTTCACATATTTGGTACTCTGCTATTGAATGTTCTATTCGATGCAGTTAACACTAGCTTTATTAGGACATGTTCCTTTTCACAATCCTTTCCAATTCAATTCTAACCTTAATCTCTACTAATCTGTCTATTCATATGTATATTCAATATATTTCTATACACATCATGATTCCAGGTGTTCAAACCAACTACTATTGCAAAAATTTTCAAATCATGAATCTAAATTTAGCTCATAAAGCTATAATTATCCCTAGGTAGACATAATCACCGTATACTAGTATAACCAATTTCCTCTTGATCTCGATTGGGAACCTCGATTGTATATACGACAAAATCTCCAAATCCGAATGACGTACTTAACACTGTAGTTATTTTGTTTTCATTCGTCACTGACGCGACTTACTTATTCTTCCTCAAATATTCAATATATTCTCTTTATCTTTATGATCATAGTCACTCATTGATATTATGTTGCTTGACTCATTTTAACCCTTAATATCGTAATATTGTTGGGGACATTGTTAACTCCTACAGACATATAACCTTGAACTCATTGTGCTTATATTTCGTTCTCGTCATTCCTTAAATAATTAATTCCTTAGTAAAGTAATATTGTCACATGTTCTGTTCAATTTTCCCAATGAACTCTCTCATTCTCGACTGATTTCCTCAGTTCATTTGGTTTCCTATGATTCCACATTGACTTATTCTAATGTCTGTTCATTCAGACCAGTTTCTCCACACATTGCAATTTATTTGCAAACATAACTTCCTGTGTTGGTAACACATTCATCAGATATAATTTAGAGTTCCCAAACATATTTATACAAACTATAATATGGATCAAAGTTCACCTCACATTAACAAGAGTGCCTCCTCGAATTTTAAGATTCACTTATATAATTTGATACTTTACATCAACAAAATGTATACACTTTTAATAACCTTTTCTAACTCTTATGCTTGAGTCTTCGCTATGGATGTAACTTCGATATTCATTTTTGACTCATAATTTATTCATTTCAGATTTGTTCCTTCATTGATCATTTTTAAAATTGGATTAACTGACTTACTGACCTTATCTCAATGATTTATTAGTACTTTCCTTGATATTGTTCATAAATCCATAATAAGGCTCAATGAGACATTAAGCAATTTCATTTACTCTAACACCCTGGTAGATACCAGCCAAAATCCTTACATCTTATTTAAAGATGTATTTATTTCATGTCTTCACTACTCACATTCGCTAATTCTACTTACATTCCAATTGAGTTCTATCCTTGTTCCTGCCCATGACTGGGGTTTACCATATGATCATAACAGAAACCTGTTTTTGTTGGACCCCGCTGCCGGAGCCCAACATCGGACATGAGTGCGTGGCGTGAAACATGCTAATTATACATTTAAGGAAAAGACCCGCAGAAGATTAATGGGCCTACTGGAAAACAAACTTGAAACCTGCTTTCATTTGATTTAAACAAGCAAATCCATAATTCATGATCTAAAAGATGAGTTTTTTAAAGCTTTAAGAACATTCAAACCAAATTACAACTTTGAGTTCAAGAGCCAAAAATACAAAATACCCTTGAACCAATAATACTTGAAATGAAACTAAAGCTTAAAAATAAACATGACAAAATGGAGTGCTGCCGTAACTCGTGACTCACTCGGTCTCTTGCTCGTCACCTGAATGGGGGAGATTAGAGGGGGTGAGCTATAAAGATCGTGGGCACATATTTATAATATAGCAATAAGCAAAAGTATTCAAAAATAACTCATTACCGTGGTACTTGTTGAAATCATAACAATTGAGCATGTATGAGTCATTGTCTTGAAAATGCTTGATTCTTGAACAATTCGTGATGTATGACACATAAACACATAACATAACATAATGGTTTGGGTTGTCCCTGGTTCATGACGTACTACACATTCCATCGAAATATTGATGTGTAGACGTAGTTTCGTGAGGGAATCCTTATGAAAAACCCTGTGCCACTAGCGGGCAGGCGGGAGAAGCCTTTTCGTGAGTCAATGTGCACTTGACTATTCGTGAGGGACATACCGCAAACCCACATAAATATGCATGATTCATGTTCTTGTAAACTTGTTTGCCAAACTGGCACTTGCTTGTAAACTTGCTTGTCATATATTCGTAAAACATGATTTCATGTACATGTATTCGTGAAAGGAGAAAAACCCCTTTTTGGAATCCTTTTCATAATTCATGAATGCAAATCATATAACAACCTATAATCATTCATAATAGTATGTAATGTAATCGTGATGATGCAATTTAAATGCATTAACTCTTTCTTGATTAAACAAAACAATGAGTGACTTATTTACTCTATTATAAACATGAACCCACCTGAATTCCTTGCTTGTTCTTGCCTAGGACTGAGTTTTCTCTTGAGCCTCTTGATCCTCTTGCCTCACTTGATTTCCTAAAATAAGAAACAAAATCCCATTCAATAACTCATGCTGAAATAATAATTCCATTCTTAACTTCCATCCAAAATTTCATACCCTTAGAGACTGATTTAGAACTTCATTACTTCACAAAACTTGTAGATCTATGTCTCTAGTTTACAACGCCTCAAAAATCACCTCAAAAGGACTTCTGTAGCAAAAGATATGCTCCAATTACTAAAAACATCTTTGCTGGAAAAATTGGCCTCGCCGCGACGAGGCTGGCTTGTCATGCGGCGTCTTGGCCCTTTCGCGACGTCATGCGTGGGCTCGAGACGTCAGCGCGCAGCGCCGCGCGCCGTGACGTCATGGACGGAGGGTCGACTCCCGAACCCAGATTTTCGACATGTTTCAACCTTTAATCCTTCCCTTTCTCAACTACAACACATCTAACCCTTTAATCAAGTCATATACTTCCTTTCTAAACTCATTCTAACACCAAAAACATCAACAACACAACAACCCAAGAATGTCTACCAAAGTTCTACCATAAACCCTAAACCAACGTTTCTACGCCATTTCAAGCAATACCAAGGTTCAATCCAACTCAAACAAGGATAAAAGAGTTTAACTTACCTGAAGGATGCTTCCAATCTGTCGAAAATCCTCAAGAAAACAATCCCCTTCTTCTTCCTCAAGCTCCCACAATAACTCCCTTCTCCTTCTTTCTTTTCTTCTTATTTTCTTTTCTTTCTTTCTCTTCTTTTAACTCCTTAAGCCTACAAGAAAGAGCAAAGACTATAATGCCCCTCCATGCAAACCTAAAACCTCTTACCCTTAAGTGCCTTGCCCATTATGCCCTTATAATTTATTACCCCTTTCATAAACACTTATTCCACACTAATCTCAAATAAATTCGAATTTTCCATTAATACTTTCAATAAAATCAAACTATGTCATAAATCATACAACTAACATAATTCATACTTAATATTATAAAAAAAACAAATTTGGGGCCCAACATTTCTCCCCTTCTTAAAAGAAATTTCGTCCTCGAAATTTACCTGAACCATCGAAGAGACCTGGATACTTCTCCTTCATAGTGTTCAATGGCTCCCACGTGGCTTCTTCCACTGAATGGTTCCTCCACAGAACCTTAACTAGCTGAACTATCTTATTCTTGAGGACCTTTTCCTTGGTGTCCAAGATCTCTACTGGGATTTCTTTGAATGCAACATCCTATCATGATCATTGAAATTTGCATTTTAAGTGCCTTCACTCTTCCCCTTTTGACTTATCATCTTTTCCATAACCACATGCATACATACAATCTAATTTTCTCTATACTACACATCATATATCACGTTTCATCACTTGTAAAGTCATGTTCCTATTATTTCATTGTCCATATGTATATTCTCAACCCATTTAAAATTATAGACGCAAAATCATCAAGAAATGTAATCTCAGTATCCAAGCTATATTATTACGCTAAATCATAACTTTTATCACCTTTCAAATCCAAATCTATTCTAGTTATTTCTTTTAACCGGGCTGGTACACTTTAATCTCATCATTTCTACTTCTTCCTGACAATATCTTCACTTCTCTATTTCATTCGAAGGTAGAACATTACGGTACAATATCGATATCATCTTTCATAATACACACCAACACAAATGTAGTGAATCTATATCTGCCTTATCGAACCATGTATTTTTTCTCATTTCTAATTATCCCCATTTTATCGAACATACAAGTCAGAATCATAAATAACTAGTCATCCTGAACTTTTGATTTCACATAGACATATTCTTCTGCTAAATCATGCTGTTATCACTTTAACCGATATTCTTCTCATGTACAAATTTAACCTCTCCAGGCTATAGCAAATTTCGTTTTCTTTTAACTCGATTTATACACTTTAAGTCTCATTATTTATTTTGATATCACTTCTTTCCTAAATTAGGCCATGCCAATGTATTAACATTCGTATCACATTCAAGTATTTATAACCACAGTACAATATGAATATCATTACCCTTTGTTTTCTTTTCCCATTCCTAATTGCCCATAAACCTTCCTTGGCTCATATTCTGACATAGCATCACTTTTCTCACACATAAACACTTAACACCTATTTATGCGTATGACTCATGCTCATGCAACTCAGACTAGGGATCAGTTGTCACGGTCTGCTATTACATGACTTTAATGTATGTGACTTGACCTATGTTTCAGAAAATGCCCATATAAGCTCGTACTTCTGGGCTCTGATACCACCTAAATGTAACACCCCACTCCCGCATGACCTGAACCCGACATCGATGGTGATATTCAAGTTCGTGCCCTGCAAGGGTGGTGTGCTACATCACTCAATCAAAACTCAACATAAATTTTTTTAAAACCACAAGCATAACTATGCGGGAAATCATTACCATAGTAAATACAATGACCCCGGGGGGCCCTTTCATAATTACAAATTAATTTAGTCCATTGACTTTACAAAATGACCTAATCATTTGTACACAAATTTAGAAAATACAGATTTTAAACAGAAGTTATCAGACACTAATGCAGACGCGAACTGATCCCGATCACTTCTCTCACTCACAGACGGTTGCTATACGCCCGTTGCCTAACGGGGTATTCTTCTAGGTCCTGAAAAATAATTGCAAATTTTAGGTGAGTTTTTGCAAACTCAGTGAGTGACCATCATCGATGGTTCACCCAGTCACATAACACAATAATCATACATCTCACTTTTTTTCATAATGCACATTCACACATTTACATAATTGCACAGTCACATTATTCATATTCGATACATGCACACGAAACTCACTTTTCATTTATTAGTTTGCTGTGACCGAGTGCCTAAACTGTCCCTTGTGGGGCTCATTAATAACTGTCCCTTATCCGTTGGTGGATACAGGGCTCATTAAACGTTGAGTCGGAGACTCTTAATCACTTATGAGCTCAAAGCTCATTTCCACTCGTTGAGCTTAAAGCTCTGATCAGTGGCGACTCTGGTCACAACAGCCATTTTATTTCATACACTTATGCCATGCAATGCATCGGAACACATTTATTTCACATAAGCATAAGGCATTTTGCCTTTCACTCAATCAAATATATGTAAGTAGATATATATGAAATGCCCATGTGATACTTTCCAATTTATTACGGTGTTGTGACCGAGCGCCTGAACTGTCTCAATATGGGCACATTAATCGCTGAGCTCGAGGCTCTAAATCACTGTGAGGCTCGAGGATCGAGTACAATCGTTGAGCTTTTAGCTCTCAGTGGCTGCTCCAGTCACAACTGTCAACCAAAATTTCTGCTCCCATAAGTGTCATCCTCAACTGTTGGACCCCGATTTTTAAGTGGAATTTGGAAATAATCAGTAAAATTAAATGAGTGGTTATATATATATATAGTGAAATAAAAGTAATTATGCTTTGAGAAAATTCATAAGAAAAGAATAATTTTGATTTTGATATCTTCGGGTTTTGAGTAGATTGGTATGATTTATGAAATTAAAGTGGATGAGTTGATTGAAATGAAGTTAAATAGCAAGAATTAAAAAGAAAAAGTGTGAAAATTTGAAGAATTTAGAAAGTTTGACTTTGGGGATGAATAGTGATAAAATGTTTGACTTGAGAGTTGACTTTTGTTTTGAGGCAAAATTTGAGAAAATTGTCTTCTGAAAACTTGTAGTTTATGTTAAGAGCTTTCTGTCGCCATAAAGTTTGCAATTTTTCGATAACGGGAGTGAAAGCTATGAGCAGTCAAAGTTTAGTATAAATTTGATTTTGTTTGAAAAATGTTATGGGTTGACCTAGTATATGACTGAAGCTTTGACTGGAAAATTTACCTAGTTAGAGGTTGATTTAGCCTTTAAGTTCTTCATTAAAGTTGAAGAGTTTGATTTTATCTTTATTATGACATAAAGTATAGAATTTTTCGATCAAGGAATAATAAGTTATGATTTTTACAAGTTTCTATTATGGTTTTAGCATGAATATTAGAGGACAAAATGTTTGACTGAAAAATTGACTTTCTTAGAGGTCAAATTGATGTTTATGTCCTTCATGAAAGTTGTAGAGAACTTTCCAAGGTTTGCATCGATATAAAATATGACATGATTGAATTTTGGAGTTGAAAGATATGAATTTTCAAAGTTGGCATTTGTTTAGGGATATCTTAAATTGGGACAGTACCTTTAACTGAATTTTTGACCCCCTTTAGAGATGAAATTGATCTTTGAGTTCTACATGGAAGTTGTAGATCTTCCTTCAAGATTTCCATAGAGACAAAATTTGTCAAATTTAGAGTTCGGGAGCAAAATATATGATTTGAAAATTTTGAAAGTTTCCTGCAGATCCAGATTTCATTCTTAGACGTGCCCACGCCTAATCGCTAAATGTCCTCCTCTCGCTCTTTTGCTTATAACTTTTTCGTTTGATATCCGATTGAGTTGATTCTTAAAGCGTTGGATTCCTAAGACAATAAATTTCATTTTTATGGGAAATTTGTGCATTTTTTAGGTTAATATTGAGGTTGATTAAATTAATCAAAGTGAGTCGGGAAATTTTTTGAACATAGTTCAGTATTTTGAGAAATTCAGGATCTGTAGAGATCCGATTGAGGTGATTCTTGAGGTGAAATAAAATTAAGACATGGAGATACAAATCATATGAAGAAATGAAATGTCAATTTTGCCCCTACGACCTTCAAATGATCAATGGAAGTTCAGATTAGAGTGCAGTTTTTGGATTAAGAACATCTAAAAGTGTTTTGAGCATAACTTTTTCTCTGGAAATTGAAACGAGGTGATTCTTGTTTTGAATTAAACTAGAGACATAAGGCTACAATTGTTATGAAGATATCGAATTTCAATTTTGGTATTAAGAATGTTAATTTCTGGATGGAAATAACGTGCTGGAAAGTGGGTTAGAATATGAACAACCCGAAATGTTTTGCGCATAACTTTTGATGTAGTGCTCCGAATTGGATGATTTTTGTGTCATTATGAAATTAAGACATATAGGAACATTTCTGTAGAAGGAAGTTTTGACAAATTCCATCATATTGATAGTGCGAATCAACCCGCAAGTAAGCATGACTTTAAGCTTTGAATGGAGGGGCAATATGGTCATTTGACCTTCATTAATGACATGACTTTAAAACACAAAAGGAGATGTCGTTTTAAGCAAAATAAAGCCACGAAGTTGGCTGGAAAATCAGAAGAAAAGGAAAGAAGAATAAGGAGAAGAGAAGAGAGGAGAACTTTCGGCCATGGGAGAAAAGAAGGAGAAAATGTTAGATTTCGATTTTCAAGGGTCTTCAAGCAAGAGTTTTGAGTAGCTTCCAAGGGAAAAAGGAGGAAGGAGGTAAAAGCTTTCAAATGGAACCAAGAAATTTCAAAAATGGAGAAGAAAAGAGGTAAGGGAAAATTTTGGACTTTGTGTTTTTTATGAAATTTTAGTTTAGAAATATGAAAATCAACTTGGGTTTGTGATTTATGAAGCTAAGTTTGATGTATATGCCTTAGGTTGTGTTTAATTTTGGATGGAAAATTAATTAAGGTTTAGGCTTAATTTTATGTTAGAGGATTTTGTGAAATTTTGGTGTAGACTTATAGATGAGAATATGGGTTTGTGAAATATGAAATCAATTTTGAAGATTATGGGATTTATGATATTGAATTTGTGTAAATTGGTTTAAGCCAATTTTGGAAATTGGGGTTTTTGAAAATTGGAGATTTAGATAGCTTGAATATGTGAGGAATTAATGTTTGCTAAGCTCAATTTGAGAAATTAAGTTAAATATGATATTGAATTTGAGTGAATCGGTTTAGGTCAAATTTAGAATTTGGGGATTTTAGAAATTCTTGCTTTAGATAGCTTGGTAAAGTGATGAATTTGAGTTTCCTATAGTTAATTTTGACAATTATGCAAATTATGATGTTGAATTTGGATGATTATGGCTTAGGTCAATTTTAATTGAAAGAAGGAAAGAAGCAAGGATCAAATTGATGATCGGGACGAGTTCCTAGCATCATTTCGAGGTGGGTAGTACGTTTATTTATTGAATTTTAAGCATAAGCATGTGATTTGAAAAATCAAGAAGAAAAGCTTTGAAAAATTATTGTTTATGTAAATGTTTGAAAGATTATGATTTCAAATGATTAAATTCCTTATTTTAGAAATGATTTTAAGAAATTACAAGATTGAAGAAATTCACGGTTTTTGAATTATTAGATAAACTTGAAAAGTGGGCATTATGAATATGTATATGTTTGAGTTATGTTTTAAAGAAATACATTGCATTCATATTTATGATTTGGATTAATACGTGATCAAATTGATGAATTTGGATTGAATGTGGATTGCTATATGATTTCATGCTTGGATATGTGGTTGAGATATGAAAATGTGAAAAATCAAGATTTTTGAAAATTGCCTTCGGGCAATTTGAATTTTCCTTTTCGCTTATGTGTTATGTGGGTTTGGTTAGGTCCCTTGTGAGTCAGTGCACTGTCTCTATTTGTTAAAGCCTTCTCTCAGCTGCCCGCTAGTGGTATTGGAGCTCCGATTTTGGACTCCCTTCACGGCTATAATCGGACCGCTATCTTGAAAGTGTAGTACATTCGCTCACTACCGCATGTGATCGCTATGCGGGAATGTGCAGTACATTCTGTTTGGACCAAACCAGACCATTTGATGTGTTTTGTGTGTTTTGTTCTGCTTATAAGTGTGTTGCATTGCATCATTTTTAAAAACAAAATGTGAAAAATTTTTAGAAATAAATTATGGTGGTTTTTCAACTGAAAAGCGATTGCAATTGTTTTGGCAATATTTTGAAAAGTGTGAAAAATACGAGATTTGCCAAATTTCTAATGTGAAATTTCGGAAATAAGTGGTAAAGTTTTTTCAAATATGTTTTCGCTTATTTTTCAATTTATAAGCATATTATCCACGAGCTATTTTAGCTCACCCCCCACCCCCTTTCATCCCCATCTCCAGGTATTCGAGCAGGAGATTGGATGAAAGACTGTCAGGACACTTGTTCGATTTGTGTATATTTCTGTATCTTGAACAATTTGTAAGTTTGTAAATGGCTTGAAAAGCCATTAAGGATTTGTAAGAAATCAAATGATGATGTGTTTGGAATCATTGAATTTGTATATGAAATTATGTATGACATTGTGTATGATAATGATATTGATTTAGGAATTTGTGTATGGATTTAAGATTGAAATGTGTATTGAAATTGGACATGATTAATGATTTGAATTGGTTTAGACATAGGAGTGTGTTTATCTGCTGAGATCCCGGACGGAGGGTCCGGTCGATTTTGATGATTGTGTGATTGATGGGGGCATTTTAGAAGTGGTTTTGAAACCTTGCAGGTTTTGGGTTAGGTCAAAAGCAGTCGTTATGCTGCCGAATTTTCGTTAGAAAATAAGTTGAAAATGAATAAAAATAAGATTAAGATGTGTGTGATGATGAATTATGGGACTTATATGATTGATAAAAAGTTTGTTATGAATTGAGATTGAGGACACTTTTCAAGAAAGAGGAAATTGGAATTTTAATTTGCATGAAGTTTGAATAAAGAAAGGAATAAGAATTAAAAAAAAATTATACCGAATTTGGATAGTCTAGGTTTCCAACGCGTTCGTTTTTCTTCGATAATTGTTCTCGGATGTCGGATCCGCTTTGTTAAGTTTTTGTTACGCTTTCATATATTCGATTTGTTTGATGCGATACCTTTCCGTTTCAAGTATTCGATTTGCTTCCGCTTTCACTTTATTCTATTTCCATATTTTGTGATTCGATTCCGCTCCGTTTTTCGTTTTGCGTTATCGAATGCTTTGATTTTCAATTCGAAATTTTGATGCGAAATTTCCGTTTCCATTCGCTTTCATTTCCTTTGCTTTTCGTTTTCCGGTTGGGATCTGGTTCCCGGATCAGGTCCCAACATCAACAGTAACACAATCTTCCAAAAATCATAACTTCCTATCCTATTATCCAAAAATTCAATGCTTTATATCACTGAAAAGATCAAAAAACATACTATAATTCTCATGAAGGACTTAGAAGCAAATTACACCTCTAACTAGGTCAAATTCTCCCATGATTGGGGCTGTCCTGTTAAAGGTTGTTAAATCAACATATCACCTAAACCATATTCATACTTTAAAAAATCATAACTTACAATCCCTACATCCAAAATTCGCATACTATACCTCATTACAAAGCTAAGACATTTCTCTATAACTTTCCATAAGATCACTTGAGCTACAGTAAACCATAATAGTCCAGAATTGGCTTCAAAACACAGTAATCACAAAACCTATACTTAGAACCATTTCACACACAAAACACATTCATTCATTGAAAAACCAGCTGAAAGTTCACAAGTCATAACTTTCAATTTCAAAATCGAAAAATGTCATACTTAGTGGCGATAGAAAGCTAATATGAAACTCTCCAACTTTCATGAAAACCAATCTCACAAAATCTGTCTACTTTAACCTAGAAAATTTTCCCAAAATTTTTGATCACAAATCTTCACTGTTAGAAAGATGACTATTTACCCTATACATATTGCCCACTTTCAAGGCAAAATTCCAAATCCTACAAGCCACAATTGGACAACACTTCCTTCATAAGAATTCTAGCCAAACTTCTCAAGTTTAATTTAAGCCAAACCTCATCTCAATAGCATAACCATATAGAAAGTTATAACCAAAATATTGAAATATACACACATCCAATTTTTCAGATTGTACACCTAACTCAAATCCTATCATTCCAATACCATTTCTACACCAATTCTCACTCAATTAATCCACCATAACTAAATCACAACCTCTCCTTGAACATTAGTCCACAAATGGCAGCACACACACTCAATTATCTTTCTTGAATGAATACTCATCTAACATCATAAAAACAATCCAAAACATTTAATTCATATACTACACATGCTATATCATTCATCTTCAATCAATCATAAATCAACCAAGAAAATAACCTACCCATCTACACCAAACACAAGCTCATGCAATTCACTTTAAATAACATCACAATTAATGTAATTAACCATCAAATAGAACATATTACTTACCAAATCAAGCTTCCACTTCTTCAATTTTTCAAACTCTCCAACTTCTCTACCTTCCCATACATATACGATTATCAACCTCCTAAGGCTTAGGTATGGATTTTTGGTGAACAAGAGAAGAGAAGGCAAGTAAGACATAAGAGCTTTTGTGTGGGTATAACAAGTAGAGGAAACCATCGAAGAAGGAGGAGGAAGGAAGGCCACGCATGAGAGAAGAAATCTTCCAACTAAAATCACCTATCACCTTTTAACCCTTTCTCATGTAAAGTATCGTAAAAAGCTAAATGAAAGACAAAAATATGGTCTTTCATTTATCACTTTCGTGGCCTATATATGGTGGGCCAGGTGACACGTGTCACTTTCCACATGTCAATTTCTTATGCTTCCAATTGGTCCACTTTAGTAACTAGTTCATTTGATCTCCAATTTCTACTCTAAATTTCCCCAAATTCTAATGGCTCGAATTAATAAATCCAAACATCTTTTATTTAATTTTTCAGTGCCATTGAACAGTCATTTTCAATGATCAAAACCAATCATCATTACATTCGCAATTTTTTCATTCAGAATTTTTCCTGAAATTTTCCAGAAAAATTTCTAAAATCCTCCTAAAATTCAAAACACACAATGACCCACTCCAATTAAATTTTCAAGCACAAATATCACATTTTTAACCAAAATTACATTTATGACCAAATATACCAGAAAAATGTCATGAATGCATGTACAGTCATTTACATGTGCAAAAGTTACTATTTACATGTATGTGTATGTATGAGCATACCAAGACAATTCTAAACACTCATAACCCGTTCTAAATTACTATTCTACCCTCCTATCGGTGATGAGATGTTACAATAATTCAGTTTCTATGATGTTTAAATTTTGGATAGAAGTTGTGCATAGTATACTGATTTGGACAAGAACATTCCAAAAATGTTTGAAGTGTATTTTTCGAATCACTGAACCAAATGGATTGATTTTGGTGTCATTGGAAACTTAAGACAAGGGAGAACACTTTTCTAAAAGAAAAAGTTATGTCAGAATATTAAAGGGTTCTTTTGGCTAGACACTTAAGTATAAAAGACATAAGGCATAAATGGAAAGGCAAATGGGACAATTCTTAATCATTAAGGGCATAATTGGAAGAAGAAGTGTTGTCTTGCTTATAAATGAAGTAGAAAAACGTGAATGGAAGGATAAGCAAAAGATAATAACGAAATGAGAAAGAAAGAGAAAGAGAGTTGATTGTTTGAGAGAAAAGAAGATAGGTGAGCTAGGTTTTAACTTTTCTTAGTCTTCAAAAGAGATTTTGGAGTTGTTCAAGAAAGGAAAAAAAAGAGAGAGGAAGAGAATAGCTTCCCTTTGAGCTAAAGATCTCTTCAATTGGTGAAGAATCAAGGTAAGACCATTTTGGATCTTTTAGATTTTTAGAAGGTTTTTAGTCTATGGAGTTTAGAAAATGCTTAGGTTTGAGCACTCTAGAATCAATTTTAGTGATTTTGCATTGTGGGATTTTCTATTGGATTCCTATTGAATGAAACTTAGTTTGTATTAGGGAACCAAGAGAATCCTACCCAAGAGTAAGGAGAAAGACAACCTTGACTTGGATTTTTGCAAGCGAACTAGGTGGGTAATGTATTTATAGTTATTTTAAGATTGGGCAAATTCTTGCCTATGTGTGAATATGTGTTAAATTGTTTGAAATTGACTTGTTGAAAATACATAATGATTTTGATTATGTTATACCGTCAAAGAAACATGATATCTTGATGTAATTAAATGGTGATTTTGATCAATGTTATGCCTTGATATTTGTTATGGCATTTTGTATAAATGAAAAGAAAGGAAAGAGCATAAAAAGCATGAAAGCATTTGATAAAATGATTTGAGCATGATTATGTGCTTCTGTTTGGGCGAGAGTGGAACCATTGTGTTCGTCACGTGCACGTTGACAAAAGCCTTCTCCCGGCTACCCGCTTGTGACATACGAGCTCTAAAAAGTGGACTCATTCTGTTCATGGGGTAAACTTTGATTTCCTCATTCTATTTCATGGAACCCTCGAGCCATATGTTGTGCATTGCATTTTAAATTTGTCAAGTATGAAGCATATTGAGTGTTATGTGATTTGAGTTAAATTTGATGAATGTTTAAATTGCTTGAATAAAGTATAAATGCTAGAATTGCTAGACATATATATATATACATATGCTTGACTTTGGTCAATTGCCAATGGCTATAAATATATTAGCCACTGAGCTATGTAGCTCACCCTACGCTTCCCTCCTCAGATGCAAAAAGAGAAGATTAGCAATCTTTACAAGGCATTGAAACTCCAAGATAGTTGAAGACTTTTGTAATGAAGTTAGTTTAGGAAATTTTGTAATTTGGAATCATTTTAAGCATAAGCATTAAAATGTATCATGTGTATTTTTTGTATTTTGTATTTGTATTAAGCTAAAAGGGGTGGTTTTTTTAAATGTAAAAATATTTTGAAAACAAGCTTTATGTTCTGTGATGGGCCCAAGTAATTACTAAAACTCTGATGTGTTCAATAACGTTTGCATCTTTGTGACAAAAATTATTTTAAATAAATCGGGCTGATTTGATTTTTGATTTTTCGCATACGGTTTAATTGTTTTAAAAAAAATTACAATGTGATTTGATTGTTAATTGTCTCCGAATGCTGGGCTCTAGAAGCGGGATCCAACGAACTGGAATCTGGAATTATAGAACTAGGAAGACATTAATCAAAAGCTAGAATCCAGAATACCAGAGCTAGGCTAAGAGAAGCATTGTAACACCCTCTATACAAAACCTACAACCACCTATATATATGACAACCAAATTCATGTACACGCATTCAAGGTATACAATTCTATTTAATGCTATACATATACACTTTACAAAACTCCTCAATGCTTAACATTATCATTTAACAGTAGTAATACATCTTTACATTTACATGGTAATCCAAAAGAAAACATACAATTTCCTTCTTTTTATTACATATGCAACCATTTATAACTAAAAACACATTCCAAAAGTACTTTTTCTTCTATCTGTTAGCCTTGGTCCCTGTAGATGTTCCCGATACCTCATTCCTATAACTTAGACTTACATGGATTAACACCTGTACTAAGCTTGAAAGCTTAGTGGGGAAAACACTTAGTTTAGATGACCACTCACAACAATCATCTGCCATGGACTTACATTCAAAAATATCACAACTCATATACTATAAATTCACATTCATGAATGAAACATTGGTATTCAGTGCTCATGTAAACAATGATGGCATACTTAAGCAAAGTATATAATGAAAATATGCTTCAACTTATTATCGATATACCGAAAATGCACATTTATAATCCAAATATTGATATTCAACAATCATTGATACAAATTATCAATATAATTGCACATCATTACAATTCATCATTACAATCAATACAAATGCTCATCAATACCAAATATTCATGTTGTCATATTGTATTTCTTATTTATGACTGTTAAGTTTCCTTTCTACATTAAGCCTACATATTTTATGTAGGTGTGGATAATGGATGATGTGGATATCCAAAGATACCAAACTGTAGATACTTGAAGGTATCAAACTGTGAATACCAGAAGGTATCGAACTGTGGATACCCCATGGTATCGAATTGTGGACACCAATGGTGCCAAAATGTAGCAGTTGTATTGTAACATTATAGTTTTGCCTATTTATCCACCACTAAGACAATAGAACAGGCACTATAATATTTCCTTTAACCATTTGCCAATTTCACAATTCATATATTAACAAGTCATATGATATACATTTCAAGTCATAAAATATTTATCTTTTTTCATACATGAAAGTCATAACTTATCACCATTAGAAAGGTGTCAAAATCACACTTGATAATCATATTATACACATATGATTAATGAATATGCATACAAATCATTTTTGTACTTGTAATTTTTCTTTGAAATGCATTATGCTCAATCTTATATTCCAATGTTTAGTATCCTAATTTACATATGGAAAGTCCTATTTTATTTATTTCTAGGTGTTCGAAAGTTTAATACACATTCAAAAAGGTTTAGATAAGATTCAGTAAAAATCATAAACTTAAATAAACTCAAAACAATGCAATTTTAGCTGAACCCTAAGGTGGTCTAAAAATAGGCAAATTATCAATCCAGAAACAAATCATATGATGAAGTCTAGTTGTTCCTTGATATTCGTATAGAAAAATTTAGAAATGGGTTTCAAGGTCTTCTAGAAATCTATCGTGTCTCTATTTTTCAAAACACTAAAGATCAGGTCATTTAGACTTCTAACACATGAGCTATAGACCAAATATCACACACTATTCCAAAATAGGGGTAGCATTAGGTCACCATTTTCTATCCCAATTTCCAAGGTCATAAAGCCATAAATAAGTCAGAGTCCCTTCTATGGATGTTTAGCTCTATGTCTTAGGTTTCATATGCAACTAAAATCATATAATTTAGAGGTCTGTAGGCTAAGTTATGACTTAAACAACATGACTAAATTAAATAAACCCTAGACAGAATTCCACTACATGATACTCTCTTGGCATATACAACCATGTTTATGCAAAGTAACACCAAAATAACACCAACATTCATCCCAGAAATCATTCCATATCCAAATAAATGTTTTTAACCATTCAAACATATATAAAAAGAGGAATTAAACTAACTGTAGTCTCGAACCTTAAATTTGGCAAAGTAGTTCTTCTAATGCTTTTCCTTCCCTTCCTCTTTGGCTTTGCTTGAATCACCAAGTGAAAAATGATGGGATAAAGAAGGTGAAATGAAGAGGAGAAAAATCTAAAGTTAATTCATCAAAGCTTTTGTCCATCTCCCCTCTCCATATGTCTTTTCATGAATTTTCTAGCCTTAGACAAATGTCACAATCCTACCAGACCACATGTCACAATCCTACTAAACCATGTGTTACAATTCCATTAGATCACATTTTACAATTCTATTGGATCATGTGTTAAAATTCTATTGGACCATATGTTACAATTCTATTAGACCACGTGTTATAATTCTATTGGACACACGTGCTTTAATCTTATTAATCAATGAGTTGACTTTAGGAAAATTATATATTGGTCCTTCTTCTTCCTTTAATTCCCACATTAGCCTATAATCTTATCAATTTATTTCATTCCCCTATATCTTGAGTTTCTAATGGCATAAATTTCATGCAATTTGGTTAATTATATTAGGAGTTATACCCCAAAAACTATAGGTTGTTCGAAAACAAGGACAGTAGTCATAACTCAACTTCAAAATAGAATTCAGAAGCAAAATCAAATTTTGGTTCCTTTATGAAAGTTTTTGACTTATGTCTCTAGTTTAATATCCAATTTAGAGGTCTAAAGGCTAAGATATGGAAAATTATAGAAATATGTTCAGTGGAACCTATCCATTCAATGAGGTACAAATCCCAAGTCAACTAACTTCGGTCTTATCATGCAAGAGCAACATAAAAATACATCCAATTTAACCAAAAACATCTCATTTACTTATGAAATGCTTCCTCTTTCAATTTTACTCACATCACATTCATAAATCCAGGTAACCATATCAAAAATTTCTATACTTATTTCACGTCTAAGCATGTATGTCCATGTTAAAGTGAACAAATTATCCATTTACCCTTGTCTTTTACATTAAGTATCATTACATCTCTTACTATACTTAGATGCACTTAATTCATTATCTTCACTTCTTAAGACACCCTAGACATGCTATAATACTTCTAGGGTATATGTTGGGGCATTACAAGCATATCATAGCACCAATATAAAGCTAAAGAGAAGCTAGAGCTTCTCACTCTAACTAAATAGTGTATAGAGTTGATAACACTTATACGAGATCAACTTGAGTTCTTGATGTGTGCTGATTATTTGGGCTGCTCTTTCTTCGATCTTTATATATGCCAATGAGGCTTGATTTGTTGAAACACTTCTTCAGATTCTTGTTTTTAGACTACAAATCCAACATAACTTACTCTCATGATCATCACTTGTTTGATGTTTATGATGCATTTCAAAGTGACACATCTTGTTGTAGCATCTCTGTTATTAAGAAAATTCCAAGTAACGAAAAGCCATATTAATCATAATATATATGGTTCCTATGTATATTTTAGACTCCTTTTTGGTTTATTAGACATCCAAGCAATAAAACATTATGTAAAATTAAGTATCAAATATGTCATATATGATTTGAAACCTAAGGAAATAGAAATTTATTGATATTAACTTTTTAGTGAAATGGAGATTTAATGTTATTAAGTATTTTAAAAAGAGTTTCAATGAACTTATATTTTATTAAAAATAATTTTTGTGATAATAAAATTTCAGTGCAATTAAACTTCTTATAGATAACTCTAGTTTATAAATAGTTCAATAAAGATTTTATTTGCTAAGATTTTAGAACATCTAAAATACCTATAGACTTTAATGAGAACTTTTGAGAGGATGTGTAAGGTTATTGTATCTTTCATGTTTTCACAATAATTGATATCAAAACATTAGATATCGTAATAAAATAAAAGTGGTTTTAGGATATACTTTAGTTAGACTACATTAATCCTTATTTCAAAATTTTGGAATAATCTTTTGTAGAGCGACTTGTAAAATAAAATAGAAAATATACTCTTTTCATGCCTCTCCTTTTTTAAAATCAAGTTATCGATTATATAAATATAACTCCTTATAATGTTGCTTATAAAGGTGATAAGATGGAAAAGATACTTAGGATTATTAGAAAATGATTAGGTTCCATCTTCAACGCTTCCTAATAACTCTATACAATAATCGTATCATACTTAATAAACTTATTAAGACAACGAAATTCAAAATAGGATCGTAAACACAACTATAGGCTTACAAGTCTCTATTTGATGTAGTTTAAAACAAAAGACTAATTACTTACGATCTATATAAAAAATCTTAAAATTATTCTACTTGGACAAACTAATCAAGATTTGATAATTTATTTGAACAATTGCTCAATTGAGTCAAATAACAAAATTCAATAAGTTCACATATAAGTTTAAAAATATCTCAATATAAAAATCAATTTAATGAACCATTTATACTTAACTATAGTAGTGAATATACTATAATAAACATCTAAAATCAAAAGCGTAAGTAACTCAATAACTAAATTCTCTAGTATAAAAAGTAGTGGCTTGTATGCACAATGTATAAAATCATAAAAATGCATAACCTCATAAGAAAGATTAACTATTAAAAGATGCTCCACTCTATAAAGAGTCTTTATTAATAAAGATCAATTATGGAAAACTCATTTGCTTCTATAAAGAGACCATAATCATATATTGAGATAAAAAGAATCACATGTTCACATTAATTACATGCAAGGATTTTAAATATCACAATACAACAAATAAGTACAAATTCACAACTTGATTAATATCAAGTTTTATAATAAATGTAAATGTTGTAGTCGATTTAACTACTTGTAAGTTAGAGTAAATGCACCTATACTTTATGAGTAATATAATGGTGAATAAACGTCAATTCCACAAGATAACTAGATGGATCTAGTGAACTCTCCTACTAAAGGATTTTGTTAACCAAGTTGTTCTAAGAAAACAAGAGGTAAATCAAATTGGTTGAGAATACAACAACAAGGAGATCATAGATTGATAAAGGAAAAGATTCAAAAGCAAAGGATTTGGATACAAGAAGAAGGAGAGGATAGCACAACAAGGAATTAAAGTTGTAGCAAAGGAGTCGGTAATACTCTTTGTTGAGACCCGATCCGGAAACCGGATCCCAACCGGAAAACGAAGGAAACAAAGCGAATTCAAATTGGATAAATTGAATCCGAAGGCGAAACAATAACAAAAATGCGGAAGAAACGAATCGAATACAAATAGAATCGAAACTGATTTCCGACATCCGTGAACAAATAGCTTAGAGAATATGATCGCGTTGGAAACCTAGACTATTCGATCTGAAAAATCCGGTATAAATTTTTCTTTTTCTTTTTTTTTCTCTTCTTTCTTCTTCCTTAATCAATTTCTCAATTCATAATCATTTTCTTATACACTCATTTGAATCTCAATTCTCATTTTCATACCCATCTTACCAAAACTTTTCAAAGATAACTACGCATCCTAACTAACCTTAACTCGCAAAGTGTTCAAAATACACTTCTATATTTCTCACACAATAACAGAATCATCGGACTCCCGTCCGAATCCAACTCAACACACGAAATCCTATATCTACATATCCATATCCTTTAACATAGTATATCAACACAATCCCCAATAATCATACACTAACTTATATCTCAATTCCATACTCAAATCACAATTCATTTTAGCATTCCATAGACAATTCCATAGAGTATATACGTCATGAATACGTGCTTACCAAATATTCCATAATACAACATCGATAATAAAATCCAATACACAATACACAATATACGAAAACCTTCACTTTCTTTCACCCGATCTTCTTCTCATCACCGTAGATGGGAATGAAGGGGTGAGCTTATAACTCGTGGGTAACAGTTTATAACAAAATATAAGCAAAATCCTTGAAATTCTTTTCTTTTATGGTCTTAGAAAGCATTTCTTTGAAATCTGTAAAGCACATTTTCTAAAAGTTCCGTTCTTGCTGTAGTCAAATCACAATTGCAAAATGTATGATTTTTAGGCTTTCAGCCATAAACCCATAGGTTGCAAAACATGAATGCATCAACTTGACAGTTCATAAATGCAATGGCAAATCACATATGCAATGCACAACACATGGCTCGAGAGTTCCGTAAACACGACGGATAAACCGAAGTTTATACCGTAAACACAACGAGTCCGATTTCGGATCTTGTAGGCCCACAAGCGGGCAGCCGGGAGAAGGCTATAATTTTCCATACGTCGACGTGCACGTGACTAACACAACGTTCCTCTCTTGCCCACATAAAAGCACATAACAATTTGTGCTCAATCAATTTATCGAATGTTTCCATACTTTCAAGCTTTTCTATCTTTTCATTCATGCAAAATGCCATAACATATTTTAATGGCATAACATGAGCATAACTCACCAATTGCAATGCAATTTCAATGATCATAATAATTCAACAATTTAATCACGTATAGACCAAAGCCAGAACAATGTATGCAAGTTATTTCTTTAAAACATAAACCAAACGTATGCAAATTCATAAAGTACATTTATTCAAAAACATAATTTGCATGAATCTTGTATTTTCTAAAGAAACATTCCGAAAGCATTTTCATAACTTATCGAATTTATCGAAAATAACGAATTTAACAATTTACGCGATTTCTTAAATCCCAACCACTAAAATGAATTTCAAAATCTTTCTTCATTTCTCAATTCATTTTAAAACTCGTAACCCTTTTTCCAAAATATTCGGAACAATAAAATTCAATACTTTCTAAATTTTCAATCAATCGCCAAATCATTTGAAAACCAAAATTGAACCTTTGTGTCATTTTTCAAAACTTTAGAAATTTTCTTAATTTATCAAACATTTAAAACTTGTATAATTTCTTAAAACAATTTCTAAAACCATTTTAAAAGTAAAGAATCTAATCATACGAAGATCAAAGACTTCAAACATTTACATAACCAACATTTTAAACAATTTCAAACGCATTCTAAATCGTACTTTTCAACATTTTAATAAACCTTATTTTTAAACAATTTCAAATGCATTTGAAATCACACTTTGTCAAACATTTTTATAAACAAGTTCGAAATCGTAACCTTTTCAAACACTTTTATAAACAATGTTGGAAATCATAAAATTTCAAATACTTTTATAAACATTAGATATTAGAAATCGAAATCTTTCAACCACTTTTATAAACAACATTTTCTAAATAATTTCAAAGTATTCTAAATCGTAAATTTTTAAACATTTGCATAAACCATTTTCTAGACAATTTCAAAGCATTCTTAGGAATCAAAACTTTCAAATATTTCCATAAACAATATTTTCTATACCCTTCCGAATTTATGCGGAAATCACAAGTTTTCAAACCTTTACATAAAACCATATTTTATAAACACTCTTAAAACTAATCGAAAATCATAACTTTTCAAACCTTTATCATATTCAAGCTTCGTCGGGTTGACCGTGCTGAGCCCGGACCCAGTCAAGACAACCCATGGGCCGATCGGTCTATTCATCAAAGATCAGTCTCCTACCTAATGGCTATGTCGAGCCCAAGCCCAATCCACGTTCTCCTCAGCCCGTCTCCATGTGAAAGACCTCCATGCACACGACGTGAAGACCTAAACCTAGCTATTGCTCCATATATAAGGTATTTTTTCCCATAATTGAGGTACGAGATCATAACCTATTCTTGGCTTTTCTTTGCATCGATTCCCACCTTCACCAGAAAACTTACTTGAGCGTCGGAGGGGCTAATCGGGACATCACCCCCGACGAGCCTTCCTTGTTTTGCAGGTATATTTATGTCGAAGAACAACGCAAAAGGTTGCCAACTCATGGATCCAAACGGCAACGCACCGTTCAGCCTGAATCCGGCAGAACCAATTGGCGCCCACCGTGGGGCCCGACTTCCGGGAACCATGTCCAGAACCACACAAATCACCCGGTGGCGGCGACGACGATTCGATGTGGCATTGTCATGCCCTCGGGCGATCTGGCGTCTAGGTTTGCAAACTGCATAATTATGCCGCCGCACCGCATGCCTCTCGACGGAATCCTCGATCCTAACGATCAACAAAGAACCTCACACCTTGGAACAGAAGAGCAGAGCGTGGTCATGGAGGATAACGTCGCACCCAAGACACACCGAATCTTCAACACCGATCAGTATGTAACCTATTCCGGCCAGGCACTCCGTCTGACGTAAAATGATCGAGGAAGCGGCCGATCTGTTGATTCGCCAGATCCGCAGGTCCAAATGCCAAGCATAACAGACGTCTGCGTGACTAACCAACATGATGACCGATCGCCACCAAACACAAAATCTAGAAAAAATCGTGGACGATCGGATTAATGCGGCTATGAGCTTCCGTCCAGACCGCTCGACGGCGCAGTACAGCTCTCCCTTTACTCCGGAGATCTTGGATAGCCTCCCAAAGACCAAGACAAAAATACCGACCCCCGAGAAATACACCGGGAAGACCGACCCCCTGGACTACCTGCAGCACTTCCAGTCCATGATGAACCTACATTGTGTCCCAGACGCTATCCAGTGTAAGACTTTCTGCACGGCCTTCCAAGAGGGAGCTCGGCGATGGTTCAACAGCTTGCCCTCGGGCTGTATCACTTGTTTCGAAGATTTCAAGGAGTTATTCTGAATCGATTACTTCTGAGTAAGCGACCCCAGAAGACAACTTTGGAGGTGATGCAACTCACCCAAGGGAGGAATGAGAGTTTGAGGGAGTTCATCACCCGGTTTAACAATGAAGCGGTCGAGGTTCCTGACCTCACTTGCTCGTCCATGCTGGCCGCGCTCATGAATAATACGAGGGACGAGGAGTTCAAGAAATCATTATCCCTCGATCGCCTCGATCCGTCCAGAAATAAGAAATAGGCGGACAGTACATTCACGAAGAAGTGCTGAAAATACGAGGCGTCGGACGGATGATCGCCGCCAAATGATAGGCGGCAATTCACACAAGCGCAAAAAACCACGAATGGAGAAGGCCACGATCGACAGGATATCGGCAGAGTTCACTCCACTAAACAAGACATATCGAAATCATCAAGCGGTGTGAGAGCGGATGGGAAAACTATCCGAGAGCCAGAAAAAATGAAGACCCCTTATAAGGACAGGAACCCTAACTTGTATTGTCGTTTCCACAGAGAGGTTGGTCACGACACAGAAAATTGTTGACGATTGAAAAAAGAGATCGAACTCCTCATTCAAAAGGGAAGGTTAGGCCGGTTCGTGAAACACGAACAAAATGCCGATCGCAAAACGGGTCGGACAGACAATAGACGACCGCCCTGGAATCGAAATGATAGAAATGAAGGGCGACAGAACACGAATACTGATGACCGACGAGAAGAGAGAGGGCGGTCAAGGGAAAGGAACTACGGAAATGCTGGGCAGCAAGAAGACCGACCGGCTGAGGTCATCAATACAATATTCGGCGAAAATGCAGCCGGGGGATCCACCACTAAAGGAAGAAAAAGATATGCCAAACAGGTCGACAAAGACTCACACACCAAAAAGCCGAAGGAGAGCGACGGGGTGATATCATTTGATGAGTCCGACCTCAATGGAGTAAGTTGCCCTCATGACGATGCCCTCGTGGTAAATCTAAATATGGACGGATACGAGGTGAAACGGGTAATGATCGACACGGACAGCTCGATCGATTTGCTGTACTATGAGGCCTTCAAGCAAATGAAGGTACCCGAGGATGCACTCTCGAAAATGGCTTCCGACCGTGATGCCATAAATAATGTTCTGGTCGAACGACTTGATCGGCCTAGCATTCAGAAAACCGAGGAAGCTCTCAACGTAAATACTGGTCGGTCGAGTTGGACAGAACCAATTACACAGTACCTTTTAGAAGGAAAACAACCAGAAGACACATCGGAAGCCAAGAAACTAAGAATAAAGGCCGCCGAGTACACAGTAGTTAACGGCACTCTGTATAAGAAGTCCTATGACTGGCCGCTGCTTCGATGCTTGAATGAGGAAGAAGCCGAAGCGGCAATGGTCAAGTCCACGAAGGATGTCGAAAATCACATAGGGGCGTAATGTTGGCTCACCGATTGATCAGACAGGGGTACTACTGGCCAAAAATGAGAAGAGATTGTCAAGAAAAGGTCGACCGATGTGAGGCCTGCCAGAGAAACAGCAGCCTGTCCCACCAGTCGACCGAGCGAATGCAAATCGTGAGCCATCCTATCCCTTTCGCCGATGGGAATGGATATCTCGGGGCCTTTCCCTCTCAGTCCCGAGCAAAAGAAATTCCTGATAGTGGCAGTGGAGTATTTCACCAAGTGGGTAGAAGCGGAGTCTGTCGCTACAATCACCGAGGGGAAGGTGGAAAGTTTCATTAAGAAAAATATACTATGCCGCTTCGGGATTCCTATGGTGTTGGTCACAGATAATGGTCGACAGTTCGACAACTGCAAGTTCAGAGATTTCTGCGACCGACTAAAGCTCAAGCTACGGTTGACTTCGGTAGCCCATCCCCAAAGCAACGGTCTCGTGGAGAACACCAATAAAAAGATAATGAGCGCCCTCAAGAAGCGCCTGGACGGCCGAAAGACCTGGGTGGAAGAAATAGATGAAGTATTGTGGGCATATAGAACCACACCGAAAGGAGCCACAGGGGAGACCCCGTTAAGGATGACCTTCGGGACAGAAGCCCTGGTTCCAGTAGAAGCGGCATTGCACAATCAGAGGGTGTCGGGCTATGAAGAAGAGCGGAATGATGAAGCCCGCAGAGTGGAGCTCGTTCTCCTTAGCGAGGATAGAGAAAGGCGTGCCGCCGCTCGAAGCCATCGTGCAAAAGGCGACCAAGTTCTATAATGTAAGGTCGTCGAAGCGATGTAAAGGTAGGTGGATGCGTCTACGAAAAGCCGAGGCGGCCGAAAGCATCCAGAAAGCTCGGGCGGGGCGTGGGAAGGATCCTATCGGCGATTAAGCAAGTCGGGTGGTTCTTACATCCTCGGCGATGAGAAAGGGAAGATTCTACCGAGGCCTTGGAACTCGCGAAATTTGAAGGCTTTCACCAATAGATAAGTTTTATTTTAGTTAATCCTCCCTTATTACCATTTTTGTATGCAACGCGTGGGAACCTTTTTCCTGTCCCTGCCAGACAGGTTTTTTAACAGCCCATGCCTTTGTTATCATCAATAAAGCGATTTTCAGATTTCTCGGCAATGTAAAGCTTCATTATGCATGACAAAGAATAAAAATTCAATCAACCATCGCCATCTCCCGGCACTCGCCATAGGCCGACTTCGATCGGTCGGGTCGCCAGGACGAGATCCCTGGGTCCCTCGCCATCGCCATTGCCCGGCATTCGCCATAGGCCGACTTCGGTCGGTCGGGTCGCCAGGACGAGATCCCTGGGTCCCTCGCCATCGCCATTGCCCGGCATTCTCCATAGGCCGACTTCGGTCGGTCGGGTCGCCAGGACGAGATCCCTGGGTCCCTCGCCATCGCCATCGCCATCGCCCGGTATTCTCCATAGGCCGACTTCGGTCGGTCGGGTCGCCAGAACGAGATCCCTGGGTCCCTCGCCATCGCCATTGCCCGGCATTCTCCATAGGCCGACTTCGGTCGGTCGGGTCGTCAGGACGAGATCCCTGGGTCCCTTGCCATCGCCATTGCTCGGCATTCTCCATAGACCGACTACGGTCTGTCGAGTTGCCAAGACGAGATCCTTGGGACCCCGAATCGAACTCTACTATACGTCGACTTTGAAATCGACCGACTATGAGCAATTTCATCGTAACTCAACATACATTGAAAGTAAAGAGTATGAATACGGAAAGAGACATCAGAAAGAAATGAAGCAAAGGTAAAGATTATATTGATAAAGTGGCCCCGGTCACAAGCCCGACAAGGTGAGCTTCAAAACTCCGTAGAGGGAGAATACTCGGGGGAGTATACAGGGGAAGCCCCGGAATCAGGAGGGAAAGTCGAAGCGGGGACAGAAGCATCATCAGGAGGAAGCTCTTCCTCCTCAGCCGAGCTAAGGTCCATCTCTTCATTCGGGATCGGTCCCCGCTCCTCCAGAGCTCTCTCCGTCACTTCCTCTAGAGAAAGGCCAAGAGCGGTAGGAAGCAACGGCTCGGCAAAGTTCTCGAACGAAGGACCATCCGACCCCTTAGGAACGCAGGCGTTATAACAATTCTTCAGGATCATGAGGGCCAGGTCGCAAGAGTACTCCAAGCACTCGTCCTGCAAGAATCGCCTTTGCCACCGCAGGATCGCCTCAATCCTTTGTTCCTTCAAGGAGGCTTGCGCCCTCCTCAACATGTCCTCGGTTTGGGCATGGTCTCGGAGAGCTTTCTCCTTCAGCACCCTCTCCGACTCCCACTGCCCCCGCAATACTGTATACTCCTCGGACAGCTTGCTCCTCGCCGCCATCTCCTTGGTGAGCTGAGCTCTCAAGGCACGCATCTCCTCCTCCCCTATATCAACCTGGGCTTTCAAAACATTTGTTGCCTCCTCCCGAATCTTCTTCTCCTCCTCTAAAGAAGAATTACGAGCCTTGAGAAGGTCTCCTCCTCTTACGCCTTGGCTCGTCCTTCAAAGCTCAGATTTGCTCCTGCAGTCCCGAACTTCCCGATCCAGAACCTCCAGACGCTGCACCGTCTCGAATGACATCATCGAGCTCCATAGGCAACCACGCAGAGTAGAGACCCCATATCCTCATTACTCCTTCCGACCAATTTCTCCCCTTCCGCGGGAGGAGTAATCCTTTCCATGATATGCCGAGACACGTCGAAGTCAATAATCAAGGAGTCCCTGGGCAGCTTGATCAGAGACTCCCACTACCCGGCGTCACCCGTTTTCTCCTTTCCCTTGAGTTGGCCCGAAAGACGGGGAGATTGATTGACCACCGCAGGACGAGCAACCACCAAAGGACGAGGAGATTGGACGGGGGCTTCGACGGCCCTCCTTCTCTTCAGAGGCCGTTCGACCTCCTCCTCTTCCTCGATTATAAGCAGGCTCGGACCAGGCGGGACGATCACAGCGGGCACCGCAAATGGCTCGGGGATGGTAGGCGGAGCATTCTGTTGTCCAGAAGCGATGGGCCGAGCAACCGCTGAACTAGCCTCTCCCCTATCCGCCTGTCCTTGGGGCTCCGAAAATTCAGCGACCTTATGCTTACCCTTGCCAGACTTGGGAGGGCCGGGGAAAGCATGAACCTTGACCATGGCTGCGCAAAAAAAGAAAGCAAGTTAGAAATCGAACAAAAACCTACAAGCAAGGAAAACAATTCAACCATGAGGGGTCAACCAGGCGGAGCGGTTTTCTCTCCTAGCCCGCTAACTCGTGGCGGGGGATCAATCAGAAGCGAGTCGACTGAGACCCCTCCGCCGTATCCCGAAATAAGCCGAGCGAAGTTATACTGGCCGAGCTCCTTTATACGGCCGACCACTTCTCGTTCCTCTCTAGAAAAGAACAGACTTGATGAGTCATTCAATCGCTCGGCTTGGGGATACCTCCACGGCTGGGACTCGGAAGCAGCCCCCGGTGGCTTCACGAAGAAGTATTTAGTTCGCCAGCCAGTAATTTTGCTAGACGTCCCGGCTGGGCGATATCGGGCATCCTTATACATCAGGGAAGGGATCCCACCCCCAGAGCTCGGACTCTGGCTCATTCTCAAGAAGTGACGCAAGATGTCGATTGAAGGCGGACAGCCAAATTGGTGGCACAACAAAGCAAGCCCATTTATGAACCTCCACCCATTCGGAAGAATCTGACTCGGCCTTAACTGGTATCCAACGCACACTTCATCCACGATCGGCGTATACGGTAGCCTCAGGCCGCCGACCGAGAAAAAATACTCCGAAACGGCGAACCACCCACCTGCACTATCGCCAATTCCTTTATTCCCCGAGGCCAACCTAGGCTCCCAATCCCGAGGAATGTTATTCCTAAGAATCGACCGCCTCAACTCCGCCACGGACATCCTCGATCTACCTTTGGGCAGCTCCCTCACCACCAGCCCATCTTTCCGCTCTCTTGTCGCAATCTCTTCAACATCTCCCAACCTCGACATCGCAATCGCCCCAACCATAACCTCCGACGACCTCTCGTCAACACTATCGCTTGAAGAAACCCCACTCCGGGAACCAGTAGACGGCATGACTCACTAGGAGGAAATTTAGAAGAGGAGAATGAAGGAAACGGACGTACCTATTTAGTGGAAAAAGATCGGAGGTTTTCGCAACGCCAAAGAAAACTTCTGGAAACTGAAAGTAAGAGAGTGCGGAGGAAAGCAAGAAAACAGCAAGAATGAAATGAGAGTGAAGAAACGCAAACCGTCTGTCGGCCCTGAAAATTTATAGGGAAAGCGTTTTAAACGCGATCCAGCGAAAACTCGACGCGTGGAGAGAATCCAGGCTGCTCCTGGACACGCGTCTCGATCTGAACGGGAACCGATTAGGGTTAATCGAAATGCGAAGGCGCGAGGGGTGAAAGGACGTGAGGGACAGGTGGTAACGGCTACAAAGACGATACGTTTGATTCGAAAAGCTGTCGACGGCGTGCGTCACAATAATAAATGCCTCAAATGCCTTCACGCGCCCGCTAATGGAGACAACTAGTCGGCACTCGACCAATTGAAACTACCCGGGCCGTCCCATGGCCGGGCTATAACAACATTGCCGACCGACCGATCATTCCATTTAGTCGACCAATGACGAGATATGTCTCGAAGGCTCAACCAATCGTCTGACCCTGGTGATCCTATGATCGAGCTATACAACCTCTGATACTCCTCCCCTTCTCTTCGCCGCACTCGAGGAGTAGGGGGGCTTATGGTCGGGTTGACCGTGCTGGGCCCGGACCCAGTCAAGACGACCCATGGGCCAATCGGTCCATTCATCAAAGATCAGTCTCCTACCTAATGGCTATGTCGAGCCCAAGCCCAATCCACGTTCTCCTCAGCCCGTCTCCATGTGAAAGACCTCCATGCACACGACGTGAAGACCTAAACCTAGCTATTGCTCCATATATAAGGTATTTTTTTCCATAATTGAGGTACGAGATCATAACCTATTCTTGGCTTTTCTCTGCATCGATTCCTACCTTCACCAGAAAACTTACTTGAGCGTCGGAGGGGCTAATCGGGACATCACCCCCGACGAGCCTTCCTTGTTTTGCAGGTATATTTACGTCGAAGAATAACGCAAAAGGTTGCCAACTCATGGATCCAAACGGCAACGCATCGTTCAGCCTGAATCCGGCAGAACCAAAGCTCAATATCATTTATCGAATGCTCTTTTTCGAATATACGAAATGTCATGGAATCTTTTAAGGCATAACACAATGTATTTTTGCAATTCGACAAAAGTTCATATATTGAATCAATAATGATTTTTCAAATCATTCATACAATGATGCAACATTTACGATGCAATTGAAATTAGAAAATCTCTTTGTTTAAAGAAGGCAGTAGTGGCTTATAAATTCTATTATAAACAGGTACCCACCTCGAATCGATGCTAGAAACTTATTCCTCGCTCCAATTTGTCCATTGATTCCTTCTTTCTTCCAATTTAACTTCACCTAAAGCAATTTCACCCAAATTCAACATCATAAATAACTTAATCCTCAAATTGAACTTAGAAAACATAAATCCCTCATATATTCAAGCTTTCTAAATTACAAATTTCCAAAAGCCCCAAATTCCAACTTTGGACATAAACCCTAATTAATTTCCATCCAAAACTAAACCCATAATATTAAGCAATCAACAAAATTAACTTCATACTCCACAAACCTATACCATTTTCTATATTTTTAAACCAGAAATTCATCAAAATTCACAGATCTCAAAATTTCGCATCTTACCTTCTCTCACACCATTTTCAAATTTTTGGGCTCCATAAGAAGCTTTCATCTTCTTCTTCACCTTTCCTTTGAAAAGCACCAAAACCCTCAAGAAACTTGGAGAAACTGAACCTTTGAAGCTCTTTTCTTCTTCTCTTGGTTCTTCTCCACCAAACAAGCTTTCTCTCTCTCTCCTCTTATTTCTTTTAAGTCTTTTGGGCAATAATCGTGATTCTCCTCCAACCAACTACAGCCCCCTTGCTTTTATAGTGCCAGGTCAATTAATGAATAAGGAATGACCCATAAGCCCCTCCATTTAAGCCTATAAACTTAACCCTTTAAGTAAACTTCCAAAATTGCCCCTTCATTGGTCTTTAAAACTGACATCTTGTCTGATTATTTTGATCAGGTAAATGAAGTAATTTGATAAAACTTTCTTCTAAATAAATGTTCCTCTATGTCTTACGAATCAATCGCTTCAAGAATCGGATCGATCAGAGCTCTATAGCTCAAGATATCTCCAAAATACTGAAGTTTCTTCTTCAGACTCGAGGCTGAACACTACACCTAACTTCCGACCCATATTTGGAAGTCTTAGAGGCTCCATTGTCGATCGGCTCCTTCATAACTTTTGTAGCCTCATCTCTCTAGTTTAATTAGAAATAAGAATGAACTGAATCCGAGCTCTAGAAATCGAGATATCTCCAAAATACTGAACACTGCTCAGCCATTACAACACCGGGACTGAACACTATACTGAACTTCCGACCTATATTTGGAAGTCTTAGAGGCTACATTATAGCTCGGCTCCTTCATAACATTTGTATCCCCATGTCTCTATTTTCATTAACAACAAGAATCAACTCAATCCGATCTCTAGGGAGCTCTAGCGACCTATAAAACTGAACACTGTTCAGCCATTACAACACCGGGACTGAACACTACACTGAACTTCCGACCGATATTTGGAAGTCTTAGAGGAGACATTATCGATCGGCTCCTTCAGATGAATTGTAGATATATGTCTCTAGTTTAATTTCAAAAAATAATCAACTCAATCCGAGCTCTAGCGAGCTCTAGCGACCTATAATACTGAACAATGCTCATACCATTACAAAGCTGAGACTGAACTCTATACCTCACTTCCGACCCGTATTTGAAAGTCTTGGAGGCTACATTGTCGATTGGCTCCTTCATAACATTTGTAGCTCCATCTCTCTAGTTTAATTTCCAATAAGAATCAACTCAATCCGAGCTCTAGTGATCGAGATATAGTCAAAATACTGAACATTGTCCAGTCCTTACAACACCAAGACTGAACACTACACTGAACTTCCGACCTATATTTGAAAGTCTTAGAGGCTACATTATAGCTCGGCTCCTTCATAACATTTGTAGTCTCATCTCTCTAGTTTAATTTCCAACAAGAATCATATTGATCAGATGTCGGATGAAGAAGTTATGTTCAAAAGAGTGAAGGGAGGTCAGAGCTCGGCCAGAAAAATCAAAGCTCGGCGAATCGAAGATCGATTCGCCATCGAGGTCGGTCGGCCAACAGAGGTCGGCTCGGCCAACAGAGGTCGGTCGGCCATCAGAGGTCGGCTCGGCCATCAGAGGTCGGTCGGCCAACAGAGGTCGGCTCGGCCATCAGAGGTCGGTCGGCCAACAGAGGTCGGTCGGCACCCAATCCGACCTTCAAACTTCAAACCCTCATAACTTTTGACTCCGAGCTCCAAATTAGACACGGTTTGTTTCGTTGGAAAGATAAAAGATAGATCTACAATTTTCAAGAAGGACTCAAAAGCAAACTTGGACTCTAAAGGGATCAAAAGTTTACACAAAGATGACTGATCGATAATTTCTCAACAGTACAAAAACTTGCAAACATCATAACTTTTGATCCAGAACTCCAAATTTGACAAACTTGGTGTCTATGGAAAGGTAAAAGAACCCTATACAACTTTCATGAAGGCCTTAAGAATTAGATCGAACTCTAAATGGGTCAAAAACTTTACACAAAGCTGACTGGTCGGTCAGCTTTACACTAAACAGCATCAGAACTTCTAAAAATCATAACTTTCTACTCCCTTGTCCAATATTTTCGTGCTTTATATCAATGGAAAGATAAAAACATAATCTACCACTTTCATTAAGACCACTTTGGCTAAATCCATCTAAATCAATACAGATTTGCCATAGAAGTCTCTAAGCACCATTCCAACACATAAACTTCTCATATCAACACATCAACTTCACATATTCACCCACTACCGCAAACTCTTCAACTAATTCATCTCAAACACAATTCAACTCTCCAATAAACTATTCCAAAGTCATTTCCCCATATCAAACTCAACACCAAAGGATATGCGCATATACATTTCTCTTTCACAAAAGTCATACACAATCTTACTCTTAATAACATTTTTCAAATCAAGTAAAATACACTTAACTTTCAAAGATCATAACTTTCAATCCCGATATCGAAAAATAACATACTTTATGGCTACAAAAAGCTCTCAACATAATCTACAAATTTCATGTAGATCATTTTCTCAAAATCTGCCTAAATCAAAAGTCAACTCTTTACTCCAAAAATTCAAACTTTTCAAATTTTCTTCAAAACATAACACTTTCACCAATCATTTCTTGCTTTTCAACTCCCATTTCAATCAACTAATTCATTTTAACTTTCATAACTCATACAACTCTACTCAAATTTCAAAGTCATCAAAACCAATCACTTCATTTCTCATCAATCTCCTTTAAATACAATAACATCTACAACACAATACCTATACAAACACACTCATTAAATTCCATTTTAATAATTCTAATTTCCATCAAAAGATCGGGGTCCAACACTCTTCATCTTTTTTATGTTTATATTATCCTTATACCATATCATGTATAGATTGGCATGATGATTTGGATATTTTGCTTCCGCTGCAAATAAGATTTCTAAAAGGTTTTGAAATCTACCGGTTCTCCAAATATGGCATGCTTTCTTTTTCCAATCCAACAAAACCACCGCCACCTGCTCCAATAAGGGCTTGCTCGAAGACCAAAAGGTTCTTCATGAGGGATTGTAATTTAGGGTTGTTTCTTAAGTTGGGTCTAAGCCATCATGGCAATTTAGATAGGTTTAAGGATATAGAAATGGATGCAAAAGGGATACATATGGTGGTTGTTGTGAAGGGTTCTAAAAGGACAAAAGATGGGAGAAATTAGTGAAGTCAGTGGGGGATGATGGGTAGTGGTGATTATAGGAGTGTAGAGGGGGGAGAGCCATTAATGCATTGAGATTTTCCTCCATTTTTTCTTCTTCTCCTATCTCTTTGCTACTCTTCCCATTAGGTGAGGACGATTCCTAAATCAAACAAATGTGAAATCGCCTATACACATTACCAAATTCACATAAGCTTTTTATATTAAATCTATGTAACCAGCAAAAAACAGGCAAAAACACAAACAAACAAAAGAAGCTCGAAATTTAACCTTAGAAGCAAACGTTGTAACACATACAAAGAGGGAGAAGGACACTGATGATCGAAGGTTAGGTAGGAACAGGTGCTTAGAGAGAGTGTGAAAATGAAGTTTCTAGAAGAGATGCTCTGGTTATCAAATCACTTAAAGGGAGATGGATGAGTTTTTATTGAATCACTAGAGAAGGATTTTTTCATCCTTAATTTGTGACATTTATTCTGGACGAGTGCGGAATAACTAAAGGTAGGGGGTGATGGCTTTAGATATTTTGCAAATTCTAGGAATAACTAAACCTTATGAATATCTATTATGCATAATTTTTTCAACCAAACAAAGTAGCAACTTATTACCAATAATAGATTAGGAATGGAATAGCCATTCCTCTCATCCAAACACTCCATTAAAGTTTTGGGGAAAATGGAATTAGGGTATTGTGTTTGATTTAAAAGAGTTTGGTACTGTTGGTGTAACACCCGAATACCACCTGAGAGGATATACAAATGCCACACAAAACAGTCCTAAAACATACCAAGATATTCCAGAAATTCATTGAAAATAAGATAACATACTTCACATTCAAACTTTACTGAGATATATACAGAAAATCATATAGCACTCATCATATACAAGCCTTACATACAAATCCTTCTTGTATTATAGTTATTACAAACCATTTATACAAAACACAATATGTTTCAACACATTGAAATACAACTTAACACCTAAACATCATACATTGAAATACAACTTAACACTTAAACATAACATTTTTCAAAATCATATCAAATCATTCATTGGCCACTACAGTTGTCCCAGCCTTAAGTCTTCTTATCAAAACCTACATGGAGGCAAAACCACCGTGATAAGCATATAGCTTAGTGGGGAATAACTAAATAGGATACATAATGGAAACTGTTTCTAACAGTCGACTAACATTCACATGCACTGAATCGGGTCATATCATAAGCAATCTTTAATTTTTCATATTAAAGAGCAATTCAAAAGTTATTTGTCTCAGAACATAATGTAGTTCGTCAGTACAGAACATTCTTGCATCATAACAAAACATATAAGTATCATAATAGAATGTACAAGTCTCAGAACAGGATATAATTGTGTCATAATAGAATATAACTTGTATCAAATAAGAGTATATCTTATATCAAATCAGAACTTATCTTGTATCATATCAGAACTTATCTTATATCATATCAGAACATATATAGAAAAATAAAACAAAGTAGTCTGCTAGTACTTTTTACAAAAGTGGTTAACGGGACCAGAACAGAAGATATCTATGATTGGTATCTCAAAAACAGAAGAGACTTAAGTCTCTGAAACAGAAGACACTGAAGTGTTTAAGATCAGAAGACACTGGAGTGTCTATATACAAAAGACACCTTAGTATCTAGTTACAGAAGCAGTTGCAGACCCTTCTAAGTATGTCTATTTACCCATAACTAGGACTTGGCAGTTTTAAAAACAAAACATTTCATATTTTAGAATCACATGTAAGTGATGTAATGCATAACATATGACTTTATTCCATTTTGCTCAAATTTAACATATTCATTCACATTTGATCAAACTTAACATACCTTATAAATATAAACATTTGCAATACTGCACCAATGAATACATTAAGTAATTACACATTACATGTATTCACACAAGTTTCTAATTCACAAACATTCACAACTAACACATTACTTATGTTCTTTAAATCACATTAGCATTTATAAGTAAACGTCATTCCTTTAACAAATTATAAGTTCCAAAATTAGATACTTTGTTATCAATTAACACCTTCCTTAAGTTATTACTTCAATTAATAATCAAAACCTTATTCAACCTTTAATTAACTAATTCCACATCAAATTAGGTTCATTTTACATCGTAATCAAGTCCAATTACACCATTAGAAAGTGTGTTAACCTTATATAGTCCATCAAATGTACAAAACCAACTTTTTTTCCTTCTAAAACATTTTTCATGACTGTGGGAAGGTGCCATATAAATCCCACCATTGTAGGATGAGTGAACCAAAGGTTCACTCACTCATAACCTTCATTTTGTTTCCCTACTCTATCTAACACACCTTCACCAAAGTCTATCAATTTCACTTCAATTCTACCTTATTCATGCTTCAATCCCTGATCAAATTCATGTCCATTCTAATTCAAAAATCATTCATTAGGCAACCCACAAATCATTATCTTTCATACATCAAAACCAAAACAAAATTTGCCATACAAGGATCACTTTTCCAACACTCATTTATCATCATCTTAACACATATTTTATGCCAACTCAATCATCATATAACTTGTATTAATACATGCTATCAAGTTTAGAATTCCCTTACATGTTTAACTTCAAGTTCGTTCTTTAAAGAACAAGCTAAACTAGCCTTCATGTAACCAGAACACTTCTAGGATCAAGGTGAAATTAGGATGATCTTAGCACCCAAAAGAGAGTAGCATAGAGGATAGCATGGGTAACTTTTTTAATGCAATATTTGGTAAAGAGTACAATGTGATAATGCACAAAATTGCAGCAAAATTTAGAGCAAAAAGAGGGATGATTTTGGTGGAGATGCATGAATGAAGGCCGCAGAGAACTTCCTGTTGGAATTATGCCCATGACCTAATCGTTATGTAATAGAATGAACACTTTAGTTTTGTAATTATTAATTTTGATTAATAACATGGCAAATGATTTTATTATCATATTATGTTTATTGTTTTTATTCTAATATGATAAGTCCTTGATTAAATTTATACACTTGTCATCATAATAGAGATTATGATAATAAGAGTCAAGTCTTTAGGATTTAATCTAAAATATTTTGATCATAGGATCATCAAATAAGGACTTTAATGATCTAGTTAGATCAATATATTTGTAATAATATCTATTGCATATATATTATTAGATCTCATTTACTAAGTTACATATGTAGATGATGCATATAGAGATATGATCATTGAACTGACCAAACTGAGAATTCCCAATAGTTAATATTACCTATAAACTGTCAAGTGAGATATTCTCATAAGGATTTAAATGTATATTTTTCCTTTGACCTAAGATCATCATAGTAATCAATAGGTTACTTATTATGTTTTGATGTCGGACACCTAGTGTGTAAAAATGGTACTTGAATGATCATTGGATGTAATTAAGTACCTATCTGATTAATGGTGAGTCAAGATAGGATCCATCGACTCTAGGTAATGAGTTTGAACTCTATGTTGTCATTGATCTTAATAATTGTTTAAGATCTTGGCCAGGGCGATTGAATGAGTGAGAAAAGGAGTTTTCTAAGTCATTCACCAATCATTAATGATCGACATGTAACATAGTTGGTTATCTAATAAGGTTTGACAATTAAACCATACGTTAGGATAATCTGAAGTTGTAATGATGGAAGGTAATAATACATTATCCTTAACTAGGTAAAGTTGCTACTTCACACTATCTGGTCGTTGAGAAGTGTTGCTAGACGCCAACCTTGATTAGTAATTAATTAGATTAATTACTACAGACTTAGTGATGAACCTATGTGATCATACACTTACGAGTGTAATATTTTTCGTTTATGATTATTTAATTTATTATGAGATAATTTATTAAATAATCTAGATGGCATATTATTATATTTTTTAGCACAAAAAATATAATTAATATTGGTAATTCTCTTGTACAAAATAAATGAATAAAATAAAATAGTTTTATTTTTATTTTATTTTATAATATTTTTATCATATAAAATTTTATAGTAGGCTCAATACTAAATAGTCCCCTGGTTGTCAGTTCGTTCCTATTTGTATAATTTAATTTATCCATTCAAGTGACAGAGAATTAATTAATTCTATACTCCCTAGGTAGTCTAGGCCAAAATATAAAATTAAATAATTTTCCTCACACATACATCATATGCAATAGAAAATATTATTTATTCTGAACTACAAGTTACACAGTTATCGTGTCATTCCTTGTAAACAAAAATAAATATTATTATCTATTTGAGTGGAAAATTTCTTTTGATAAAATATCATATATTATATCAAAATAAAATCTATAATCTTAAAGGTCAAGATTTTATGTTATTAAACAACTTTAATAACACTAGTGATCATGTCACCTTATAACTAACATTTAACACCATGTTATTTCAATTATATTTAACACTCAATTATATTTAACACCATGCTATTTCAATTATTTAATTTCATATTTTGGCCTAGACTACCTAAGGAGTATAGAATTAATTAATTCTCCGTCACTTGGATAGATAAATTAAATTATACAAATAGGAATGACCGACAACCAGGGGACTATTTAGTATTGAGCCTACTATAAAATTTTATATGATAAAATATTATAAAATAAAATAAATAAAACTATTTTATTTTATTCATTTATTTTGTACAAGAAAATTAATAATATTAATTATATTTTATGTGCTAACAAAAAATATAATAATATGCCATATGGATTATTTAATAAATTATCTCATAATAAATTAAATAATCACAAATGGAAAATATTATACTCATAAGTGTGTGACCACATAAGTTCATCACCAAGATGGTAACAATTAATCTAATTAATTACTAATCAAAGTTGGCGTCTAGCAACACTCCTCAACAACCAGATAGTGTGAAGTAACAACTTTACAAAGATGGAACCTAGTTAAGGATAATATATTATTACCTTTCATCATTATAGCTCCATATTGTCCTAAGATATGGTTTAATTGTCAAACCTTATTAGATAACCAACAATGTTACATGTTGATTATTAATGATTGGTGAATGACTTAGAAAACTCCTTTTCTCACTCATTTAATCGCCCTAGGAAAGGTCTTGAAACAATCATTAAGATCAATGACAACATAGAGTTCAAACTCATTACCTAAAATCAATGGATCCCATCTTGACTCACCACTAATTAGATAGGTACTTAATTACATCCAATGATCATTCAAGTACCATTTTTACACACTGGGTGTCCGACATTAAAACATAATAAGTAACCTATTGATTACTATGATGATCTCAGGTCAAAGGAAAAATATACATTTAAATCCTTATCAGAATATCCCACTTGACAGTTTATAGATAATATTAACCATTGGGAATTCTCAGTCTGGTCAGTTTAATGATCATATATCCATATGCATCATCTATATATGTAACTTAGTAAATGAGATCTACTAATGTCTATCTAATAGATACTATTACATATGTATTGATCTAACTGGATCATTAAAGTCCTTATTTGATGATCCTATGATCAAGAACATTTTTAGATTAAATCCTAAAGACTTGACTCTCATTATCTAAATGTTGGGACCCGATCCGGGAACCGGATCCCAACCGAAAAGCAGAAATGGAAACAAAAACATAACGAAAAACGCAGCACAAATAAAAGGGAAGGCGAATCGGATAACAAAGCTAAATACAAAGCGAGTGAAAATCAGAACCGGAAAACGAAAAGTAACCAAGCGAATCCGAAATTAAACGAACGAAAGAGAAAGAAGCAACATGGAATCAAAATGTGAATCGAAAGCGGATCAAAAATCAAAGAATACAAAGGAAGCCAAATCGAATAGCATAATAAATGTCCGACATCCCTGAATACAATACAAAGACAAAACGATCGCGTTGGAAAACTAAAACTAATCCAATCCGAAATCCGGTATAAATTTTTTTTCTTTTTTTTTTCTTATACTCATTTATCAAACTCATACAAAGCAATCTTATATCCTTTTTCTTGGACATTCTTTCTCATGCCAAATCTCAACTCTTAACCATATTCTTATACATTGGTATTAATCCCAAAATTCATATTCATACTAATTTTTATCGAAATTTCGGCAACATAACGGCTGCCTTTGACCTAACCCAAAACCTGCAATGGTTCAAAATACATTTCTAAAATTTTCATTCAAACATACAAACATCAAAATCCACCGGACCCTCCGTTCGGGATCTCAGCAGATAAACCCAAACCTATTTCTAAAACACTTTCATAATTGTAATTCAATCTACTATTCTCATAGTTCAATCTCATTCCCAAACTCATACACAATTCCATAGACAATTTCATACTCTCATACATTCATTCATAATCTTCATACATTCTGAAATACATCATAATCACTTACTTAACGGCAATTCAAGTCATTTACAAAATATTACAAATCTCAATTCACATAACAATACAGACGATGCAAAATCAGACCAAACGTCTTGATAATCTTCCATCCGATCTCCTGCTTAAAACCTGGAGATGGGGATGAAAGGGGGTGAGCTCGAAAGCTCGTGGATAATATATTTATAAATTGAACAATAAGCAAAAAGCTCATTTTCAAGAAGTTTGTCATTTTTAAACATTTCACGGTAGAAACCTATCACATCTTATCTTTCAAATCTTTCACTTTTCAAACCATTCATAAAACATTTCCAAAATCTTACATTTGCAAATCTTATCTTCTCATTTCTCAAAATTCTCAATTCTTTCTTATTTCAAAATCAAATTTAAAAACATGAATGCATCACACTTAGAAACTAAACAAAAGCACATAACACATCAAATGGTGCTGCTCGGTCCAAAATAGAGCGTCTCGCACATTCTCGCATAATGGTCCTGCGATCGTGAATAGAACGTATTACACTTTCCCGCAAGATAATGGTCCAGTTATAGCCGTGAAAGGAGTCCAAATCGGAGCTCCATGCCACTAGCAGCAGCCGGAGAAGGCTATAAAGCGGACAAGTGCGACTCGTCCCACGATGGGACCCGACCAAACCCACATAACACATAATTGAAATCAATAATTGAATTGCCAAGGCACTTTTCAAATCTTACTTTTAAACTTTTATATCATAACATCAAATAGTGTCAATACTTGACACATTCCCATAACACATGAAAATCATATAACAATTCTAATGCAATTCAAATCATCAATTTAATCACATATCACAATCAATCAAAAATTCATAACCATGAATGCAATAATTCCTTTGAATCATTATTCAAACTTATTCAAAATTTACAAAGCACATTTCTCAAATTATTCAAATAATTCTAAAACCCTGAATTTCATAAACCTTGCATTTTCTAAAAATCATTTCCACAATAAGGAATTTAATCCTTCGAAATCATAATTTTTCAAACATTTATATAAACATTAATTTATCAAAAATTCACTTCTTAAATTTTCAATTTCACATGCTTAGCTTAAAATTTAACCAATAAATATACTACCCATCTCGAAATGATGCTAGGAACTCGTCCCGATCATCAATTTGATCCTGGCTTCTTTCCTTCTTTCAATTAAAATTGACCTAAGCCATAATCATCCAAATTCCACATCATAATTTGCATAATTTTCAAAATTAACTATAGGAAATTCATAATCATCATATTTCCAAGCTTTCTAAAACCAGAATTTCTAAAATCTCCAAATTTCAAATTTGACCTAAACCAATTCATTCAAATTCAACCTCATAAATAACTTAATTACTCAAATTAAAATTAAAAAACACTAATTCCATATAAAATCAAGCTATCTAAATCATCAATTTTCAAAACCCCCAATTTTCAAAATTGGCCTAAACCAATTTACACAAATTCAACATCATAAATCACAATTTCTTCAAAATTGATTTCATATATCACCAATCCATAATATTTTCCATGATTCTACACTAACAATTTCCAAAAACCCCAAATTATGAAATTTGGGCATAATCTCAATTAAATTTTCATCCAAAATTAAACACAACCTAAGGCATATACATCAAAATTGACTTCATATATCACATACCCATATCATTTTCCATGTTTCTCAACCAAAAATTCATCAAAATCTCAAAGCTCAAATTTTTCTCTTACCTCTTTTCTTCTTCAAATTTCGGATTTCTTGGTTCCCAAAGCAAGCTTCCTTCATTTTCCATCTTTTTCCTTTGAAACTAACTTAAAACTCATGCTAAAAGCTTCAAAAATTCGAAAAATAGAATGTTCTCTCTTCTTTCTCCATATACGAAGCTTCTCTCTTCTCTTCTCCTTATTCTTCTTTCATTTTCTTCTGATTTTTCAGCCACCTTCGTGGCTTTATTTGGCTTAAAACGACATCCCCTCTTGTGTTTCTGCCATGTCACTTAAGTGAGGGGTAATTGACCAAGTTGCCCCTTCTTTTAAGTGAAATCCCAAAATACCCCTGCATAGGATTTTCAAAATCTGATAGCTTGCGTCCTGTTTTCAAGCATCTAAACGAAATAATATGGATAAACTTTCTTCTTGAAAATTGTTCATCTAGATCATACGAATCCAACGCCACTGACCGCGCTCAATTCGGATCAGAAACGAAGAATTTATAGCCAAAATACTATCAGATCTTCACAAAATCCGAGACTGAACATTAACATAACTTCAGCCCAGAAATTGACAATCTTAGGGATGCACTTAAATTTCGATCCCTTCACATGATTTGTAGCCCCATATCTTAATTTTATTTGGCCTTAAGAATCAACTCAATCGGAGTTGTACAGCTCCCGAATTTCGTAAAATACTGAATCATGTTCAGAAAATTGTCCAACTTATAACCTATAACCAAATCTCTTACTTTGGTTCAATCAATCTCTTTCCATTTAATCTCCTAAAAATCATAATTCTTCATAAAAATGAAATTAATTATTTTAGGAATCCAACGCTTCGAGAATCAAATCAATCGGATGTCGGACGAAGGAATTATAAGCAAAAGATTACAAAAGGGATCGGATTAAAAACAAAGTAACGGAACTTCAAAACCGAACTTTTCAAAAATCATATCTCTCGATCCCGAACTCGGAATTTTACAAATTTGGTGTCAATAAAAAGATCAAAGGAAGCTCTACAACTTCCCTAAAGTACTCAAAATCAAATTAGGTCTCAAAAGAGGTCAGAAACTCAATCAAAGATTCTGTCCAAAACAGCTTTTCCTAAACGACTTCCAATTTTTAATCGCTCATAACTCCTATCTTCGATATCGAAAAATTGCAAATTTTATATCAATGGAAAGATAAAAACATCATCTAAAACTTTCATGAAGACTACTTACTCCAATTCAGACTAAATCTATACGACAAGTGGCCTCGAAGCATAGAACACACAAATCTATACTTAATAGCATTTTCAAAACAAAGCATATCTTCGGAAAATCATATCTCTCAATCCCGACATCGAAAAATAGCAAACTTTATGTCCACAGAAAACTCTTAACATAATCTACAAGTTTCATGTAGATCATTTTCTCAAATTTTGCCTAAATCAAAAGTCAACCCTCAAAGGCCAAAAAGTCAAACTTTTCACAAATTTTCATTTTTTTACACTTTCTCTCTTTATTTCTTGATTTTCAACTCAATTTCAACCAACTCATCCACTTTTGAATATTTCTTATTTTTATTTCAAAATCGGGGTCCAACACATAATCTCTATTATGATGGCAAGTGCATAAATTTAATCAAGGACTTATCAAATTAGAATAAAAGCAATAAACATAATATGATAATAAAATCATTTGTCATGTTATTAATCAAAATTAATAATTACAAAACTAAAGTGTTCATTCTATTACATAACGATTGGGCCATGGGCATAATTCCAACACTTCCTTGCAAAAGCTTAACACCTAAGTTGCTAGGTGTCCTTATTTTGAAAGGGCACATGTCCCTAATGTATGTATCCCTTTTGTTTACCATATAAGCTACCAAATGTCATAATTTATGGGGCCATTTGTCACACAACCAATGTTGTCACTTGTCATTCAATTATACTGTCATTTGTCCCTTATTTGCTTATGCCAAATGTCACTAAGGGGGTGTTTGTTTTCATTTTTTCGTTTTTATTTGTGGTTTTTATTAAAAATAAAAGTTCTTATTGAAACACGTTTGGTCGTTATTGTTGCATTGCCGTGTTTTAAAAATAAAAAACTATAACCATATTACGGAAACCAGAAAAATACGTTTCCTTAATATTTCACAACGGGCTTTCGTTTCTTCTAAAACAGATTTTTCTCACCGACTTGCATCTTCAGCTGTGATTTTTTTTCCTCTTTGCATCGACTTGCATCCTCATCTTCGGCTGACTCCAGGTTTGTGTTATATTTAATATTATCTATATTTGTTCTTTTCTTTTTCTCTTTCGGTATGTGGATATGGCTTTCTACTGTTAGTTTTGCATGCTCTATTTATTACAGTAACTTACAGTTTAATAGTGTATGTGAGTTTGAAGTTTTCGTATTTGTATGCAAGTTTGAAGTGTATTAATTGAAAAAAAATTGTTAAAACCTTCTCAGAACCCATCAAGGTATAGATATAAGATTATGCCATTGGCTTTGACCCTCTCGAGCTTTTCTTTCATTGTCTATATATACACCTGTCATTCGTTAAGCTGGTTCTAATATCTTACCCTTCACAAAGCTAAAGCCAAGACCCCAAATCGAAAACCATGAAGCATCATCATAGTGTCTCTAGCGATACTTCTCTTACCCACGAAACGAAGACAACTTTTTGAAGAGAAGCTGAAATGGCATATGATGTAGATACTGTCGCCATGGCTGAGAAGAGAAACGATCTTTCTTTGTGAAAATATTAATGCACGAATGATGATGAGAAAAACGTGGGTATTTCGGTCAAGGTTCAAGACTACCAAAAGCAAGAAAAATCATAAAAATTGGAAAATTGGAGTAATTCTACTAATTGTGAAGAGGATTTGGGCAACTGAGCACTCTTCTTTTGCTGTCTTCTAAGCCCTTGTCAGTGTTGTTGAAACTATGATCCTTCCCAATTAAGTACTTAAAGAATATGTCTTCTTTCTTCACCTCTTTAGCAGTGATGCTGTTAAATTTGTGCTTTGGCAAGCCATTTTCACTTAACATTCTTATGGCTCCCACTTTGCTATCAGGGCAAACCCAAATCTGTAACAAAAAAAAGACCAAAACAACCAACAACAAAAAGGAGTTGACAATTTTTACAGAGCTGCCAAATGACATAATCCTCTCTTAATAACCCACATAAATCTAAACTTATCAAAGCCCTACTTATCCCAACTTCACAAACTTCAAATATTGAAGTAGAGAATCTCAAGCCCTTTCTCTCAAAAAATGAGGCTTAATTGCAAACTTGTTTTATAGTGGTGTGTTAGATTTGTGTTTGTGTATCCCTCTCTCTGATCTGCGAGCTACAAGTTAAAAGAAGAGGAGAGGAGGGAGGGATGGGTGTTTTCGGTAGTAAGGAATAGGACTAGAAAGAAGGTGTTCCATAACTACCATGTTAATTATGAAGCTACATATATGCAATACCAATTTGTGTCTGGATAAGTTATTTGGTGCCAAAATAAAAGCGTTCAACTACGCGCCATGCATGAGAGTGGACCAGTATCGACGTCAAGCTTGACTGGGTTAGAGAAAGACATCAAGATGAAATAGCTTGGCTTTGTTTGATATTACTAATATTTCTGGTCTCTCTCACTTTCTTTTTTATCCTTCTGGTGACTTCGAACTCAGAAGTGCATTGAGTGACTAAAGCAAGATGGTTTTGATTACCTCTGTTCTGTTTTAGAATGTAGCACCCCCTTATCGCAGGGTACACACCAGGACGCCTGCAGGTCATTCCGGTACATATCCTATGATAAGGGTGAGCTACGAATAATCACTACAATCACTTCACATGGCATCATAATAAATCATCAATATAAAAATCACAATCTTTTTAAAACCAACTTTTTCCTCATTTCATTTCATCAAAAATAATCTGTTTACACGTCTGTCATCCTTGACTGTCTATACTTCAATCCAAAAACCTAGTACGAAATGCTACATGAAAGAGGAAAACAACAGATCTATCTAGGCCATCCAAAAGTCCCAGCTGACCGACCTGTGAGCCATAACTTCTCTCGCCAAAACAATCTACACGGCTGGAAAGGTCCCTCTGAAGCTAGGAGTCCACTCTCGGTCCTGAAAAATAATGTTGCAGTTTTGATGATTTTTGCGAACTCAGTGAGATAACCATCATCGATGGTTCACTCAATTCATGCAACAATCAAAACATATCACAATTCTTTTATAACAACACATCGATCAGAAGTACCACGTGGTCACATAAGCATAAGAATTTTTTTTTGCCTTTCACTCAATCAAGCATATTTAACAAAATGCATATGAAATGCTCATGTGACACTTTTTCAGTTATTACGGTGTTGTGACCGAGCGCCTGAATTGTCCCATATAGGACACATTAAACGTTGATCCTAAGGCTCTAAATCACTGTTGAGCTCGAGGCTCAAATTCAATCGTTGAGTTTTAAGCTTTAATCGGTGGCTGCTCCGGTCACAACTATCATTTATCTGAATATGCATTCATGAATGAAATGCATATGCCACAATCAATCACATTATTATGCACGTATGCATAAGTCACAAATAATCACATTATAATCACGTAGGTCTCAAATTCACATACATGTAGCACTTCAATAACGCAATTCCCAGTACACAATCATCAGACCTTCTATCCGGAATCCATAATCCAATCATAATCCATCATTATTCAATAGATAATCATAAGCATAAGCAAATAATAATTGAGGAACCGTCTAGGTTACTTACCAACAACTTCCAAAGCTAATGCCTAGAAGTCTCGGCAACGTCGATGGGTTGACGTTCCAAATGCGCCTCTATAATAATTCAAATACACATATATTATAAATTGTACAATAAAAAATGTATAATAATGCACATGCAGGAATTGAAATGTGTACAATGCATGTTCGTGACATTCCTAGTATCAATCCATAAATTTTTATCAAATATGATCCCCTAAAATTTAGAAATCCATAGACACCAAAATTACTCAATTCGGATCCCTATAGATCTAAATATTGCCAAACATTGTCTAGAAAAAAAAATCACTCGGACCTCTCACTTTGATTCGATCAATCAATTTCAATTTTTTATCTCAAAAATCACAAATTTTCATAGAGGTAAATAAATGTTTTAGAAATCCAATGCTTTAAAAATCAAATCAATCTGAGGTCGGATGAAAAAGTTATTCACAAAAGAATGGGAAAGGGTCTAATAAAGAATGAAATAAGAAATAAAAAATTAAAATAAAACAAAATAATAATAATAATAAAAAGCAGGAGCTGAGTTCGCACTCAGCTCCCTGCGAGGGCGTCTTGCCCTCGCTAAGGGAGAGTTCCAGTTCGCCAAATTTTTTCCCACTTATTTCTCCTCTTCTTCCAACATGCATATATTTTGATCCAGAACTCCAATTTTTGCAAACTTGGTATCAATGGAAAGAGCAAGAAGCTCTACAATTTCTATGTAGAGCTTGAAAATCAATTTCACCTCTAAGGGTGTCAAAAACTCAATCAAAGTTACTGCTCAATACATGTCACCCCAAACAGTACCAAAATCTTCTAAAAATCATAGCTCACTATCCCCTTGTCCAAAAATTCCATGCTTTATATCAATGAAAATATCAGAACACAATCAACAACTTTCATAAAAAAACTTGGAAGCCAATTCAACCTCTAAAAGGGTCAAATGCTCAATCAAAGTTTCTGCCCATATATGTGTCATTCTTAACAGTAACACAATCTTCTAAAAATCATAACTTCCTATCTTATTGTCCAAAAATTCCATGTTTTATATCAATGAAAAGATCAGAACACAATCTACAACTTTCATGAAAAACTTGGAAGCCAATTCAGCCTCTAAAAGGGTCAAATACTCAATCAAAGTTTCTGCCCATATAAGTGTCATTCTCAACAATAACACAATCTTCTAAAAATCATAACTTCCTATCCCATTGTCCAAAAATTCCATGCTTTATATCAATGTAAAGATCAGAACAGGTTCTACAATTCTCATGAAGTACTTAGAAGCAAATTCTACCTCTAACTAGGTCACATTCCCACATGATTGTGGTTGCCCTGTTCTCCTTCACCTAAACCAAAAGCAAAGTTCAAGCACTTATAACTAGCAACCCCAACATCGAAAAATAGCACATTTTATGACGATAGAAAGCTATCAAGAAGAGCTACAACTTTCATGAAGACCAACTTAGTAAAATTAGCCTTAATCAACCTAGAAAAATTCCTAAAGTTTCAGATCACAATTTCCACTTTAGTGTCACTATAATGGCACTATTCATCCCTACACACATTACCACTTTCAAGTCAAAATTTAGAACTCCTCAAGCCAAAATTGAACAGCACCTCCTTCACAAGAAATGTAGCCAAACACATCAAGTTTAATTCAAGCTAAAAATTATCTCAATTGCACAACCATATAAAAAGTTATGGCAAAAACAATGAAACATATACAAAGCAAATTTCCATATTCTCAACCTAACACCATTCCTATCTCTTCCATACCATTTCTACACCAATTACACCACTCAATACACTCAATATAACAACCTAACCAAATCAAAACCTCCACTTGAACAAGAGTCCACAAAATGACAGCACCTTACACGCAATCATCTTCCTTTTCATACTCAATCATCTTCCTTTTCATACACTCATCTAACATCATTAAATTCAATCCAAAACAACTCTAATTTACTTACACCACATTCAACATCATTCATCATCCATCAAACAAGAATTCATACCCATCCACCCTAAACACAATTCCCATGCAATTAAGTTCACGTACATCACAAATAAAGCATTTAACTAACAATTCATGATATAAATCAAACTTCTTACCTAATTAAACTTCTTAATCTTCTATTCTTTCAAACTTGTCACAAACTTCCTAACTTCCCCTACCATATACGATCATCCTCATCTTGAGGTGAAAAGCTTAGGTTTGTGTTTTTTGTAAACAAAAGAAGCGAAAATAAGTAAGATATGAGAGCTTTTGTGTAGGTGGAGATTGGTAACAATATTAGGAAGAAGACCAACGAAGAAGAAGGAAAAAGGGAGGCTATGGATGAGAAGAAACACAAATGAGTTTTGGTCTTATAAGAAAGCATCGTGAAAGACTTAAGGCAAAGTTGATATTTATTAAACCTATGTAAAACATGATGGCATGTTAGGCAAGTGACAAGTGTCACTTGCCACATGTCACATGCTTAGGCCCTCACTTATTTCCTTTCCAATAAAAATTTAATTTCTACTCCAATTTCTCCCAAGATTCTAATGGCTCAAATTAATAAATCCTAAAGTTATTTATCTAAAATTTCAGTGCCATTGGACAATCATTTCTACTACCGGTAAACCATCAGTCTGCTTCTTGACATTTTTCCTAGTCTAAAAATTACACCGAAAATTTTCAAAAAAATTGCTAAAATTCACTAAAATTCTCAAACCCACAATGACCCTCTCCAACACAATTTTCCCAACACATAAATCACATTTTTCATAACAATCACGTTTATGACCAAATAGACCGGAAAATGTCATGAATGCCTGTACAATCATTTACATATGCAAAATTCACTAGTCACTTGTATGTGTATGCATGAACATATTAAGATAATTCTAAACACTCATAAACCATTCTAAATTACTATTCTACCCTTCCCATCGGTGATGGGATGTTACATAGAAATTGTATTGTCTTTACCAAGATACACAAACTAGTCACCAAGAAGAGAATAAGGGTCTAAAACAAAGCAGTAGCAGATAGAAATGGAGTTCGTAAGGTCAGTAAAATTCAAAGTTCAGTTATGTGACTCCATCTGATTGAGATGGAAGGAGCCTTTGTTGTTCTTATGAACCTCCACCTTGAACTTCTCTTCATTGCTTCCCCTCTTGACCTTAAGGAGCATGTTAAATTTTGCCAAGTCATCCACCACCTCAGCCTTCACATGAACAATCTCTTGAAGAACATAAGGAAACAATGAATTGGATCTCTGCTAAAAAGTCTTCATAGCATGGCTTGCTGCATCTTGTAATGCAGGATCATGAACTTGCACCTCTTTCCATCCAGGACCATGACAATCTTTCTTCACACCAAGATCAGAAGAAGTAAAAATGGGGGCATTAGCATCTTCCACGTGCTTGAACTCCTGCAGTTCTTTAAAGTTTAGCCATGGCTTAATCCAGACCTTGGCCTCATACAGCTTCTTCTTACCAGCGTCTATGGTTTCTATCATTGTTTTTCACAAAGGAATACTTTAGCTCTACATCATCTACAAATCCAATCGTTCCACTGGAGGGTTAAAACATAACATAGGTAAAATAACGTAAAGGAGCTTCACTATATGTATGTCCCAGAGGAAAGCAATTCCAAACTAAGAACTCTTTACTTATCTTACACAAGTTTCCAAGCTATAAGCACCTCTTGAAACATTTCTAACATCAATTCCCTGTCTGCGTGCCTCAAAAGGTTATCTAATTCCTCTCTATGACTTCTATCGTTTTTTATTGAATGAAAAGCACTTGATTCATCTTTAAAATAAAATAATGTCCATGCATTAAATGAAACTCTTGAAGCACTAAATGCCATTCATGCAAGTCTTCACTTGTATTCATACATTGAATGCAACTGTTGAAATATTAAATGCATTTACGTGCCTTTCATGCAATTCTTCACGTGTATTCCTATTTTTACAACTATCACATGACTTTATTGTCTTGATGTAATACCTCTTGTTAATGTAGAGAACCGATGTTTTTTTAAAGTGTGGAATATAATACATTGTCACATGTTTATTTTAAACTATATTTAGCATTTAATACTTTGTAAATATTATTAAGATTGATGTCACTTATATGCTACTACATTTAGTTATGGAAGGCTTGAACAATATGAATGATGACAGTGATTGTATGGAAGTAAATGAAAAAGATAGGGTATGGAATGATACGATAGAGATGTATATAATCTCCTTGATGGTTGGAGAGGTGAAGAAGGGAAATCAAACAACTACTACCTTTTCGAAATCTGGTTGGAAGAATATTAAAGCAGGGATTCAAACAAAATTCAATAAAGAGTATACTGATATTCAATTGAAGAATAAGTATAATGGACTAAGGGCTAGATTGAAGAATTTTAATAACTTACTCAAAGAAATAGGAATTGATTTCAACTCTTGTAATGGTGAAGTTAATACTACAAATGAATGTTGGGAAAATCTATTTAAGGTCAAATATGTATTTTGTTTTGTTGATATATCATGTTATATACTATTCATTCTCATTTATATTTTTCAACATTATAGGTGAATAAAATGGCTCACAGATTCAAGAAAAAAGGATGTAAGGAATTTTTCGAATTGTGTCATATTTTTGGAGATACAACTGCAACTAGTGTGCATGCATATCCATCAACTAAATCTCCACCGAATAGTACAAAAGGCGAACATGGAAATGATATTGATGAAAATTACTCGTATAACGGAAAAGAAGATCAAGATAAAAATTCTTCGTCTATGAGAAAGAAGTCTCCTAAGAACAAGAAAGCAAAGAAGACACATTCTAATATTGTAGAAGAAGCCTTACTTATATTTAGTGAACAATCAAAAAGGAAGAATGATTTACTTGAGAAAAAATTGAAAGAAACATCATTCACCACAGAGAGTAGATCTCAAGAGTCTAACATAATGATGGAATGTCTAAATTCTTTAGATGAATTGGGTGTTGACGGTGTGCAATATGGAAAAACTGTGAAGGCTTTACATGATTCTCCACTTTATAGGGATATTTTTTTTAAAGATGACATAAACAAGGAAGCTGGATTGGATTATGTCGCTTTAGTTATATTTTCATGTTATTGCATATCGAATTTTTATTGATTTGAAACTTTTATATTAAGCACTATCCTATATTTTGAACATTTTTAGTTTGTGTTTTATATGAATAGTTGACTTAATTTTAAGTTTATATTTTGTATGAATAACTTTCTATATTTGACTAAATATACTTGATTGAATATTTTATTAATTATTTAATGTTGACATTGTAGATACATGAATTCTTATCAAATTTCGAATTAGATTCTGATGATGAACTGAAGAAGGTAATCATTATTGCTGTAGCTATAGGAGAGAACAAATATTTTCATTTACAAAAGCAACCATGTAGAACTTCTGCTCTACCAGGTCATGTTTGGATATTAGAACTTTTGAATGGAAATCCCATAAGAATTTATGAAAACTTAAGAATGAGAAAGACAATCTTTTTGAGCTTATGTGATGAGTTGAAGAGTTTAGGAGGCTTAAAGGCAACAAATCATTTGACTGTGGAGGAGTAAGTAGCAATTTTCTTAATGACTATAGGCCATGGTGAGACAACTAGAGTCAATGCAGAACGCTTTCAACATTCAACCTGGACAATTTTGAAATACTTTCGAAAAGTCTTATATACAGTTAATCGTCTTGCAAAAAGAGTCATTACTCCACCATCTTTTACTAATACACCTCCTGAGATTCAACATAATTCAACATTCTTTTCATATTTTCAGGTACATTCATATATTTAATTACTATTTCAATTATGTCCTTATGATTAAATTTTAGTTTAATATATTTTTTAATTTTTAGGATTGTGTAAGAGCAATTGATGGTATACATATTAATGCACATGTTCCGATCGATGAACAAATACCATACAGGGGCAAAAGAATTAATCAAACCCAAAATATTATGTGTTGTTACTCATTTGACATGCGTTTTACATATGTAATGACAGGATGGGAAGGTACTGCAAATGACTCTCAAGTTCTTTTGGAAATAGTGACAAATCCAATTAATCAATTTCCTATGTCTCCACAAGATATTGTATTATTTTAAATAAACATAGTAATTATGATTCATTTTAATATCTTTTGTTAATATTATGTTCTTTCTATGTTAGGTAAATATTATTTGGTTGACTCGGGCTACATTAATATGCCTAGATTTTTTTCACCATTTCGAGGTGAAAGATATCATTTGCGAGATTATAGAGGCAGAGGAAGACCTCAAGGTTCATAAGAATTGTTTAACTACAGGCATTCTTCATTAAGAAATGTTATTGAAAGATATTTTGGTGTTTTAAAAGCAAGATTCCCTATATTTAAAAACATATCGAGTTATGATATGAAGAAACAAAAATACATTGTCATTACTTGTTGTGTTATACACAATTATATTAGAATGTGTGGACAAAGCGATGAATTATTTGAAAGTCGTGCTAAAAATGAAAAACAAATTAGCGGAAGTGAAAATGAAGATGCAAGTTTTCAAGTAGAATATAATATCACTTCAGTACAACTTCGAGGTATGTCTTGGAAGCGAGATGAAATTGCTAGACAAATGTGGAGTGATTATATTATTTCTAATTAATTTATGTTTCTTTCTGTAAATGATAGTACTATTATGTTTTCAAGAATTATAGTATGATGGACATATTTTATTTTTGGTAATTATGATGGACATATTTTATTGATTAAAACGACTTAATATAATTTCTAATTTATGTAATTTTATTATATACAATTAATGTGTAATTTTTAATAATATTTAATTTGCATGTATTTAATTTTAGCTATAATGATAATTAATTAATTTTAAAATATAATGTATTATATTATAATTATTACACATAATAATATAATTATAAAAGCATAAAACATGATAATAAAACCAAACATGTTTTTGTTTTCAGTTTTTATTAGGAATCTCAACCAAATATGTTTTTATTTTCAGTTTTATATTATAAATCTCAACCAAATAGGTTTTTATTTTTTCAGAAAAAAAAACATCAACAGAAAAATATAAATAGAACCAAATGACCCCTAAATGTAAAGGCTTAGGGGTTGTTTATTTATGTTTTTTTTTTCATTTTTTGTTGTCGTTTTTGAAAAAAGAAAAACAGGTAAGTAAAGCATGTTTGACTTGCTCTATTGTGAGTTTTTTATTTTTGAAAATAAAAAAACCACAACAATTTTACAGAAACTAGAAAACATCGTTTCTCTAAATTTTGACAATATATTTTCTTCAACAGAAAACTAACATATCTTTACTTTCTATCTCGATTAATAAAAAATACAAAATTTATAATTAATAATAATTGTTGGACCTCGTCTCCGAGGCCCAACATTCGGGAGCACACAAATGCAGAAGACCCAAAACCGACCACACACTGACCACAATTTGGGAAAACCTCCAAAAGGAAACTCAGATCGACTTCTTAAGGACATTTGTTCCTCATGATCTAACGATTCTAACGCCACTGAAAACGCTCAATTCAGATTAGAAATGAAGAAGTTATGCTCAAAATACTATCTAAAGAAAACAGTCAAAATTGACACTCTACCGACTTCATGTCAGAATTTGAAAACTTTAGAGGCTAAATTGCCGATTGTTTCCTTCATAAAACTTGTAGGTTTATATCTCTAGTTTAATTTAAAATAAGAATCGTCTCAATCGGAGCTCTATAGCTCAAGATATTTCAAAATAAGTGAAGTATATTTAGACTATGACAACCGATCGTCATACTTTGCTCCAAACCACCTTTTTCAAATTAAAAGCAACACTGACCAATCAGGTATAAAAAGATAGAAAATTTTCTTAGGAATCCAATGCTTTGAAAATCGGCTAAATCGAAGGTCTGTGCAAAAAGTTATGGCCAAAAGAAGGAAGAGGGGCCAAAACAAAAGCAGATGATGCTGATGACGATGACGTCATCACAGACGAAGTGACGTCATCACAGACGAAGTGACGTGGTCACAGACGAAGTGACGTCGTCACAGATGAAGTGACATCATCACAGACGAAGTGACGTCATCACAGACGAAGATGACGTCATCACAGACGAAGATGAAGATTAACTTCGTCTGACCTTTTTCTCCAGAATGTCCCCACTTCGAAGATGTATAAATTCTCACTCAGATGTCCAAAATTTACAAACTTTATACCGTTGGAAAGATAAAAGAAATATCTACAACTTTTCATAAGGGAATTTAGCCAAAATATATCTTTAACAATCCCAAAATTGCCCCTAAAGTCAGAAGATAAGACTTTCATTCCTGCACCAACACTACACCCAATTCTTAACTTCATAACAATATTTGAGACTCTTAGACACAGAATTGAAATTCGATGTCTTCTTACAAAATGTAGCCATATATCTCTAGTTTAATCCAAAATAAGAATCATCTCATTTAGATTACTAGAGAAAACGTTATGGCTAAAAGACTGAAGCATGTTCAATGAACATTTTCCAGATCACTACCAATCTTATCTCTAAATCTTTCCTTATCACAACTCATAAACCTTTGCAAATTCCGGCAAGCTATCCCAAGACAAAACCCAACAACAACTCAAGGATCAAAAGACTCAAACATATACCCTTTTCAGGGTCAAGCACAGATCGCAAATCACAAATTCACATGAAGAAGAGAGTACTAGAGCTCTCATCTCTTTATCAATCATTCAAGAGTTCAATCATAGCTTTAATTACATATCAGCATATTCATCATATCCATCATGAATCAAGTACCAAAATACAACATATGAGATGCTCAATGCTTAATATGCTTATAAAGTCATTCCGAAAGCTAGTTACTAACTTAATACAAAAGTGTCTAAAGTTTCTTGGAGTTATGCCTGATGCCTTGCAAGGTTTCGCGCTCAACTAGAATTTGCACCTGAGGAGGGAGAATGGGCTGAGCAAACACGGCTCATTGGCTAACACCTCTATAGCCATCGAGTAATAAGTCATACAACACATAAAGAATCGAAAACATTTGCAGTCTATCATATAAAGCACAAATAACTCAACTTCATCACATAAAGCATAACATGGAATCTTATATCAATTTAAACACATATTATGCATCATAACACCAAAATGATGAAATGCACACAATTGGCTCGAGAGTTCCATAAACACGACGGAAACCGAAGTTTATCGTAAACACGACGAGTCCATTTTCGGATCTCGTAGGCCTCAAGCGGGCATCCGGGAGAAGGCTAGGGGGGTCAACGTGCACTTGACTATCGAAGTAGGTTCTCTCTTGCCCAATCACAACCAATTTATGCTCACACATTAAGGCACAAGCATAGCATTTTATGCTTCTTTCATTCTATCAAATCATCATAGTTCCTTTCTTTTTCTTGCAAACCAAATGAAAACACTTTCAATATACACACCATTTAACAAAGATAGCACACATAGGGCATTTGCCCATTACACGACAACTATAAAAATGTTACCCACCTATTGTCGGAATCCGAATTCAAGATCGCCCTTCCTCCTTGTCTTGAGTGGGGTTCTCTTGAGTTCCTTCAATTAAATCACACTCCATTTAATAAATACATTCCAAAAGAAAGGCATAGCATGCATAAAATCATGCGAAGGTAAAATAGACTCTAAACCTAACCTACCCATAAGCCATCTATGTCAGAAAACCCAAAATCCTAACTTAGAAATCCCAAAAATCCATAGATCTACCCTTCTCTTCTATCTTTCTTCAATCTCTACGCAAACCCTAACTTCCATTTCCTCAAATTTTCGAACCCAACACAAACAAAGATAGAACTTACCTCTCACAAGTAGTTTCTCTTCTTTTTCTTCTTCTTTTACACCTCCAACGGCTCTCCTTCCTCTTGGTCGAAAGCTCCTTCTTTCTTCCTAGCTCACGATTTCTCTTCTCTTCTTCTCCTTGGCTCTTACGACAACTTGCTTCCTACTCTTCCTTTAATTCCTTTATATCTCAACTTAAAGCCCTACCTCAAAACTATGTAGTTTTGATACTCCTTTAAGCTCACTTGCATTTCCTTTTGGGCTCCCCTTCCTCCCAAGCCCACTATACATTAAAGCTCATTATTTCTAACAAACCTTTATTTGTCTCATATGGCTCTACACTTCAAGCTCACTTCCAATTAATTCTAACCCTTCTCTTTAACTTCAAAATTTCCAATTTCCAATCATACTAACTAATTCCAAGACTCATCATAAATATATCTATATATGTACAAATAATTAAATCAATTAAAGAAAAATAAAGAATAAGTCAAATAAATCAATAAATAAATTAAAAAAATTTTGGGGCCCAACAATAATAATATAATTAATTTGGTATAATAAAATTAATAATAAAATAATAATATTAAAATATTAAAATAGTAAGTAGAACATTTATAACAATAATTAATAATATTATTATTATTATTATTAAATAATAATAATAACAATAATAAATTAATAATAATATAAATAACTTATTAAAATAATAATAATAATAATAATAATAATAATAAATTAATAGTAATAAGAATAACTTATTAAAATTAAAATAATAAAAAAATTAATAATAATAATAATAATAATAATAATAATAATAATAATAATAATAATAATAATAATAATAATAATAATAATAATAATAATAATAATGAGTTTAATAATATAATTAAGATAAAAAAAATTGATAAATTTAATAATAAGTAAAAAATTTATAACAATATTCAGTAATAATAAGAATAACAAGATTTTGTTGGGGGAGGGGTATGGAGGGAAGGGTATTTCTGAAAGTTACTTATTTGTTTTGTTTCTGTCATAAGGACAAGAAATCTTGTCCTTCGGTTTTGAAAGAAACAAAAAATTTATGTTTCTGTGACCTGGAGTCAGAACAAAATAAGTTGAGTCAGCAACTAAATATTGCGAGGCACAGGATTTTTGTGTTTTGTTATCTGTCTCTACTAACAGGGACAATAACCATACACAAGGTTAATGCTATTTAATGTAGTAGATACTTTATCCTTCTTCACTTCTCATCCTCATGTCTTTAGCACGGAGCCTATCTTCTTACAAAGCCTAGTCTTCACTTTGTCTTCACATCATTTCATGTTATTTAATGTAGCACTTTATCCAAACCATTTTTTCACGTCATGGCAGAGGCTTTATCAAATGTAAAGCCTAATCTTCACTTGATTTATTATATTCGTAATAGTTTTAAGTATAAGAATAACTTAAACTATGGCTTCAAAGCCTTTCCCACATTAAATGATGTGAAGATTAACAAACTTAAACATTAAATTTGATATATATTAAAAAATATAAACATAATAATAAAATAAAACATATTTTGTTTTCAAATTTTTATTAGAAATCTCAACTAAACAGGTTTTTATTTTCAGTTTTATATTACAAATATCAATCAAACAGGTTTTCATTTTTTAGAAAAAATCAGAAACCAAAAATAAGAAACAGAAACTAAAAACAACAACAGAAAAACAAAAGTAGAACCAAACAGTCCCTTAGTCATCCAAATTTCTATGTACCAATTTTTCTTGCCATGTGACATTTTCCTAGTCCATATTTACATTTTAATACATTAATTTTCTAATGGTATCAATTAAGTCCAAGTTACTAATCATGGTCCATCAAACTAAGATTCAAGATATATATAATTCACAATCATATCACAATTTCAACACCTATCACATTTACTTTCATAAACATGTAACATTTCAACTAGGGTATAATTTAGGGCCTTGTAGCTGGGATTTCTTATATGACTAAAGGGGTGACAATTGGTGCTTTACCTATGGTATTAGTTACTAGGGCAAGTTGTCGATGTAAAGGTGATGTTGGTGGATACAATTAAGGGTTGTTGATACATTAGTAATTGTTGCTCATAAAGGAGGAGCTTTACACCAAAGTCACTGAATGAAGTTTGTGAGTCACAATTTATAATAACGGTGACAAGGACTTCATGATCTTATAATAGTCGATTGTGGTCAAAGAGAAATAGATCCTCATCAAAAACAGGGTCTCTGATTGTCGTGAGATCTTCTACTATGGAGGAGATGTTGGTGAGATAAGTAATGATGGTTGAATCTCCTTTTATTGGCGGTATGGAGTTGTCTTAGAAGAAGTGAACACCAAGAGTAATTTGTTACAATAAGTTATTTTAAAGAGTTATCCAAAGTTGGGATGAGGTGGTGTACCCAAGAGTAAGGGAGGTAATGGAGCCATCAAATAGCTGTAATCCAGTATGTCATTTTTACCACTAAAGAAATTATTCTGAGATAGGTGATGCATTAGAGTTTATATCACTATTTTTGGGTGGTTGTTATATATTGCCATTAACATACTCAAACAAATCATATGTTAGTAGGATTGTTTGAATTTGATTTTTTTTTCATATTAGGTAGTTATTGGAATCAAGTGTTGATTAGAGGAAGTTACTTATGTTGTTGATAGGAAATTGTGAGAGTAATTAATATAAGCTGATTTGTGAACATATTAGTGTATTTGGATCATTTTAAAAGAAGGATTCGAGTGATGGTGTAAGGAGAATATATGGTTTAATTATTTTGTGTACTATAAAAGATGTGCAGCTGGGAAAAACGTAGCTAAAAAAAAGTATTGTAGAAAGTGTGCACCTAGGAAATGTAGGTGACAAAAATAGATTAAAAAACAAAGTTGGCTTTTGATACCATGATAAACTATATGAAAGTGTATAATCCGTATTACTTTATAGGGTTAATTATCAAAAAATCTCAAACTTTCGTCAATTTTTCAATTATAGCCCAAACTTAAAAAAGTAGCAATAAAATGTCCAAACTTTTAATTTTTTCAATTCTAGCCCGACGTTAGTCTCACCGTGTCTTTGCTAACGTGGCACTACCACGTGTCAAGGCACCCTTACTAATCAGACACATCAACCCCTTAGGAGAAGGTTTTTTTATTAGTGAAATGACATTGTTTCGTTTATGCTCATATCTCACTCTTTGCTCACTCTCTTCTCTGTCGATAACCCAAAAAATACAAAACTAGAATCCCTAATCAGTAACTGAAATCCCCTAACATTCATAAGGTAGTGAATTTGTGCATAGGTGCTTTCTCATATTATGAAGTTAATTGCTATATCAAACCAACAAAAGTTCTTTTTGCATGGGTGCTTCATAAGATAGTGATTTCGTCATCGGGAGAAAATTGAAAGTTTATAAAATTGTGACTTTCGTTGGTAGACTTCTTATGGCACCGACTAGGGTACGATTGTTCCTCTCGATCTCTATTGTTGTTTGTTCTTGATTCTCTGTTTACGAAAATGGTATATTGTTGTATAAGGGTTTGAAATTGGAATTTGATATTCGTTCATTTATGGAATGATCTGAAAATGCTCTATTCCCAAATCACATTGTGCTTCCACAAAAAATTTTCCCTTAATTTATGTGTCCGAACACTTTCAGGAAGAAAGAAACTAGTTTTTCTGTGAGGAATTTGTGAGTGTATGAACAAATAGCTTTTATGAACGTTAGGGGTGCTTGTTTTATGCTCTAAGTGCATGACCTTAAGGCTTCAAAGCTAACTTAAATTGAGCAAATTCCATTTGACATAAGTCAAATTTCAATTTAATATTTGGTTTAAGAGTAACTTCATAGTTTCATGCTTCAGGATTTTCCTGTTAAGTGAAGTTGGCGATTAGATGTGTGTTGGTTGCGCTTCCTATTTGAATACTATTGTTTCTCTCAAATTTTTTTAGTGTAGTTTCTTATTTGTATGTTGTGGAAACATTCTTTTTTTAAGTCTATACCTTATAATGACTTACTTATGATGCTTTCAATAGGTGAGGCGTGCAAATTTGTGAAGTATTCTAAAAAAGCTTCAAGAAATTTATAGAGGTATGTTTTTGGTGCCTGCGTTAATTTAAACATTTCAGTTTGTATTATTTTGATATAGTAGCCTTTTATGAAGCTCCTTGCATATGAAAATATGGGTGTATTATTTTGATGTAATCATACAAGCCTCTTTCATCATACACTACTTCTACTATATTATAAAGAGAGACAAGAATGGTTAGTTAACTTTAAGTATAAAATTTAAGTTTTTAAACTTATATTACATTATAATTTTTTAATTTTTATAGGCTCCTAGAGGATAGGGGAAACATTTGAGGAAGTTACTGAGAATACCTACATTACAGTAAGTCATTTAAATTCATATTTATACTACTTATATGTAATTATAAGGGAGATGATAATGTCTACATAATTGGTTGTTTATACTACTTAGATGGGTGAGTGTCAATGTCAAGTATTACAACCTCTCAATACTAACGCAATAACAACTCAAACATCCCAAATACAACTGCCAATACAACTCAACCTAGGAGAATGATCAAATTAAAGGCTAAAAGATCTATTACTAGGAAATCTTAACTTGTACAATTGTTGTTATGCCTGTGGAGTTGGTGAGTATTGCTTCGTTACCTAATTCAATGTTAGCTCTTTTACCTATATGTTTTTTTTTTGGTATATAGCTCTCTTTCTCTTTATTTATTTGGTTGAGTCAAAAGTTGAGGGGTATATGAGATGATATTGGTGTTGTTGATGATGCATTGCTTTTTATTTCTCATAGAGTCTTGCTTCAGTCATAGCTAGCTTAATTTATTTACTACTTTTTTTGGCCCTCAGTGACTATTGAAGTAAGCTGTTGAATGATTATGGTCTAGTTTTTTATGACGTTTGGATGAAAAGTTTTTCTTGCTCTTTTGATATGTAGGCTTTTGCTAAAACAGGTGATATTTCCTTTGTGTTTATTTGTGTGTGATCTTGAAACAGGTGATAGCTCCTTGAAGCTACTAGTTACTATTTATGTACGGATGGTATGAGTGATCAAGCACTGGAAAAGTCCGCGGATTATGCCTTTAGAGTTGGAGCTGATTGTACACCAACACTCATGGAGTTAGAATTAGATTATGCCTATAGAGCTGCTAGAACGGGTTTATGCATATGGAGATGGTGCTTAAGGCTAAAAAGGATGCACCAAATATCTTTTTTAAAACATTTAGAGTAATGATAAGCAAATTGTATCACAATTTCTAGTATTTTTGGATATTGTTTCAATTTCTAGAATAATGTCAATGTTTATAACCTATTTTTTTTCTTTGTTTTAACTTGCTCTATAATTTACTCTTCAACGACCTTCTAGTTTAGCACTATGAAAATTTTAGATCTGAAAATGAAGTAACATATCTTTGATCCTTATATTACAATATTAGATGCAAATTTGCATAAGCAGCAGCTCCACAGGCATGATCAGCATGCTTATGGTTGACTTACAAAATATAATGCATGGTGCAGCTTTTTTATACATTTTCTATATCTGATTTCACTATTTTAAAAAAGACAAGCCTGAAGGCATTATCTGCGGTAGTTTCATATATAGATTGAGTTGTAATTGGGAGATAGATTTGGCACATTCCCAACTCCTTTTGGTTTTTAACTGAAACATAACTCTGAATAATTGCAGTTACTTCTTCATTGTAGAACCTTGTAATAACTGTAGTTTCCTTAACAACATGAAAAGCTTACAACTAAGTGGTAGGTTATTGAATAAAAGACGAAAAAGTCCCAATAAACATAATAGCTACATTTGCTCTTCTAACTATTATAATGTCTCCATTTTTTTTCTACTTACATCTGACAACCAAGCTATAAAATCACATGGGGCCTACAAAATAAAGATATAAACACAAATATTAGGACTTATCACAAATTTGCATTATGCATATAATTTTTTACACATACTTCTTGGAAACAACAATACATCTTCTGAACAAGGCTCTTACCCCAACGTGCAAATTTTGTTTGACATATTTTATGACAAAAACAAACTTTAATGTCTTTCACAAATACCAAGTACCTAAAAAACACCTTCAATTGGATTATTGATTAACATTAATTTATACGAATGACATTGCTACAAACAATAATTGAATTACTACAATCAATAATTGAATTACTTATTTTATATTAACGTATTCATAAAAATGTTGACCAATGTTAAGCTTAGCATTTGAAATCTATAACTTCATTAAGGCATTACAACTGGGCAATCAATATTCAAAATATGTATTATATATAGAAATATCAATAGTAATTATATTTTGATCAATTAAATTATCAAATAAAATAAATAATATATATTACGTTATTTTACCATTGAACATAATGCTTTCTCTTCACCAAATTAAGAATATATCCGTCCGACTTTTGCTACCCTATCAAAATAACAATAAATAACATCCTTGAATCTATTAATAACACCTTGACACTCTTCCTATGTCAAATATATATCAGGTTCATACCCAACAAAAGCTACATATATTTTATTTATGCCCATATTTCATTATCCTGTTATAATATCATCATACAAATATTTAATTACTACCTTAAATGCAGCACTAATATGATTTATTTTCATAAATTCACCCAACAAAGAATTAAACGTCCAAAAATGGTAAAGAGAGGCCATATCATTATGATACCTATAAACTATATTCGATGGGTATATAGGTATTGACTATCTTTATCACATCATCATTTCATGACACAATTATATTGAATTGTTCAAAATTCACATCATTTCATGATACATAACACTATTTCATGAACTTATGATTAGAACGGTCAAACATCTTAGAACATAACACTATTTCATAACACTATTTCTAGTGTAATGAATTAATTCAAACATGTTAGAACGATCAATACAATAAGTGAACAAAGGAAATTCAACTTTAGCATTTGCGGCAATCAAATATATATAAATGCCAAACATTTGGTACCATATATGTCCAATCTAAAGAATTTTAAACCTTTAGAGCTTGTAATCATAAGAAAGATAAAGATGGAAGCACAATGTTATTTGGGAATATAACATTTCAGATCATTGCATAAATGAACAAATATCAAATTTCAATTTCAAACCTTAGGACAACAACTTACCATTTTATAAATAGTGAATCAAGAACAAACAACTATAGAGATCGAGAGGAACAATTGTACCTTATTTGACGCCACAGGAAGTCAAGCAACGACAGTCACAATTTCAGAAACTTTTAGTTTTCTCTCGACAACGAAACCACTCTTTTATGAAGCACCCACGCATAAAAGAATACTTGTTGGTTTGATGGAGGAATTAACTTGGCGATAGGAGAAGCTATGAATGTTATGGGATTTTATTTACAAATTAGGGATTTTAGTTTTGTATTTTTGGGGTTATTGACAAAGAAGAGAGTGAGATTTGAGAATAAGTGAAATGACATCATTTTATTATAGCCAAGAAACAACGTCGTTTCGCTGATAAAAAAACCTTCCTCTAATGGTGCTAACATGTCTGATTAGTGAGGGTCCCTTACATGTGGTAGTGCCACATCAGTAAAGATAATGATGAAACTAACATCGGGCTAGAATTGAAAATTTTTGAAAGTTTATGCATTTTATTGCTACTTTTTTAAGTTTAGGCTATAATTGAAAATTTAACAAAAATTGGGAATTTTTTGGTAATTAACCTTACTTTATAATTAATTTATAGTTGTATAAAGCCTGTATATATGTATGGGGAAGTGTGACTGAGAAAAAATATTATATGAATGTATGTTATGAAGATGAAAATTTAGACATATTTTCGTGATGATGCAAATATTCAAAGTGTATAAATTAAGGAGAATGATTGAGCTAAAACTAAAAAATATTTGTTTTATTTTTATATGTTGTCAAACATTTCATTGTTTTCCCAAAAAAACATTTCATTGTTTAATTCATAAAACATTAGTTAATAAATAATATTTTAGTTTTAAGGATTAAAATAAAAATTGAAGTAAAAATTCTATGAAGGTATTTTAAATAATAAGAAGACTCAAATAAAATTATATACAAATATAATTATCTCTACAAGTGATTTAACCATTCCTTTTAATAAATAGAACATGCTTTCTCAATAGATAATTAGTTGTATGTTATTTTTTATAAATAAGGTAAAATAATTAAAATTGGTGTACGTGAGAATTAGAACATCATCATTACAAATGTTTTCACATTTAGTTTGAAGCATTTTAATCATAAAACAAAGTTTATAGATAATAAAAAATATTTGAATCAATCATGCATGTAATGCTATATATTACATTGGATGTCATTTATACTTTAAGGATAATGAGTATGTTTCAAGCTTAATTATAACGATGGTCATTAGAAGACTGTGAAATATATTTCAAAGTACTTTTAAAAACTAATAATATTTTCTTAGTTTATAGAGGAGCTGAACTAGCAATTCATGAATATTTAAATGTGAGTTTTTAGTCTAATTATGATGATAGTGTATCACAACTAAACTATATATCTTCACTTTGAATGGTAGTGCATAAATTTAGAAAAGTTTCAAATAACTAATCATTATTGATTTTACAATTAAGATAAAGTACAGTTCAATGTCAGATGCAACAAAGAAAGTAGTTTGGATCAACAAGTTTATTATTGAACTTAAAATGGGTCTTAGCATTGTTAAGTCAATAGAATTGTGTTGAAAAAAATAGTGTCATTGTACAAGAAGAGTAACCTAGATCTTATAAACAATTCAAATATATACTCAAAAAGTTTTTCTTAATCAAGAAGATAATATACTAGAAAGACATTGCATTAGAGTGAGTTTTAACTAAAGAGAATCTTATTGATCCTCTCACTAAGTGTTGTTTCAAAAGAGACAATCAACATTTGGATGAAAATGATATTAGATACATATGTGATTGACTTTATTGCAAGTGAGAAATTGTTACTTTAAGCCCTTGTAGCTAATTGTTGGTTGTAATTTAATATATGACATTATTGTTCTTATTAATAAAGACATTTTATCTTTATGTATTTTTGTTAATTTAATTTCATATTTTAATATTAAAGGTAGAAATTTTAAAATAATTACTATGCTATTAAAATTGTGATGATCATAATTATAAGATTTAATTTATATTTATGCATCATTCCTAAATTGTTCTTAGTTATAATTTTATTAAGATGAGATATTGAATATAGTTGGGTAAATACATAAAAGATTCTTCACTACTAAGGGATTCTCTAACTAGAGTGAGTTAAGTCTTTAAAATGTGTTTTCAAATATCAATTATAAATTATTTATTAATTAGCAAAAATAAACATGACTGGATTTAAATAGAATAAGCATTAATTCAATACTCTATTTAATTAGAATATTGGATAATAAAAGGATTAAATTATATATTATAAACATACATGAATATGTTTAGTTAAACTTTTTAATATTCCTAATGTTTGGATGGTTATAACATGTTGTTCGATATTAATCTTGATATATAATTATAAATTATTTAATTACAAAATTAAAAATAAATTATTTTTTAATTTATCGATAATTAGAATTATAATTTATAATCATTCTCAACATATAATAAATTTAATAATACAAATATAAAGATCAATTTTAAAATTAGTTTAAATTAAATTAGATTTAATTGTAAAGTTTAAGAAACTTCAGGAATATTTAGTTAAATTAAATTATAATTATAACTATAATTAAAGTTAGAGTTTAAATATAACTAAAATTTAGTTGTAATTAAAAAGAAACCTCATATTCTTTTTTTATAAATAGGAAAAATATTAGTGAGCTAGTACTCTTGACTTTTTCCACAAATTATTGGAAATATTTTTGTTTTATGGATACCGTAAAATTTGGACATGTAAATAAATTTTTATTTATTTTAAAATAAAATTTAAGTTAAATTGATACTTTCACAAAAAAAATAAAAGAATGAAAATGAAGAAAAAGGAACAAAAGCAAAATCAAATACAAATTTTTTTATAAAAAAAAGAAAGAAAAATTTAATGCTACACCAGAACCGAAAGGAACCTGGTAGTTGAGGAAAGGCTGGCAGATACACAGACCACCTCTCATTCAGTTTCTTCACTTTTTGGGGGAACCCGATAGTCATCCCTTGGTCTTTCGAGCTGCTCAAAGTTCATCAAACTTATCTCAGAAGCTATAGGTTTAATGAGTAACTGTTTTCTATCCCTTTAGCATGAAAATCATTTATAATGTTTTGTTGTCGGTCTTATAGGAACTCAGAGGCATTTCCGGCAATCCATAATTTGCAGAAGACCTGAGATCTCCTTGTGCGTGTTGAGAACTGTCTGTTGGGAAACGTACAGGGTAAAAACCCCAAATCCAAAATCACTCACTCAGTATCTTTGTTTGTTATTAATTTTCATTATTGATTCCTCTATTTATTTAATTTTGTCGTGTTTCCGGATTAGGTCTGCCGTGTTTTTGGTCAATCTGAGTTTTGCCCATCATTTTTAGTGGGATGTATACACTTTGGTGATTGTGTTGTAGTGACTCATTTTTCTATACGTTGTGCCCATTTTATTCAACTATTGTCACTATTCTAAGTATTATTCTTGTTAAAATTTCATTCTTGTTCACATGGATTTTATTGTGTTTCACTGATTTTCCTCTGGCTGTGGATTGGTGGTTTCTATTGTCTGGGCGGCTATAGAGGCCTGTGTGATGTTCCTTGTTTTTAGGATGCTGATTGCATGCTTATATAGTCCTCTTTTTCTTTGATCCATTAAGGTCATCTGGTTTGACCTTCTGGAAACTAAATGTTCACAGTTTTTAGGTCTCAAGTTTACTTCTATTTTCTGTCACTTATTATTGTCGATTGCAATTATGTTCTTGTGCTTTTTCCTTTTGAAGGATGTCTTTATTTTGTTGTTACTATGTTTAGATCCGCTGTTTACTTTTAGATATGCAAGTCTATATGTTGTTTAGCCATCTTGTGTTAAATGTGTTTATTATCTGATTTTTCTTAAATGTGTTAAGCGATAACATTCTTAGTCTTGGCATTTCTTTTGTTACTATATTACATACTCGTAGCTTCTTCTAAGTTTCAATATTGTCTCCAGGTTACTAATTTACATGTTGTGAGAATACAGGATCACTCTTATTGTATCTCTTTTCTGTTTTAATATTTTTGGCCTAAACTTGATTTTGTCTTTCTCCTCTTTTTTTTTTTTTCCCGTTGATTTTAACCGCTAACTTTAAATCCTAGCTTATGTCTTCCAACTTTGTTTTTATTAATTCACATCGTTGGGGTGATGTTCTCCTAAGGGTCTTGGATTGATGTGTTGAAAAAAAAGAACTTACTGCGCTGTTTTGACTACAGATGGAAAATATCGGAAATTCTATAGTTTTGTGTAACCAGTTCAATGCCTAGGTTTTTTTCTTTGTGAATATAATGTTTTGGGGTTTGAAAAGCCTTTTCTTCTTTGTTGGTTGGTTTGTTAAGAGTGCTTAAGCTTAGAGTTTTAGTGGATAAAACCCAAGGGCCCATTCCGCTTCATTTTATTTGGCTTGATATGGTCCAGGTATATTTTGCTTTGCCTAAAGATTAGGTAGATTATTCCAATATGTGTTTAACTCACAATTCTGTTACAGGCGGGCTGCGTTGGGTCTTCATAAGCATGCTTCTCATTCACAAAAACTTCTCATTCACAAAAACTAGAAGCTACACATAGGCACAATTGCACTCAACTTGTGGGAGCTTGTATGTATATATTCTTAACCTTTTGAGTGGAATAATCTGAATAGGTGTGTTAAGTGATGTAGGACGAGTAGAAGGGATTTCAAATTAGTAGCTAGAACTCAAAAAACTTATAAAATCTGAATGCTGGAATTTTAGGTTCAGAATATTCATTTAGATTGCTGGAATTTCAGGTTAAATATGGCTATGATTTTATGTCTTTGGTTGCTGAAAATTCAGGGTAGAGATACTGGAATTTTAGTGAGGTAAACACGCAATGGAAGGTAATGAACTAGGAATTAGTTCTAGAGTCTGAGAATCATTCTTAGAGAAAGCATCACACTTTTTAGTTGAAAAATTAAGTCTGTAGAAAAATTTCAAATTTCCTTTACTAAAGAGCTGAGTACACACACACACACACTCGCGTGCGCGCAAACACACAAGTATGTTCTTGTAATCCTTATGTCTAAAATTTATAAAAAATGAAATTGAATCTTATTTTAATAAGGATTCTTGATTCTTATAAAAGCTTTAAGTCCTAAACAAATTAGGACAATATTCTAACTTATTATTACTCCCTGTTTAATAAGGAAAACCCAACAAATAGTATTTTTAGCCCCTATCACCTTGTTGTTATACTCCCTGTTTAATAAGGAAAACCCAACAAATAGTATTTTTAGCCCCTATCACCTTGTTGTTACCTTAACTCCAATTCTTCATTCCACCAAGTTAAAGCTTGTGGTTGAATGTTGCTCTCTTTTATTTCTTTTATAAATTCTAAGCTCTTTTACTTCAATTCTTTCCGAGCTTATTTAAAGTCCTCACCACAAATTGTGATAAATACTGATCATACAAATTTTGATTTAACTTTTGAATTCCATTTTTTGAAATCGAAGTGCTCTAAAAAATGATTTTCCTCTTCACTTGAAAAAAAACTGCAGATATCTAGTAGCTCTTATGACTGTAATTTTTTCATCAAGAATATCCCCTTTCTTCTCTTTAAGATGAGAAATGAATGGAATTCTCACAACTTCAGTACGAGAACGTGTAACATCATATCCATGATAATTAGTTAAGTCAACAACATTGAAGATAGAACTAATTCTCCTATCATTGGTCTGAGCCTTCAAATTCCGGAAACTCCATTTTGGCATGAGGTCTACGAGCAGGATTTTTAAGCCCCCAAGGACTATCTGTATCATCTTCCTCGTATGTAGCTTTGCCTGGTTCTAGATCCCTTTGACTGGCTCTAGCATGTGCAGAATTACTAGATTGAGTCTTGAGTGTTGCTGCTTTCCCTGCCAATAGATCAGTGGAATATAACTTGGACATAATATCAGCTCATTGTTGAAGAACTGAATTCAGGTTTTGGGTAGTTTCTAGATCATTGGTTGATATAGTGGAACATGTTTGCACCATGGTAATCGAATGCTGCTCTGATACCAAAATGATAGGAACAATATGCAGCAATAGAAAACAGTACTTGAAAGAGTATGAATAGCTGGAAATGATAAATGCAAGAATCTTAACAAATATTATTCCCAACAGGAGTGTTTGTATGGAGTGGACCAACTCCCATCAAAAGAAACTGAAACAAGAGGGTATAGAAAATATCAAAAGAAAACTCACTTCATTTCTTTGATTATATGTAATTTATACATGAGTATAATCTATTCTAATACTACTAAACTATTGGATTTTTCGTATATACTAACTTATCCTATCTATAGTATATCTTATCTACTAGAAGTTAAACTTATCTCCTATAAGATAATCTCCTAAACTTAAGTAAGATAATTATCCAACACTCTCACTCAAGTTGAGGAATATATATTTATCAGTCCCAACTTGCATAGAATTGTCTTGAATCTAGGCGTAGGCATTATCTTTGTGAAGATATTGGCTTCTTGTGCTTCAGTAGGGACATAGCGTAAATCAATGCCCCCTTCTTCTGTTTCACATTTGATAAAGCTCCTATCAATTCTAACATGTTTTGTTCGATCATTTTGAACTGGATTCTTCACTATATTGATGGCTGATTTACTATCACTGAAAACTTTGGTGTGAGAGAAAGTGGTGATATGTTGGTTCTACATTAACCTTTCTAACCAAATAACTTCATAAATTCCTTGTGCAATTGCCCTAAATTTTGCTTCTTGCTACTACAGACTGCTTCTTGCTTCTTGCTTCTTCATGTGACAAGATTCCCCTATAGTTTAGTACAAGAACCAAATGTTGACCTACTATCTTTAATACAACTAGCCCAATCTGCATTCGTGAACCCTTCTATGCTTCTTTTCTTATTTTTGCAAAACATTAATCCTTTACCTGGACTGCCTTTGAGATATCCAAAATATGGTTGACTGCCTCTAAATGTCTTTGAGTTGGAGAGTGCATAAATTGGCTAACAATACTCACAAAATAAGCAATATTTGGTCTGGTTAGTGACAAATAACTAAGTTTTCCTACCAACCTTTGGTATCTTCCTTTGTCAACAGGAGAATCTTCTTCATTTTTTTTGAATTTCCAATTTCTCTCTAGTGGAGTTCCCATTAGTTTGCAACCCATCTTTCCTGTCTCCTCTAGTAAATCAAGAATGTATTTTCGTTGAGATATGAAAATACCTAACTTCTAGCAATCTCCATTCCAAAAAAGTGTCTTAATGCTCCGAGGTCTTTTACCCTAAGTTCTAGCCTAAGTTTTTGCTTAAGATCATTGATCTCACTAGTTTCATCGCCTGTGCTTATAATATCGTCCACATACACAAACATTGTGTGATCAGCTTGTCCCTGTTTGTATCCAAACCGGCAAAGAGTGTCACTAAACCTGTTAAACCATGCTCGTGGAGACTGTTTGAGGCCGTAGAAGGATTTTTTCAGTTTGCAAACTCTTCCGCTTCCTTCTTCAGTTTCAAAACCTGGAGGTATCTTCATATATATTTCCTCATCTAATGTACCATTTAGGAAGACATTTTTAATGTCGAGTTGATGGAGTTCCCATTCTAAATTTGTAGCCAATGATAGAAGGACTCTAATCGTGTTCAAGTTTGCAACTGGAGCAAATGTCTCCTCATAATCTATTCCATAGGTTTGTGTAAAGCCTTGAGTTACTAATCTAGCCTTATACCGGTCAATCTCTCCATCTGCCCTATACTTCACGATGAACACCCACTTGCTACCAATCACCTTTTTCCCTTCGGGTAGATCCACAATCTCCCATGTTTTACTATCAAGTAAAGCTTTCATTTCTTCAAGTACAACTTCCTTCCACTTAGGTTCTTGGAATGCATTATGTACATTTCTTGGAATTCTTACACTGTCAAGCTTAGTAGTGAAAGCTTTAAACTTTGAAGATAACTTTTGAGTAAGTCAAATAATCTAAAATAGGATATTTAGTACATGATCTTACCCCCTTTTGTAGTGCAATTGGCACATCTAAGTCACTTACCACAGTCTCTCTAGGAGTCGGTTCTTGGTCCAATGATTGGCCTTGTTGAGGAGCTTTAAGCCTTCAAGAGTACACTAAGGTTGGTTTTTCAGGAATTGGTTCTCCCACTGAATTGGACTAGACAGTTTCAGGTTCAATGGTACGTGTTTGCTGTGTTTGTGGGTTTTTTGGGAAGGTTTATGAGATAGGAAGGGATATGCTTGGGTCCCAATAAATGTCTTCATTGGATGTCTCCCTCTAAAGAGAGGTATTGCTGAAGTATAGTTGTTTTTTGAAAAAAGTGACATCATATGAAACAAAGAATTTGTTTGTAGAAGGTGAGAAACACTTATAACCCTTTTGAGTGGGAGAGTACGCAATAAACACACATTTAATAGCTCGTGGGTCAAGTTTGCTTCTATTTGGTTGATTATTGTGTACGAAAACAGTACACCCAAAGACTTTAGGAGGAAGAGAATTAAGGAGCTTAATGTGAGGAAATTGTTCTAGAAGAACACCTAATGGGGTTTGGAATTTAAGAGTTTTTGAAGGGAGACGACTTATCAAATATGAGGCATTTAGAATTTCTTCTCCCCAATAGGAATTTGGAACAAAGTTGGTAAACATCATAGATCGGGCTATCTCTAAAAGATGACGGTTTTTTCTCTCCACTATCCCATTTTGTTGTGGAGTATAAGCACTAGAGCTCTGGTGAATGATCCCATTCCTATTAAGATATTGAATAAAATCAGTTGAAAAATATTCTTTCCCATTGTTTGTACGCACTACTTGAATAGCGGTCTATAATACATTTTGGATGAGTTTGTGGAACTGTTTAAAGATATGATAGGCTTCAGATCTGTCTTTCACTAGATATACCCAACATACTATGATCATCAATGAAACTGATAAACCAACGAGTACCGGTTAGACTTGTAACTCTAGCGGGACCCCAGATATCACTATTAATTAATTGGAAAGGTTTTGAGGGTATGTATGAGTGTATGGGATAAGTATTTTTGCAAGGACACATTGCTCACAATATAAAGAAATATGATCTTTATTGATGAAAAGGTTTGGATATAAGATTTTCAATTATGGGAAATTGGGATGACCAAGGTGTTGATGACATAACATAACATTAGAATTTGACATAACTGAAAGGGAGATCCTATGTGGTGATTTGGACTAAGTAGGAGTACTCTTTCCTGAGAAGTAGTAAAGTCCATCTTTCTCCTCAGCATTGCCAATCATCTTCCCCGAACAACGGTCCTGAAATTCACAATGAGATGGAAAGACTGTCACGATACAGTCCATGTCCTTGGTTAATTAACTGATAGATAGTAGATTATAAGTTAACTTAGAGAACAGTATTTAATGTCAGTTTTGGCAAACAAACTCTCCCTTGACCAATAGCTGGTGACCCTTTTCCATCCGCGACATAGACATTAATTTCTGGTTATATGGCTCATATTTTTCGAAGACATTCAAAGACCCAGTCATGTGGTCTGATGCACCTGTGTCCACAATCCAGAGATTTTGACTTAGGAACTTTGATAATAATGATTGACACAGGTTACCTTTATGCACTAGTGTTGCAGTAGAGGTTTGTTGGTCATGTGAGTCTTTCTCATTTGTGATTTTTGTCTGATTCAAGAGTTGATAGAGTAGTTCAATCTACTGGGGGGACAAGTTTAACCCTGTGGATTTGCTTATATCCGATTCTACTACATGTGCTGCTCTACGTTTTTGTTGAACTCTTTGGCTTTTAGGTTTCCAATCTAGTGGTTTCCCATGTAATTTCCAGCAAGTCTCATGGTGTAGTAGGGCTCATCATAGTGGTCACACCACTGCTTGTTATTGGTTTCTTGCTTTGGGGTTTGGTAAGTAAACTCCTTTGGAGAGTTTGCCACTGAAGCCGAGTCTTGAGAGGTTTGTTTGGAAGTGTGTGAGGTAAGCATGACCTTTTTCCTACTCTCTTCCTTATGAACCTCAACAAAAGTTTCTCAGATTGATGGCAATGTTTTTAAACTGAGTAACCTTCCTTGTACTCCATCAAGTCCAACATTAAGTCCCTATAAGAAATCAAAAACTCTCCTTTTCCAATAATTTTTCATACTTCTCGCATTAGCACAACACTCCCAATTTACTACATAAAATAGATCCATTTCTTGCCATAATTCAGTGAGTAAGTTATAATACTCAGTAACCAACATATTAACTTGTTGAGTATTTCTAATTTTTGATCTGATGTCAAAGCACTAAGAAGTGTTTTCCAAATCAGAATATATTTCTTGCACAGTCTTCCAGATTTCTCTTGCAATTTTGCAGAATAGGTAGGTTTCTATTTTTGGCTCCATTGAATTTATAAACCAAGCCATGACAATAGAATTCTTAGCTTCCCAAGCACCGTAAGTGACTGTTGTTTCGTGTGGTTGAGGAACTGCCCCTGTTAGATATCTGGCCTTGCCTCTTCCTTAGATTACGAGCATGACTGATTGGGACCATTCTTGAAAATTCGTTCCATTTAATCTATGTTGCCTAATTTGCAACGAAAGATTATCAATAGAAGAAGATGAAGTTTGGGTTGAAGGTATTACGTAACTAGGTGTTTGGGAGTTTGGGACTCATCAAAGGAGTCAAAGGTTGGTTGAACTTCAGCCATGATGTGGCTGGAAAAATTAGGCTACCAGAATCGGTAGCTCTAATACCGTGAAACAAGAGGGTATAAAAAATATCAGAAGAAAACTCTCTTTATTTCTTTGATTATATGTAATTTATATATGAGTATAATCTATTCTAATACTATGAAACTAATGGATTTTTCGTATATACTAACTTACTCTATCTATAGTATATCTTATCTTATCTACTAGGAGATAAACTTATCTCCTAGAAGATAATCTCCTAAACTTATCTAAGATAATTATCCAACAGAAACAATAACATAAGAAATCTGAAAATTACTATACCTAAGTGGGGTATTTATAATGTCCAAATAAAACAAATCTGCATAGCAGAATCTATATCTAATGATAATGTGTAACAATTGCATCTACTACTAACAAACCCCTAATCTTAAGGCGCACATGGTTGACTCCATCAAACTCAGCTTGCTTTTCATGTTTCTGCCTCCTGGAGTACGTGAGCAAGGGAGTTGTTGTCTCGTTACTTTCCCCTCGAGGTAAAAATTAATAAATTGTTCCTTGCGTAATTCGTAATTTGCCAAACTTGCTTCTTCCAGAGGACGATCATTCCATTGAATCTAGAGTTCAAGATTGGGTATCCCACCTTCTTTGACCTGATGACAATTCAAGATTTTAGAAGGTGATAAGGTCAGCTTCCAATTTGAATTAATAGGTAAAGGTGGTGGTAAGGGGTGTGTTTGCAGTCCATAAGCAGGTTTGAGTAAAGAAACATGGAAAATAGGGTGTACATGGGGAGATGCAGGCAACTCTAATTCATATGCAACAGGTCTCACTCTTTTAATAATTTTATAAGGGCCAAAGAAGTTAGGGCATAACTTTTCATACCTCCTTTGGGCAAGGGAATGCTGGTGGTATGGTTGAAGCCTTAAGAAAACAAAGTCGTCCACCCAGAATTGTTCTAAAGGTTTTCTTGGTGCTTGGTTAGCAGTGTGATTAGGAATTGTTCTTATTTGATGGAAAGGTTACCTTTTCATATGCAGTGTTGATTGCTTCTTTGCATGGTTTGAAGTTTTTAGAGTCTTCTACATGGTATACTCAATCTTCACTTGTTTTATTAGTACATGTTTAAGCAGAAAAAGAAAAAAGTGAGTCATCTCTGTACCCTTGTTCCCAAAACATCACGCCTCTGTGTAATTATAGTAGTTCTGTCATGTTTGTTTTACTATCTAAATATTGCTGGGTGTTCTCCAAATTTAACTTTGTTTACTTCCACCTGGTTGAATCTTCGAATGAAGTTGCTTTTCTACCTGTGATTAATCATCTCCTTCAGCTTGAAAGAAACTGAAAATATGTATATCAACATAGTTATCTCTTTTATGGTCTACTTGGTAAATGAGTGTAAAAAGTAATCAAACTATTTTGAAGTTTCATGTTATTGATGCCAATATGTTTAGAATACACTGGCTGTGATCACCCATTTTTTGTGCAACCAGATAGTAGCTGTTGACTCTAAGTCTCCAATGTGGAATTTTCATAATTATGCCCCCATTTTTTAATGTCTATCTTGGATATTATTTGGCTAGGTTTCTGGTTGTGTTTCTTAAAATTAAATTAATTCATCAGTATGCCCTTTAAATGAATCGTACTAGTGAGTAATGTCAAGAGTGGAAGTTTTGTAAAAGAATTTCTCTTGCTCTAGCTTTTATACAATTCCTAATGTATTTTCACACGGCTATACTCAGATGTGCTTTAACAACTTCAAATTACAAGTTTTTAGATATTCGATTTGGAGAACTATATTCTAAACTCTTCTTAGACTTCTGCTCCAACTTGTCTTCCTTGCTTCCCAGCTGTGCCTATTTGAAGAATATTACCTTTTACTGCTTCTATCTATGTTCTTTAGGTTTTGACACTCATTCAACTTGTTTCTGTTGCTCAGTTTACAGTTCAGCTGCTTTACCTGAACTTATATAGTGACTGTTTCTGGTTTGGTCTGCCTACATAACATAAATGGGGTTCACGTAATTTGTATAACTGTGTTACTTGAGGTTTAAATTATATAGGTGAAGCTTCAATAATGTGAATTTGGTGCAATTTTGACTTATTTCATTTTTGTTAGGTATTTCATTTTTGTTAGGCAAATGAGAAAATAGCACCCACATGTTTCTTAGCATTTGAATGGTGTACAGAGTTGATGATACTTGCGTAGCAGTAGCATGAGTTATTGGCGTACTGATTACTCTGGTTTCTCTCCATCCAGTCTTTCTATATTCTAACAGAGTTTGGTTTGCTTAAACTCCTCGGCAGATTCCTGGTTGCAAACCAGCAGCACAATGATAGACCTAAGTAATATGAGTCCTGCACAGCTTACCCTCTTGGGATCAGCACTCTGTGTGATGCTTACAATGCATTTCACAGTGCAGCTTCTGTCACAGCATCTCTTCTTCTGGAAAAATCCCAAAGAACAGAAAGCCATATTGATCATAATCTGCATGGCTCCTATATATGCTTTTGACTCCTTTGTTGGTTTGTTGGACATCCAGGGCAGTAAACCATTCTTCACATTTTTGGAGTCAGTCAAAGAATGTTACGAAGCTCTGGTAAGTGCCTAATAGTTGATTGTTGTTTGGCTTGTATTGTGAGTTATCATAGTTTGTCTCATTATTTTACCGCTACCATGCTTCTGTGCTTCTCTACTGCAGGCAATAGCAAAGTTCTTGGCTTTGATGTATAGTTACCTAAATATATCCATTAGGAGAAATATTGTGCCAGATGGAGTTAAAGGGAGAGAAATCCATCATTCTTTTCCAATGACAATTTTTCAGGTGCAGAAACTGTGGTTTTCATGTGTTAAGTTCAATTGCAGCCAACCTAGAATTGAACTTGACAATTGGTTAAAATTGACAAAATGTGCTCCTGTACAAAATGCAGCCTAAAACTGTCCGGCTGGACCACCGGCATCTAAAGCTTCTTAGAGACTGGACATGGCAATTTGTTATCATCCGGCCAGTATGCTCGATCTTGATGATAACACTCCAACTTCTTGGGATGTACCCAACTTGGTTGAGTTGGACATTCACCATTATCCTAAACATTTCGGTTTCTCTTGCACTATATTCTCTGATAGCCTTTTACCACGTCTTTGCAAAGGAGTTGGCCCCACACAGGCCCCTGGCGAAGTTCTTATGCATTAAGGGAATTGTCTTCTTTTGCTTTTGGCAGGTAAATATGTACCTCTAGGTTTCCTTCTTCTTCTGCTTGTTCTTTTATATAGTTGGAGGAGAACGGTTCTAACTTCTAATGAGAAGGGGAAAAAATAAAAAAAACTGGAAGGGCATGGTGGGAAAAGAATGAACGGCTAATGGAGCATTAAGCCAAAAACAAATACTAAAATCTTACATGCAATGAGGTAAGGTAAAACAAAACAACCGTTTGACAAACTTAACATGAATAAGACATGATAAAAAGCTGATAGTTATTGTAACTCGGCTGGTATGGTTTAAGGTTTATTTGATAGCTGGAGGTTTTACTAGTAGCAGCTACTCTCATATTCTTGTAACTTAACTGAACGTAGCTTTCATTATACTATAAAAGTTTTGTTTGAACATAATAAGAGAATTATTTCCAGGCTAGGACTAAAATTTCAGATGGCAAAATGTATGACCTTACAATTGCGTTGTTGTGGGATTTATCTTTCGAAATTATTATGGATGAAAGTAGTGCTTTTTGGCCGTCACTCCTAAGTTATTCTTCACCAATCTGGTCTGATATCTGGACAAAATTTATTATTCAGAACATTAACGTTTTCCAATCCTCCCTAGGGAATGGTCCTTGAGATACTAGCGGCAATGGGCGTCATTCGGTCTCATCATTTCTGGTTGGATGTGGAGCACATTGAGGAAGCTATTCAGAATGTCTTGGTCATCGTGGAGATGGTTATATTCTCTGTTCTTCAGCAGTATGCATACCCTTCTACCCCGTACAGCGGAGAAGTGGAAGCAAAAATGTTTTTGCAGAAGAAGGAAGAATGACATGGTGAACCTCGATTTACAGACGAGATCAGCACATAATGTTTCAGACCGTTTTCACTTAGAATTGTGTACTATTATGGTATGCCGAGTGCTAGCAGTCATGCACTCCTTAAATAGTATAGCCTACTTGTGGCTTTTTGGTGTCGTGCTTCTTATTAGGCATTGCAATCCTTCATGCAATGTTAATAATGGAGATTGTGGAGTTTCACTTCTTGGATCCTGCCTATTATGTTGGTATGTATTGGTTATTACGGGCATTTGCATATATGAAAGTTGTCGAGTACGTGATACTTTTTATTTTTCTATTTCTATCCTCATAATATTTGGCTTAACAAAGCTGTGTACTTAGCTCGGCAAGTTCGTGTAGTCAACGAAGCTGATCCTCTTGGCTCCATATTCCATGATGTGCTGAATTGTCGTTTTGGTTGGATGATCAATTTGAATTCATGTAATTGTTGGTTGGATACCCCCTCCGATGAACCCTTGATCTGTACAAGATTTCTTGCCTGTTACACCTGTTGGAACTACGGTTAGCGCCTCTTTCTCAAGTGCCATAAAATGGTGCAGCTGAACCCAACCATTCTTGCCTTGGTGAACCCAAGTTAGCTGTTAAAATATCTTAGCTAAACAAAAAGTTGATCTAATTGTTTGACCACACAAGCACAGGCAATGCACCTATTCTTATAACAATTGAACACTTGTCACATCTGTTTTATCCATTTTCTAATCAAGTGTTTCACAAGTGGTTGGGATGCCTTACTGGAATATGACCTAGTTGTATGGTCATCCAAATAAAAAGTAATTGTGTTATATATTTATACAAGTGATAAGTATGCTCAATCAGGAGTCTATTAAGACATTATACAAGGAAGGATTATCTCCATAAATTATTTAACCAATCCCCAGGCGCATGCATGGAGCATGCTTTTTGAATAAAGTAAACAACGAGTATTAGTGTATATGAGAATCATCCCACTATCATCTTACATGTTGATGCGTTTACTTCTCAAAAAGATTTGGTTGCATCCGCTAGTTAACTGTTGGTGAAAAAAAACAAAAAAGTGGCATCTTTTCACTTGATTTTCGTACGATATATCCTGGAGATTGTGAGAAAACGAAACAATAGTTGACAAAACAGAGGTAGACTTAAAGCATCGAATCAAAAAGAACAAATATGCAATAATTAAAGAGAGTTCATCGATCCAACATCTTGTCCACGTAATAATTCACCCCCGTGACCAGAAATTCAAAACGATTTGATCCAGAATCACCTGAAATATTCTACCACAAGTGAACTGTACTTGTCCTCCGTTGGAAAGCTGGAGACAAAAAATAGAAAATGATGTATGTATTGTAATACGTATCAATACCTTAGTTATGTATCCCGCATCGAACATGAAAGCGCAAGAAGTGAAAAAAAGTGAAAATACCTTATTTTGGTTTCCGTAGCTTTACACGAGTTTTCCAAAGCTGAAACGAACGCAAATTTACCGTCGTCTTTGCGGAAACTGCTTTCAGATATGCGGATAAGGTCTTTCTACAATTTTTTTTAAACATAAGCTCTTTTAACGAGTTAGAAAATCCTTATTCTTATGGTTGATTATATGAATAATTGCAGGAGACCTTAATCTTTATATATAGCTCCCATAGTCGACTTCCTCATCACAAGGCTGATATAAATTCGGTCCACACTGATCGGGATCTATTTTTCACACAGATTTTGACCCATTGATTTAAATCATTTATTGGGTCACTTTATTATCTTTATCTGAATCAAATTACGTAACTTAACCGATAAGTTAGTAAAAAATTGAAAAATGCAATTAATAGTTGTCCAATTTGATAGGATAGGACTAAATTGTTCAACATTCTCCCATTTGGACAAGTATTAAATGCAGTGTTGACTTTAGTTTTAAAACAGCTTAAAAACTCCATTAAGTCACGCTACTGAATTAGTCGACTAGGTTTTAAAAACAAAATATTTGATTCAAAGATATTGAAAGTTCATCATTTCGTCCTGCAAGACTTTCAATATTGAAAAGTATCAAATGTATGAGTCATGCACGGAATAGATCCAATACAATCATATATACCTAATACCTTACTAACGTGAATAGGAATATAAAGTGTGGCAAACTGGGATGACACCTTTATATTCTAAATTATATCATCTTCATTTGTAGGTTTTGATTTCTCCAACTTTATGCTAAATCGCATATGCTAAATTACATTAGAAAATCCTGTTTTCGCTCACCGAATGCTAAACAGTATTAGAGAAAACTTGTTTTCTCTCACTAAATGCTAAACTGCATTAAAGAAAATCTTTATATTCTTCAACTGATTGATAAACTGTGTTAGAAAACCTTTATAAGATTAAAAAACTTACATCCCCTGTGTTATATCAAACTTCATAGATATTCGTTAAAAATTGTATGTCTAAATGACATAGGTATAAGGTTAATCTGTCTATATACCCAATGATCTTTAAATGCTTAAGATCAACACAAATCTTAAGACTTTTATATGTATTATGATAATGTATGATAATACGTATTACTAAGGATAAACGATAATCATCTTTATTGATGAACCATCATACCGTCATAATACATCAAAATGTACAAATATACATGCAACAAACATAACGATCCCCTAACTAACAGTGTCTAAGGACGTCAAAACACCTATAATATACACTCATGTCACAAACACAAGTGGGTGAAGTTCTTTAGTTAAAGGATCTACTAACTTTTTTTCAGTCTTTAAATGCTCCAAACCTTAATATCACCATTTTATATCAACATCTTTATGACCAAATAATTGATCTTTAAATGCTAAGCTCTGTGATATTCTTTGTTGTTATTAAATAACATAGCAGGAAGATTATCACAGTAGAACCAAATGGATCTAGTTATTGAATCAATCACAGACAACTCAAAAATAAAGTTTTTGAGCCAAACCATTTATGAAGCAGCCCCATAGCATGTACTTTGCATGCATAGTCAAGGAAATTACCCATGTTTACTTGACACACTTCCAAGATATTGTACCATCTGCAAACTTACAACTGTTTTCTTAAGTAGACTTTTGATCATTTGGACACATTGCTAAAATCTAAATCTAAATTTCCTGCGAGGTTTAGTCTGTTAATTGTGCTATATGTCAACATATAATCCTTAATTCCCTTTAGTATCTCAACATTCGCTAGATTGCATTCCAATGATCTACACCTAGATTAACCAGATATTGACCAAACTGTCAAACAGTGAATGCAAAGTCCTACCTAGACATAACTGAGCATACAACAGGCTATCAACCGTACTAAAATACGAAACATTCCTCATAACCTCTCTCTTTACTTTATTCTTTGGATAATGTGTCAAAGATAATCTCTCACTATGAGAGATAGATGTTACGACAAGTTTATTGTTAACCGTATTAAACTTTTGTAACACATACTCATTATATGCATTCTATAATAGGTCTGATGAGTGTTGAGATTTGTCCCAGTGAATCTGAATACTTAGGATAAAAGATGCTATTATAATGTCCTTCATGTCAAAGTTCTTGACCAAAAGTTGCTTAACCTCATACAATATGGTCAAGTAATTTGACGTGAGCAATATATCATCCACATGCAGTAATAGGAAGATGACTTTGCTCCCCCTGACATTATAGTATAAGCATCTTTTTAACTTGATTTTTCATGAAGCCAAAAGAGGCCAAACCTTATCAATTGTAATATATCACTTTCGAAAGGTTTGATGTAAACCATATATTGATCTGTATAATGTGTAAATCGTGTCAGTTCCCTTTAGATTTTGAAATCCTTTAGATTGTACCATATGGACCACTTCATAGAGGTCTTTATTTAGAAAAGCGATTTTGACAGCCATCTAATGTAACTCTATATCATCATGAGTTACAATTGTCATAATTACTTAAAATGTATCCTACGAGGATACTAGAAAAAAGGTAACACAAAGTCAACCTTTTTATCTGAGTGAACCATTAGGCAACTGAACGAGCCCATAAACCGCTGAACTTTATCCTAAAATCCTTTAGGTCTTAAAACTTCACTTATAACTGACGGGTTTGCAGTTTCGATGCAAATCACCTAACTCTTAGACCTTACTATGCTTCATAACTTACATCTCATCAGTTATTACAACCCACCACACATCTGCATTCGGTCTAGAAACAATTTCTGTAAAAGTAACTAGATCCGTAACATGTCTAATAACATAGTCCTATACACCTGATAGACTATATAATAAGATGAGATAGCAGGTCGTCTCACTCTGGTGGATTTATTTAACTGTATTAGATCTTGTACCCCCAGGAACCTTTGTATGTATAGGCATGGGGTTCTGTTCCTGTACAAGTACAGTACAGTACAGAGATCTAGATCCACCGAATCTAACTATATGAGTAGCGGGTATATGATAATTGTAGTATCTACCCTGCAATCATCCGAAAAATTAAAAAGCCCACAATCGTCATAGACATTGTATTCCAGAAACTTAATTGTTTGTGATTCCACTATTCTTTTCCTTCTTTCTATTCGGTAAAAGTTGTAGCTTTAAAGTGGTCAAGATACCTTACTGAATAGCAATGAGTGAAACGACTTGCAATCTTTCTTTATAAGGATTATATTACCTCAGTAAGGTAGCCTTATACACGAATGTGTGCAAAGCTAGGTCTCTAAACTTCTAGATAATCAGGTAAATTAGTCCCATTTTGTATTGACTTCAAGTCCTTTAGGACACAGTTATATCTTTCGATAACACACCATTTTGTTCAGAACTATTCAACATAGTGAATTAAGTCATTATTCTAACTAATTCCAAATATCTGATAAATAGACCTTTTAAAGTCTTGAAACACCATGTTTGCCATGATATTCTTCTCTATAGTCAAATATGACTATCTTGATGAATTTTCCCAATTGGTTATTAACCTTCAGTTTTTTTTAAAGTAAGAACACATAAGTGTAATGGGAATAATCATCAACAAATGTCAAAATATATTTAGAATTGCACAATTTAATTGTATAAGGTCTACTTGTTGGATCGCGTATGGTCCGAGTATTCACAATACACTGCGGAAAAAGACCATACAAAAACATCACGTATAATCGAAAACACGAGGATTAACGAAAATACCTTATTTTCGTGGGTGGATTGCTTCTTTTCGGATTCCAAGACACTGCAAATCGCTAATGTCCTCTACCGGTATCCACACGAGCATGCACGATCCGAGCTGCGGCTGTAGTGTGCTAGCACGTCCTGAAACACTTCTGAACGCCGCACGATTATTCTCTCGGATGGCGGCTAGGGTTTTTGACAATAGTGTCTCACTTAACCTAATGAGACCTAAGCTTCTCTATTTATAGAGATACCCTAATCTCATTTAGGCCCCATTAAGTTTCGGCCCATTATATCATATATAATAAAAGCCCGACAACTTAATTAAATCTAGCCCAATAAATATATCTAAATATATTTATTCAACACCTAATAAATTAGGCCCAAGAGAATAAGCCCAGATCACATTACTCTTTGTGTGCAACCCTGTAGGCTCATTTGATGTTGGCAATGGGCTTGATTACACTTCAAGGCCCATAAGTCATAAGCGGCCTCTAGCAAGACATTATGACTACCCAAATCAAATGAGGATCGATAATCTGATTTAACTCAGAATTATGGTTATAGGCTCATCCTTTGTAACACGATATCAAGATTAATCACAAGGCATGGTACATGTCAACCTTTGATTAATCATAGTTTCTTGATCCCTGTTGATGATTATAACAAATGACATTGATGACTCTTCATCAATTCATTTGAGCACGGCCATGCATTTCTTCACCACACTTGTCAAGAGGCCCAAATGATATCTCTCTCATTTAAGAGAGGTACAAATCCCATCTACGCCATTCACATCCTCCGCATGATTCATTTAGTATCCAACATAAGACTATATGTTATTCGGTTAAAAATAACTTAGTCTAATATCAAAACACTAAATTCTTCATGTAGGGAACCATGATGACTTCAGTCAAAGGACTAAAGTCAAATCATATAAAGAATCACTAATGACATGAAACCATGTAGTATTCTTTATGTGGGTCGGTCCAATATATGTTCTCTAACATATATCTATGTTTTGATTTGATATCTCATATCCATGATCAAGAAACGTGATCATCAATCGTAACACATACTAGTCTTAATTCATTATTGTTCCACCAATAATGATCGACTGTGACGATCTAGAATAGTATTATAACGCTTATGGTTTTACTATCAAGTCACATACTTGATGACATAAGTCTAATACCATTCATGGAATGTAAATCACATTACATGAAATACATGCATATATGAAACGAAATACCTCATAATATATTATTAACAAGTCATAATGTTAATACATGAATGACAAACATCCATTGGCCTAGGGCACACTACTAACACTACTGATATCTTTATGTTTCAAACTCAACAAGTCAAAAGCATGAGTTGACCTCAATATCTTTGTTAATCAACTTACCCTTACAACAGTTAGCACATGTTCTCAGATCATCATAATCTAGAATTGATATATGTTTTCCTTGATCGATCTCTCAACCCTAGCTTTAAAAATGTGGCTTATACTTTTATGTCACATCATGTATGACTTCTCATTCATTAGGATCCTTCATTTCATGAATTGTTTAGCAAGGTACGAAGAAGCATTTATCTAATTCGGAGTCAGACACATTCTATACAAACCATATAACAAGAAATTTATACCATTATGTTTTGCATTAAACAACAATTGTACAATAAAAGCATTAAATCCAAAACATTAACCCTCTTTGTCAAAAGATGATCAAAAGATCACATATAAAATGTGTCGTGTAAAACCCAAATGAACCTTACTACAAGGTTCAGTACATACATTCCCTATAGATATTATTTCTACTTCTTCATTGATGTCAATCATCAGCTCCTGCTTCCCTTTAATTTGGCTTTATCCTAGATATGAACCACTGTATTGTGGAAGCACCTTGATCACATGTTCCACTATATAGTCACCAAGTACTTAATGTGACTATCTCAAATTAGATTCATAAATTAATAAGCCAAAGAATAACCTAATGGTCTTAGTCTTTCCTTTTAAACCTCATACTGTTGGCCGCCGAATTTTTCTTATTAAATTGAGCATGATCTAAGTGAATTATGAGGTCTGATGGATAAAATTTTGGATCTACTTGTTATGAAAATGTTAGTAGGATAGCGAATTGTTGTATCGTTGTTTAGTTATAAATATAAGTGTGATGTGTTATGAAAAAAGGAACATAGAAACGATATGAGACTTTAAGCTTCACGATTTCTTTGGGTCACGCCACATTTCATGGTTCAATGGTCGGACTCCGTGATCGGGGCTCATCATGTTGGTAGCAGAGCAAGAAAAGATTCCAAGGAGCCACACTTCAGTATGATGATATTTTGTTCTGAAATTGCGTTTCAAAAATGGGGCCCAGCATGTGCGGTATCAAAACAGGTTTGTAAGTGTTATGGTTTTGGTTCGAGTTGGATTTCGAAAACGGGATCCAACATATACTATTGGTTTCTTTATTTCCCTAGGACCTTTACTAGTACTGGTTTGACCAACATGAACACATGGAGAAGATTTGAACTTTGTACCTTTGAACTTAATGGGCTTCATCTTTGCCTTCCCTTTAGTTGCTTTGAGGGCTATAGGAGTAGCAAATTTGAGTTTCTCCTCCTCAACAAAGCAATGGGCTATCAAAGTGTTGAAGTCTCATTCCTCATCCAACGAGTAATATGTCATCACCAAATTACTAAACTCTGGAGGGAGTGTATTCAGAGTTTGGTGAACTATAAAAACATCAAAAAGACGAATGTTTAGCATCTTTAGTCTATTATGAAGATGAATCATTCTCGATATGTACTCTATCACTTCCCTTTCTCTCATATATCTCATAGAGAATAATTCTTTCATCAAAGCACTTGTCTCAACATTAAGTGAGATTATGTATCTCTGGGAGACATTATCTAGAAACTCCTTCGTTATGTCTATATCTATGTCCACAAGTCCACTTAGTAGATATTCAGGAATGGATCTCTTAATGGTCATTAGATATAATCTATTAGACCGATCTCAGCTTTCATAAGCTGCTTTATGAGCTCTTGAGCTTATGAATATAGGTGGAGATGGCTTATTCATCCATATGACCATAACAACCTCAGCTATCTCCATAGCATTCAATACATCCTCCGTCCACTTCTTTGTATTGAAATCAGTCAGGATTTCAATGGTAACACTGATTTTGTTGACCAAAAAGATGACTTTAAAATGATAATGTTTAAATCAACACAAATATAGGACAATAGCGATACTCAAAGTCATTAAATAGTATCTTTACTAAAAATCCGATCACACATATTATGAAACACCTGTGGGTTGAATACATAATATATGCAACTAGAGCTTCACATAAAATCGATCAAAGTACAAACCATCAACTCTCATGACAGTACCACCTATGGGAGAATAGGTCATTCAAGCAATAACTTTTCTTTGTCCAATGTCTTTATGCACATCTCAAAATCTCATGTAAGGCCAACACCTGTGAGTAGAATAACCAAACATGAGACCAAAGATATTCCCTAATATGTAAGCAGAACAATTCAAAAATACTAATTTGAAAGGCTACTGTGGTGACTACATTCTCATCATCACTCAAAAAGTCCACAAATACAAGGAATACATCTTTTTGTTATCCTCACATTCTTGATGAGCATATAATATGTGACAACGTAACATTAATAAATGTAAAAATCTGAATGCACGATCGCATTGTCACACAGTCATGATGAAGACATTTTCTAAAAACTTCATTTAAGACTTCCGTAAAAGACAAATCTCAGTAAAGTGACTATCGTTTATCATCGGACACTAAACCGACCACCCGAGACATGAGAACTTCATGTATATCCCTTATGGCAAGTTTGTTGCACAAAAATAACTCAAAATGGCTTTAGAATGTCTTAAATACTTTTCCGAGCAACTATCATGCAATCTCGAATACTAAATATGAGATTTGAGATACAAAACTTGAAGCATCTCCCTCATATGATGTCTGAAACATGAAAATTCAGTCAAAATCGGATTCAAAATACCTTAATTCATTTTTCTGGAGTAAAACTTTAATTTATTACTAATGTAATAAATCTAGAAAAATAGAAAACTCACTTTATGAATTTTCCGAACCCGAAAACTAACCCAAAACACTCCGAGACACCCTTATGAGAATTTTGATTTTTTTTGTTTTTTTAATACCGTAGAAAAATCCGTACGGCTGACGTCAACATAGCGTCAACGCACTGTAGCATGCATTGATGTCATCCACTGACATCAACATGACGTCAGCTGCGAGTGAAACGCGCTGCCCAGTAACTACCTTAATAGTGGATGACGCGTGCCCAACACGCACTAGATGTGAGCCCATGGGCGCTTATCTAATGACGCGTCCAATGTGGTGCGACAAGGTCCACTTATGTGTCGACCTGTAGCTGGTGTGTGCGTTGTAAGCGCCAAACGTATTACTCCTTAGGGAGGTGCTGTGCGTCTCGAGTCTAACAAAAACTGGTAATTTTTAGCGAGTTTCTGAGCCCCTTTTTTGCTCTCTTGGGCTCATTTTAACCCCTTTGTTAAGGCTATATGCATATATACTATTGTCATGCAATAAAAAACAAGAAAAAAAAACCAAGAAACATAAGTTAAATCTCCGAAAATCTTATAGAAAGAAAACTGAAAAATCTTTGTTTTTAACCACCCGATCACGTCACTATTTTGATATCACGTGTAACACATAACAACATCTTAATTACGTATCTCGGATCGAATGTGAAAGGGCAAGAAATGAAAAAATACAGAAATACCTGATTTTGGTCTCCGTAACTTCAAATGAGCTTTTCGAAACTGAAACGAGCGCGAATATACCATCGTCTTAATGAGAATTGCTCTCCGGGACCCGGTAAGATCTTTCTATAGTTTTCTCAAAACGTAAATTCTTTTAACGAGTTCGAAAATTTTTATGCTTACGATTGATTATATGAACAACTGCAGGATACCTTAACCTTTGTATATAACTTCCATATCGAGTTTTTCTATCACAAGGTCGATATGAGTCCGGTTCACACTGATCAGGATCTATTTTTCACATAAACATCGACTTATTAATTTAGATAATTTATTGAGTCATTTTATTATCTTTATCTTAATCAAATTGTATAACTTAATTGATTAGTTATTAAAAAACTGAAAAATACAATTAATTCCGGTGGAAAACCGAAGACAAAACATAGAAAATGATGTATGTTTGACCCCAGATTGATTCATAAGAAAACCCGTCATCACATTATTGTCTTGTAGCCTCTGTTTCTATCAACTATTTGCTTCTTCATTAACTGGATGTGTATGTCATAAAGAAGTCTTCCGTGTGGGTTTTGACATGGAATATGCTTCAGGTTCACCAACCTATCATCCATCATTCATAAGATTCTTCTATCAGTTGTTCGGATGGTTTTACAATGGTTGAGCTACACTCAGGATATATATCAAATTGCTTTGCCAATACGAAAACCTTAAAAACCAAACCAGTCTAGCCCTGGCTGTACAGGACAGGAGCCAACAGGAAATATATCAAATTTATCAGCGACACCAATCGTTGATACCTAGACCTGGACACTATACGTATGTTCTTTTATTATTAACAATTTATTCTAAGAACTGCTGTTTCTGAACACTAATCACGATGCTATGAATTGGCTCATAAGGGCAGGCGCCTGCTTCCTTCGATTATTATATATTTCCAGAAACAACATTTTTCACTTCAATGTCATGATAGTTTATTTGATTAAATGGCCAGCCAGCCTTCCTCTTGTCTTCACAAAATGGACACGTATACGCATCTAATATCCTTTTCTTAACAACCAAACAGAAAATTGAAAACATTGGATAAGGAAAGAGAGATAAAGCCGCCGGTTTGGCATCAACCACGACCACGAGTGACGCGCCACGGCACACACAGTATAAAACTAGAAAAGAAGCGTATAAAAGAGCCAACGGAAAGAGCGTGCGTACACACGCTATTGGTCTCCGTTCAAATATCATATTAAAGAGAACCAAAATATGGTCAAAGCAATAGAACTGAAAGATACCCACTTTCCGATTTCTTCTTCCTCCTCCCACTTTTTAACTCCCTTCACTAAACGTTATTTCCGATTCTGAGGCAAAGAAACGAAGAAAGATAAGGTCTTTTTGGGATTTTGTTGGCAGAGAAGAAGAAGAGGGAGATTGTAAACATGAACGAGAAGGCCAACGTTTCTAAAGTGCTTAATGCCAAGCACCGAAAGGTCTCTCCTTTTGATCATATTGCTTTCTGGGTATATGTTATATGTACGTGTTTTAATGTTTTTCTTGGTGCTTGGTCGGTGTTTGATGGGATTTTTATATTCAGGTTTGATTACTGCTTTCCATGGTTCCAAATTTTTAGAGTCTTCTAAGCTATTCTTAACTGGTTTGATTAGTACATATGTTTAGCAGAAAAAGAAAATCATAGCGTGAGCTTCCGCGCTTAGTCTGTACGCTTTCATTTCCAAATCATCTTGAGTTCACCACTCGGTATAGTTATAGTTGTACAGTTCTGTCTGTGTTTTACTATCTAAATATTACTGGATGTTCTCCAAATTTGACTTCGCTTACTTCCACGTTTGGCTGAATCCTCGAATGAAATTGCTTTATACTCCTGACTGAATCCGTCTCCTTTAGCTTGAAAGAGATTGAAAACTTGTATGTCAAGTAGCCGTCTCCTTTAGCTTGAAAGAGATTGAAAACTTGTATGTCAAGTAGTTATCTAATTTATGGTGTACTTTACTTAGTAAATGAGTGAAAAAAAGCAAGCAAAATTGTTTAAGATCTCACGTTATCGATGCCAATATGCTTGGTCACCAACTATTTGTACAACCAGATTATAGTTGTTGACTCCAAGTCCTCAATGTGGATTTGTGTAAGTATGCCGCAATTTTTTTTTCTTGGAAATAATTTGTCCAGCTTTGTTTTTGTGTTTCAAAGTTAAATTAATTCATTAATATTCCCTTTAAAATGAATTGTACTCGTGAATAAAGTCGAGAGCAGAATTTCTTTTTTCCACTGGCTTTCATACAAATTCCTGATGTATTTTCATACAGCTATGCTCAGAGGTATGCTTTAAGCTTAACAACTTCAAATGATATTTTGAAACATACTCAATTTCCTTGGTTCCTGGTTGTGCCAATTTGAAGAATATCAACTTTTATTGCTTCTATCTTTGTGGCAGTCCAGTTAACGTTTTTCCAGTGCTCGTTTACAGTTCAGCTTGTTACCTGAACTGATATATTGACTGTTTCTAGTTTGTTCTACGTCCATAACAAAAATGGATTTTGTTTTTCCAGATATTGGACAGCCTCCTTAAATTACCGGAGAATAGGGAGTGTGCTGACTGCAGAAGCAAGTACGTATATAAGCCATAAGGCCTTACTTAGAAATTTCTCTGTTTAAACTTTGAACTGGAAGATAAGGGTGAGTATAATAGGAATATAAATTCATCTGATAAAATTCATTGAGGTTTGGTTTGTAAGCGCCAAAGTGTGTCCTCTGTATGCTGGTCCAAAAAGATGTAATTAATTATGCCGTCTTGTTTATTCGCAGAGGTCCTCGATGGGCTAGTGTGAATCTTGGAATCTTCATATGCATGCAATGTGCAGGAATTCACAGAAGTCTTGGAGTACACATATCCAAGGTACATCAAGTTTTCGTCTCATAACTGATTTGTCCCTTTTCCAAGCAAATGATACTACAATTGGGTAACTAGAGTTTTTAAGTGAAATACATTCTATTTCTGCATAATGCAGGTAAGATCTGCCACTTTGGACACATGGCTTCCAGAGCAGATATCACTTATTCAAAGTAAGTACTAAATGTTACTTTCATTAAATTGGGCTGCGGAATGTAACTTCTTGACCATCTGTTTTCCACAGCTATCGGGAATGAGAAGTCGAATAACTACTGGGAAACAGAACTGCCTCCTAACTATGACAGAGTTGGAATTGAGAATTTCATTCGTGCGAAGTATGATTTAGTAGAGTCCAGACTTTCAGTTTTACTTAAGATCAGATAGGCTATTCCACTATGTTTTCAAGAGACCTTATTTTATGCTTAATTAACGTCATACTGCCTTTTAGGTATGTTGACAAGAGATGGATCCCAAGGGACGGAAAAGAAAAATCACCTGCAATGGTTAAGAAGCAGGAGGCTCTGAATAATGAACACAAATCCATGAGCATGCAATATACCCAAATGAAAAGCACTAACCACATGTCCGATGGGAGGAAAATTGCTGAACCAATTGATACGAATGCAACTAGAAGTTGCAGGCCAGTGCCTGCTAAAGTGCCTCAGCAAGTAGATACTATTTTCCTTTCATCTTTAACTGAATACACTCCATTCTTCTTGCTTCTTAGAGAAACAATAGCATGCCATTTTATAACAATTTTTTTTCTATTTTACATGCAGTTCATTTATTTTATGTAAATTAACTGATTTGCAGTAAACTTTTTTGTTTTATATTTCACTTGCTTTGAGAGGATTTATAGACATTTAGGGACAAATCAGCAACAAGACAAGTGGGTGTTAAGGAACAAAAACCTAAAACTACTAGGTGAGAGTGGAAGACTGGCTCACAATATCTTAACATGCCATCTCACATGCAAGTCTGCTAGTGTGATGTTAGAATAAAATATGAACACATCATTCTTATTAAGAGTGCCAATACTGTTCTTTCTTGCTTTTTAGGTTACCAGTACTGCTGCAAATTGTTATGTTTCATTAATGTTATTGCATGGACATGAAAAACTTCTTGAGTAGCTCTCTCTTTCAGTTTCTCTATGTTTAATTGGATTCGCATGAACACAACTGAATTGAAATCTGGATGAACAGGTCATACCTGATACAGAATTGCCAGAATGTATGCAAAATCCAAAACCTACAGTTCCAACAACTCAATTGATCAAACAAGAACGCGGTGCGATCTCAACTTTGCAGCCATCACAAGTAGATTATGCAACTGAACTTTTTAATTTGCTTTGCGTGGATGATTCTAGGGGAAATAACTCCAATATGCCTGCCGGCAGAAATGCATGGACTACATTCAGTTGTGAGTTTCTTCTCTCAGCTGTAGTTGCATCGGAATATAGATTTTAGTTGCTGTATAACTTTTACACTTTCTCCTTGTTTCCAACTTAAAGAGTTCTTGTTGGTAGTTGCTTCCAAACTTGGTTACTAAATTGATTTTGGACCTTTAAAATGCAGCTGCGGAAGCAGAAACAACACTGGAGATGAGTGGGTCTACAAATTTAGTGGAAAACAGGACACTTTCGAGAAATGAAGTTGGCAATGTCCTTGAAAAGCCACCATCTGTTGGAGCATTTTCAGAGAACACTATCAAAGACGGGAAGAATGATGATATGATCCTCTTTGAACAGGTCTGTTTATGGGATGCACTTGGTGCAACTTTATGATCATAAGTAGATTTGGATAGGCTCTTGTTGCTGAATGTAAATTGATATTTTGATTGATATGCATTCATTCAGAGATACTGTATCTATTGTCTATACTTACTGGATCGTTCTCTTTGGATGAATGACAAACGGACCTTTCATTACAGAATATAACTTAAAACATATTTTATTCATCTGTCTATTCTTATTATTAAATAATTGCTTGTGATCATGAGTGGACTGCTTCATGTGTGTAATTGAGAGTGAGATTATATGAATGCTTCTTTGTACTTCTTAATTTTGGAAAAGCAGATGGAAGCACTGTGGTGCATTATCCCAGATTATATAGTGTTCCAACTTTCATGTATATGCTGGAAGGAAAATATGTTTGTGTTCCTTTTAAACTTCTGTTTGTGGTTTTTCACAGTCCTCTGTGTTGTCTCCAATTTCTGTCCATCATCAAGAACAGACTGCGTTTTCTCAACAGCAACCAATACTCAGTGCTGCTGCCACTAACGCTAGTTATGTATCCCAAATCTATCCTGCCAACGGGCATGTTTTTGGTTCGAATAATAACTACTTACCTGTTCAGAATTTGATAAACGCTGGCTATCAAGTTCCAGGAATGGTAGTGCCTATCACTAATTTTCAGAAGTACATTCAGGTTAAGCTTTTAAATGCTTACATCAATTGTTCTCCTTGAAAAACTTCATTGCTTATGTGGTTATTTTCTTCCTGTGCCAGGTTGGGAGTGACCAACAAAAGTATTTAACAACAAGGTATTCCGTTAATCTTCCATTGTTAAGGTACAAAAACTGAGGGATCGAGTTCCTTCATCCCGAAACTGCTGAGTTTTGTTACCATTTTGGCCGTTTGTGATATCACTTTTTTCTTTTGGTCAGCTTTTGACAAAACATGCATGCTTACTCTCTCTCTTTCTATGTTGTTAATGACTTGGCAGCGTGCACCTGCCGTCAATTAATGGACACAGCATGACAAGTATGTCAACGACTTTGCAACAACATCCACCATTATCCAATCCTTACGTAGGACATAATGGTTTCTCGTCCTTGGCCCAAGGGATGTATAGGAAACAGTGACCATTTCCACAATTATTCCCATTGATTCACAAGATATTATCGGTACGGTTTGCTTGCTTGGTTACCATATTCTTTGTACATGCTTTTTTATTTCAATAAGAAATTTGAGTTCAAAGTTTGGAAAAACATTCGAATAGAACAGAGACAGCAAAGAAAGAGCTGCAGCTCTCTGCTATACGTATATAAGGAGAGTTTGACTTATTCGAATTTAACATGTCACGGTAACAATTGAACCGATTATTACTGTGTTCTAGTTCTCTCTTTGCTCGTGTTCCTCAAGCACAGCCCAAAACATAATTGTGTATGTACTCGTATTCTATTTTGGAAAGCATTGTACGCAAAGTTGAATTGCGCTTGATAGATCCTTGACTTGATATTTTAAAAGAAAGCATTGATTCTAACACCCTCTTTGATGTGTTTTTTTGTTTTTTGAAATACCAAGTTTTTCCATTAAGGCTCCATACCTGTTCTGGCAATCAACTTTTTCTTTTTTGTGGCTGGACCAGTTCCTCCTTTTTTGTTTTAACCAAAGTATTGTTTTTGACAGCTTTGAGCCAACCTACTTATTTCAAGCTTTGCTTGTTGCATGCACCACAGATCTGAACCAAGTACTTTTCCCTCCAATTAGAGTCTCTTTGTTAAGTTTAGAATTAAGATTCATAGCTTTCTTTCACGTTTGAAATAAAGTATTGCTTACATTTGTCAAGCCTTCAAATCTACTATTGGTTTCATCTTTATTAGTTTGCCAACTTCAATGTCATTCAAAATTTATTTTTATCACCCACATTTTAGCATTATCATCATCGTTATTCACCCACCAAAACGAAATAATCAAGTAGATTTGTCAACACTTTTCAGAATAGTTTTAGGTTATTTAACAAGGAACAACTTTTTTATTCATGGATACTAACAACAATTTAACTCCATTTGAATCAAATATGTTACAAGCATGTCTGGAAAAGTGTATAATATAACGGATGCAAAAGAACTTAAAATATATAAAAGAAATAAAAGCAAAAAAAAAAAAGAGTCAACAAGTCTTAATTTGGTGGGATTAGGATTAGAAATTGAGTTGATAAAAGAAGATAAGAGCCGAAATTTAGATTGTGTTAGGATTGAGTTGATAGAAAGCATCATTAATTAGAAACAATATGGAATCTTTCTATAAACTTGAGTTTCTAACTAGAAATTATGATGCTTTCTTCTAAGAGTGATTCTTAGTTTCTTACTATTAATTCTTCGTGTTATTCACTAAATTTCAACAATCATATCCTAAATTCCAACCCAGTCAAACTTAAATTATACCCATATTAAACTATAAAATCTTAAGCTTAAATTTCCAACAATCAAACCTTAAATTTCCAGCTTTACAAAATTTGAAAATTTTGCATTTCTAGCCAAAATTTGACCTTGAAACCTAATATTTCAACAACCTAATTTTAGTCATACTTCCTAATTTTATGCTTTTAGCTACTAGGTAATAATTCTTCTATTTGTCCTGTTGGGCACCGTTTTCAGAACCCAACTATTGCCTTAAAACCATAAAATGTGAACGTACTCCAATGAAATCTCCTTAACCATCATCGATTTTTTTTATACCACAACTGTTGGGGCCCGCTTGTTTCCAAAGCCCAACCGCTTATTATGATACTATACATGTTGGATCCTTTTTTGGAACCCAACATCTGGAAACCATTCATAAAACATGAGCGTAACAACTATCGAACCGGAGTAAAAAAAATCATAATCGGGTTTCCAAGCTCTTTAACCCTCATCAAAAAAATCCTCATTCGCATGACATCTCAAGCCACAAAGGTGAGCCTACACAACAAAATCACAACAATTACAATTGACTTCTTCAAAATGATAGCTCTTAGTCTCTAGTTTAATTAGAAACAAGAACCACCTCAATTGGAGCCCTATGACTCAAGATATGCTTAAAATTCAAAGTATGTTCATGACCTAATCATGCTCTCCAAACCGATCCCTCACTTCCTTTTCCATCAAACTTTGAATTTAGATCCAAAGGCTATCAATTTTTATGGAGAGGTAGAAAAACGTGTTAGGAATCTATCGCCTTAAGAATTGCCTCAATCGGAGGTCGGACGAAGAAGTTATGTCCAAACGAATCCAACATGTTCATATCTTTCCTCCTATTGAACATGCTTTGGCGCAAACGCCATAACTCTCACTATAGGTATTGGATTGACTTCGTTCTTAGACCATTAGAAAGTAGACTTCTAGATCTACAACTTTTGTGAAGACACTAAAATCGGATTCTGTCATTTTGGACACGGTCCGTGTGATTTTACACGGGCTGGCAGTGTAACTTTTGAGTGGAATGTGTTCCTGCACTCAAAATCACACGGCCCGTGTAAAATCACACAGGCAGAACGTGTAACCTACGGGTGTCACCAATTTTTCACCCTCCAAGACCCCTTCAAAGGTTCCTAAACCCATCCTAACATCCCCTTACCTCATATTCTTCTCCAATACCACAAAAACCACTTCAAATCCATTTAACAACAACAAATATTATTGAAACTCAACTCCAAAGGATTCATCACATACATCCTTCCCAATATCAACATATTTTTCTAACACTAGCAACAAATGGAATTCTCAACCAAAGATAAGCTCATCCATCAATCTCAAGCTTTAATGAAACATAATCACACAAAATGAGCTTCTCAACTCTCATTCTCATCATTCACCAAACATCATATTTTTCTTTCCCATACCATCTCACTTATATATATATAACAATAGTTTAAGCTCAAGACTCATCATCTCAAGTTGATAATTTCAAACATACCTAATTTCACTTCACATCATCCATGCACAAATCATACTTCATTTACATCATAAGATAAATGTTTAAAAAACTTTAATAGCATTCCAAGCCATATTACATCATCAATACTAAAAATCCGAAATACAACAAAATACGCAAAATTCCATAATTCTCAACATACTTCAAACATCTTATTTTTACAAAATCTAAATTCCAATACAAAATATGCAAAATCGAAATGATGCCTTGACTCTTGATTTCCCGATCTCATTCTTTTTACCTGAAGATGGGATGGAAAGTGGGGGTGAGCTTAAAAAGCTCGTGAGTAACATGTTTATAATTCATAATAAGCAAAACTATTGAAATCATTCATTTATTGTATAAAAATTCTTATCGAATTCAAGGAAAAACATAGTTTTCAACCAATTCACAATAGGTCAAATCATGTATGCACCAACTTGACAATTCACAATTTCTATACACATCTCATAATTCAATACATCATCACATTAAACAAATTTGATGTCATTTCTCATTCAAGCATAACACACAATTCACATCATAACATAACACATCAAAATGTTAATGCACACACAATTTGGCTCGAGGGTTCCGTGAACAAAATAAAGAAACCGAAGTTTACTCTGTGAACGAAACGAGTCCACTTTTCAGATCTCGTGGGCTACAAGTGGACAACCGGGAGAAGATTTAACGTCGACGTGCACGTGACTAACGAAACGGTTTCTCTCTCGCCCAACCAAAGCACATAAGCAATGCTCAAAATCATTTTATCGAAATGACATGCTTTCACACTTTTCATGTTCTTTTTCTTCTTTCCATTCAAATCAAAATTCCATGACACAATTTCAATGGCATAACATAATCATATATCACAATGCATTTTTGCATATTCACAACAATTCAAATCCAATTCATGGAGCATATGCACACATATAAGCAAATTCTTTAAATCAATTGAAAACAATATATGCACAATTATGAAATACTTGAAATCATTTTATTCTCTTAATTTGGGAAAAACTTTAATGGCTTATTATTTAACTATAAACATGAAACCCACCTCATTTTGCTTGGACATCCAACCTTAATTGTTCCCTTCCTCTTGGTTTTGGGTAGGGTTTCTCTTGATTTCCTAAAACAAACCAAAATTCTCATTCAATTTTGATCCAAATGGAAATCCCCCAATTTTTACAAAATCCCTAAAACTTCAAAATCACAAAAAATGAAATTAACCATAATCAAACTCAAATTCAACCTACCCATAGTCCATATAGGTTAGGAAACCTAAAACCCAACTTAGAAATCCTAAAAATCAAATGAGTTCCTTAAATCATATTCTTCAACACCCATTCTCTACATAAACACTTTTTCTTTCTAACTCTTTCTCTAACAAAGCAAGAAGAAGAAGATAAACTTACCTTAGCAAAATGATTCCCTTTCTTTTTCTTCTTCTTTCTTCTTCCTTCTCTCTTCTTCTTTCCTGCTTCTTTTCTTCTCTCCACGACTCTCTCTCCCTCTTCTCTCTAAATTTTCGTTTCTTTCCTCTTCCATGTAAGCCAAGTCTTCTTTCTTTCTTTTTATACCCTTAATGAATCTAAAATGTCTACTTTGCCCTTCAATTAAAGCCTTGTAACTTAAATGGTTTAAGTGGTCTTCCAATTTTGCCCCTCATGCAAACTTACCACCTTAATACAATAATTCAATCAACCTATGTCATATGATCTTACTCAAATTAACATGCTAATTAACTCCCATTAACATGCTAATTAATTCCAAAAAATACTCTATTAAGACCTCAAAGTTCATTTAAATCGTGCTTAATTACTTTCAAAAATCAACACCTTTTCTAATCATGCAATTGAAGAAATTTGCTTGTACTTCCTTATAAATAAATATTCCTCATTGTCTTAATTTTCCAATGACAATAAAACCATTCAATTCGGTTCAGTACTCTGAAAGTTATACACCAAACATTTTCGAACTGTTCTTATGCTAAAACAATATGTTATGCTCAAATTCCACTCGAAAATTGACTTTCTTAGAGATTAAATTAGAACTCAAATTTATCAGACAATTTGTAACCCTATTTCTCTAGTTTAATCCAAATTATGAATCACCTCATTCGGATAACTAGAGAAAAAGTTATGACTAAAATACCGAAGCATACTTAGTGATCATTTTTCAACTTATAACTTCCAATATTTCACATATAACCCATCTTGTACTAACTATCCTTTCCACTTCATTTCAAATGCAAGAATTCTTCTATTCTTTACACATGAATAATCGCCAAAATTTCTCATTTCATATTTCTACATTAGAAGAAAAGTTCGGGGTCCAACATGTCCTACATAATTTGGTATCAGGATTTTGGTTTACAATGGCAACTCATAGTGAAAAGGCATAAAGAAGATTGTTCGCTTGCTCTATATTCTTGAATATTGCAAAAAGGTTGGGCATTAATGATCCTTGCTTATAAGGTGCACCAAGAACCAATTTATATGTAACAACGTTTATAAGAAAACATGTTCGACAAATTTTCGAGAGGTTGGACAACCTTAACATATATTCCCTAAAACTTAAAACTCCAACAAGAAAAAATTATACCAACCAATAACCTATATTTGATGTTGAACATGGAAAATATAGTACTAAGTAAAAAGAAGAGACTAATATTGATTAACAACACACAACGTATGTGAAAATCATTGCTAAAAATTCATGTCTTGATTTTGATTCCTTAAATTTAGTAGAATTGGAATCTTTAAGCCTACATGTAGAAGATGCTCAAATAATTGATGATATAGAGAGTTTGGCAATAGAAGATGATCATGACGTAAAGAATTGGAATCTTTAAGCCTACATGGTTAGGATTCATCTAGAGCATTTTTAGAAATGAAAATATAAGAAACTCCATTCATAGAATGATGGATCTTATAAGATCATCAAGAAGATAAGTGCTAATGCTTATGTTTTGGAGCTACCAAGTGATATGGGAATAAGTCATATCTTTAATTTTGCAGACTTAACTATTTATCATAGACAAGGTGATCAGTCATCCCCTACTACAGCTATAAGAATTCTAACTATTCCTCATCTTAAAGAGGAGATAAAAGATGTTCTAGATGAATAAATTATAGTCACAAGGGATGGAGGATATCGACAATTTCTTGTCAAGTGGAAAGGAAAACCAATTTTTTGACAGCACTTGGATTATACAATCAAATTTTCAAAAGTTGAATCCAGACTTATATGATCAGTATTTGTCATATTCTACGTCAAGGACGGCTTCAGTCATGCTGGGGAGAATTGATGCAAAAGAACTTAAAGTATATAGAAGAGATAAAAGAGAAAAAATTAGTCAACCATAAGTCTTAATTTGGTGGGATGAGGATTGAAAATTGAGTTGATAACAAAAGATAAGAGCTAAAATTAGATTGTGTTAGGATTCCTTATTAGATCGGAAGTAATAGTATTATGTTATTCTATTTTAGATATGATATCCTAGTTATATAGACTTATAGAATTTCTAATATAATAGGATTTAAATTGTTTCCTACTAGAATAAGGGTTTTAAAACTTTATATGTATGTGTGTATTTGGCTCTTCATTAATAAGAAGCAATTTGGATTTGTTCTACAAACTTAAGTGTTTGACTAGAAGGTATGATGCTTTCTTCTAAGAGTGATTCTTAGACCCTAGAAGTGATTCCTAGGTTCCTACTATTTATTCTTTATGTTCTTCACTAAATTCCAACCCATTTAAACCTAAATTCTAGCCATATTGAACCTTGAAATCCTAAGCCTAAATTTTTAGCAATCAAATTTTAAATTCCCAACTTTACAAAATCTAAAAATTATGCGTTCGTATCCAAAATTCAACCTTGAAACATGATATTCCAGTAGCCTAATATCGATCATACTTCCTAATTTTGTGCTTTTAGATCAGTGACCTTTATCAATTAATTGAATCACACGATAAAATTTTTGATCTAAACATGATACAAATAGTACATATGTTGGACCCCGATTTTTAATTGAAATTTAGAAATAATAATTGAAAAAAAAGAGTGTTTTTGTGTATATGTTATGGTATAGATGTAATTATACTTAAAGGAAAGTGATGAGAAAAAGAATTGATTGATTTTGATAACTTTGGGTTTTGAATAGATCTGTATGGGTTATGAAAATTCAAGTGGATGAGTTGATTGAAATGAAGTTAAAAATCAGAAATAAAGAGAAAGAGTGTGAAAATTTGAAGAATTAAGATAAGTTTGACTTTTTGGTCATAGAGAGTTGATTTTTGATTTAGGCAGAATTTGAGAAAATGATCTTCATGAAACTTGTAGCTTATGTTAAGAGCTTTCTGTCGTCATAAAGTATGATATTTTTCGATGTCGGAATCAAAAGTTACAAAATTTGAAAGTTTGGATGTGTTATAGTTGACCTAGGTTATGGCAGAATCTTTGATTAGAAATTTGATCACCTTAGAGATAAAATTAGTTTTCAAGTTCTACATGAAAGTTGTAGATCTTTCTTTCATCTTTCTATTGATATTAAGTTTACAAAATTTGGAGTTCCGAGTCAAAAGATATGGGGTTTAAAAGTTGAGACGTCGGTTAAGAAGAAAGGGTCGCAAGTAGGGATAGCAATGGGTAGGGTTCGGTTCGAGTTTTACTCTACCCATATCCATATCTATTTTTTTTTACTCAACATTTATCCATATCCATATCCATCAGTTTTTACAATTTACTACCCATATCCAAATCTATTGGGTTGTTCGGGTTTTTGGATATCCATCGGGTTGTATAGCACATAAAAATATAACTTCTAAATAGAAAATATAAAGAGTAGATTTTGTGAACGCCCAAATCAAAATAACTTTAATAATAATAAGTCAATATTTTGATTTGTATGTATTAAAAAATCATAAAATTGGAATAATAAAATCATAATATTTAGTACAAAGACAACATACATTTTCACAATTTAGAATCGAACAAAGATTGAAATAATTAAAGTTTCAAATTGTTTTTATGTGAACTCTAAAACATTCAAAACTCCATCTCCATATCATTTGCATTATTATCATCCTATAAGAAAAATAAAATATGATGAAAATGTGAGTACTAAGGAGTAAAGTGGAGATTTTAAAGTTATTTCTTCATATAAAATTTTAATATTTTATTATATTTAACCATAAATATTCAAGAAAAATAAAAATATAGTTAATAAAAAACAGGTAGGATACGGGTATCCATGGTTCGGGTTTTATGCTACCCATATCTATATCCATTTTTTATAACTCAACCCATATCTATATCCGTATTCTTCGATTTTTCGATTTATTGTCCATATCCAAATCCATTGGGTCGGGTAGTGCGGATATTAATCGGGTTGAAAACCCATTGCCATCCCTAGTCGCAAGTCCACTCAAATGTCGCGATCGTGCACGCGCACGATCGCGACTCTGCAGGTTCACCGGAATGTCGCGATCGTGCACGCACATGATCGCAACTCTGATGGACCACCTGAATGGTTTGGTCGTGCACGCGCACGATCGCGATTTCCCTATTTGTTCAAGAAAGGTATTTTTTTTAACATATTTCACTCTTTTGTTTCTAACTTTTCTGTCCGACATCCGATTGACTTGGTTTTCAAAGCGTTGGATTCCTAAGACAATTATCTACATTCTCAAGAGATATTTGTATTTTTATGAGATTAAATTGAGGATGATTAATTAAATCAAAGTGAGTTAGATAATTTTCTGAACATAGTTCAGTATTTTAAGAAATTCGGAATCTATGACGATCCGATTGAAGTGATTCTTGAGGAAAAATAAAATTAAGACATGGGGCTACAAGTCATACGAAGGAATTAAATTTCAATTTAGCACCTAAGACTTTAAATTTCTGAATTGAAGTTCGGATTAGTGTTCAGTTTTGGATTAGGAACATCTGAACGTATTTTGGCCATAACTTTTGCTCTAGTTATCCAAATGAGTTGATTCTTGATTTGGATTAAACTAGAGAAATAGGGATACAATTGTTATAAAGGCATCAAGTTTCAATTTTGTCCTTAAGAATGTCAATGTTTGGATGGAAATAACATGCTGGAAAATGATTTAACATAAGACATGTCCAAACTGTTTGGGGCATAACTTTTGGTGTAGTCCACCAAATTAAATGATTTTGGTGGAGTTATGAAATTAAGATAATAAGGAACAATTCTATAAAAGGAAGTTTTGGAAAATTCCTTCAATTTGAGGGTGAAAAAAATGTCCTAAAGTAAACATGACTTGAAATAAAGTTTAGGGGTAATTTTGGAATATTACTTAAAGAATTAAGGTTTTAGGCTTATGAGTAAGGGCAATTTAGTCAATTTTAATTCATTTAAATGACATGGCAATATAAAACAAGATGGTGGTCGTTTTTAAGAAGAGACCCACTGTAGCGCCCCCTTACCATAGGGTACACACCGGGACGCCCGTGGGCCATTCCGGTGCATATCCCACAGCAAAGAAGTGCTACCACTCGCAATTATCACTAAATACCCGCATGGCATCAATAAATAAACCACAATATGCATGGCACTAAAATTCAAAACCACAATAAAAATCTTTCATTGCATAACATCAATCCAAATATAGACAGTCTATCAGTCCCCTAAAGTCTCAATACAATAACCCAAAAAGGAAACTGATAAAAATGTCTATACTAGTCATCCTCAAAGAATCGCCCAATTGACCGACATTGGTGCCATTGCTACGCTTGCCCAAAATCCGCACAGCAGGAGAACGTCTATCTCGGGAGCTAAGTCCTACTAACGCTGCCCTGAAAAATATTAGCAATGTTGGGTGAGTTTGAGAACTCAGTGAGAAACCATCATCGATGGTTCACCCAACTCATGCATATACACATAATATATCTCATATATATATATATATATTAGCACAATTTAGCACATTATAGGACAATTTACACATTTTTAAATCACTAAAACACTTTATACATTTATATTATATCACAGCTCAGACATACGGATTCACAACTTAGCACTTATTACATGCATTCACAATTTCACTACACGATCGGATGCATAATGTATGCAAATTCTCTTTTATGTTATTGTTGTGATCGAAGTTAACACTATCCCGATTCGGGCACTTTTCGATTAATTACATTTTTGGCAAGTAGGAGAGCCCTCGTGGTATGCACTCTCGCTCACTCTCATTAGGATAGGAGAGCCCTCAGTATGCACTATTCCCTTTTCATCGATACCGAGCTTAAAGCTCGTTCACTAAGCTCCAATACAACTGTTAATTACCTCTTATTATCATGCCCAGCATGCACTAACACTTACACAATCACTAGCACATATATTATCACTTCACTCGCTGATCACGATCAGAACACTTACTCGTAATACTATACTCTGATTCACAATCACAAGTATGCACATTCGCAACACATTTAGTACAATCACTTACAATCGGAACACTTACTCATAATCGCAGCACATTTATATCGCTCACATGACAATTAATTCACATATTCACAACACATGTTATCACACAAAGATCGAGAAACCAACTAGGTTACTCACCTGTAAACTTCCGAGCTACTGCCTGAAAGTCCCAGCAATATCCGTGGTCTGACGATCCAACGACGCCTCTATAACAATTCAAACGCATTCTCATCACTATATGCTCAATCAATATAATTCACTAATGCACATGTCTCAATTCAAAGCTATATGATGCATGATCATGATTTCCCAGCACTTTAATCCCAATCCGCTATCTCTCGCTTCACAACCAAAATTTACTATTCACTAGGTCAATCGCTTTCTCGAATCTCTATTTTACTCTCAAATTAGTCACACCAACTCTTAGATCACACTTGAACTAAAACCGATTCACTTTCTCAATAAATGCTATCTCCATAATTAGAATTCAAGCTCTCCGCTATACCACACTTATAGACCTCTTTCTAGGTCACAACAAATCTGAATCATCTCAATTGGAAGTCTATATCCTAAGATATGCCCAAAACTCACTTATTTCTCTTCAGAAAATCGCGCCATCGCGACCATGGAACCCACGTCATGGCGAGAATCAGCTGGCTCGTCGCGGCACACTACTCTGCTCGTCGCGACGAGAGTTTAATTCATTTGTCGCGACAAGGCGGTCCGCTCGTCGCGGCGAAGCCAGACGCAGACGTCGCGACGTGCGCCCACACTTTGTCTTCTCCACGCGACTTTTCCGCCATAAATACACTTAAAACCTCCATTAAACACACTCAACTACCCCATCTAACACATTAAATACCATAAATGCCATAAACAACCATAAATACAACATTAAACACAATAAAACTTACCAAATCACTGATCGATCGAAACCCTAGAATCTCCAAACTTCTCAAGCTCTCTCAATCACGATAACTCCTCAATCCAAGCCAACCATCATCTATCTCAAGTCGCTAGCAACTCTCCAACCACAAGGAAAAGGAAGCAAGCAAATCTCCAAGGAAAGAGAACCACGATCGATTTACGGAAAGAGGAAGGAAAAGGGAAGATTTGGCTTTTCTCCCAAAACAAAACCTAACTCTTATATATATATAGGTTTACTTTAAACCTATAAATCACCGCCTCAAATTCATTTAATCTCAGTCTCTAAATTTCAATGGATCATCACAATAATTCCTAAACTCTTAAATCTAAATTTTCTCACTCATTTTCCACTCACTTTCGGGCACCTAATCACAATCATCGCCTCTAAGTCATTTTTTCGTCCGGACACATAACTCTAAAATTCCGAAAAATTCTATAATTTCTCAAAATATAAAACACTCAATCTCACGCCAATTTCAATTTTCACTTCTCGAAATTCAATTCTCACTCTAATTCCACTATTCCACTCAAATTATCCCTAATTCACTTTAAATCAAATTTAACTCAATTATCTCAAAATTCACAATTCAACTCATAATCACAATTTAAATGCTGGAATAATCATGAATGCATGTCACTATGTATGCATGTGCAAAATACTCTATCTCAGAGGCCACAAACCACTCGATCACTAAATATGCAATCACAACTCTACCCGTACCTATATGCTCATCGCATTGGTAACGGGATGTTACAATTCTCCCCTCCTAAATAAAAATTTCGTCCCGAAATTTCATACCTGACTGGTCGAACAGATGAGGGTACTGCCTCCTCATGTGCTCCTCAGTCTCCCAAGTTGCTTCCTCTGATGAGTGGTTCTTCCATAGGACTTTCACTAATGGAATCACCCTGCTCCTCAATTGCTTGACCTGAGATCCGATGATCCGCACTGGCTCCTCAACATAACTCAGATCACTAGCTATCTCAATCTCTTGAGCCGGAATCACATGAGTCGGGTTGGAGCGGTATCTCCGGAGCATACTCACATGAAACACATCATGCAACTGGGACATCTCACTCGGCAACGCTACTCTATAAGCCAATGGTCCAATCCTCTCGGTAATCTCATATGGACCGACATACCGAGGACTCAGCTTGCCCTTACGGCCAAATCTCAGCACTCCTTTCCAAGGCGACACTCGGAGGAACATTCTGTCGCCCACACTGTACTCCATCTCACGCCGATGCTGATTCACATAACTCTTCTGTCTATCCTGAGACGCCTTGATGCGACTCCGAATCAGTCTCACTTTATCCACTGTATCCTGGATCAGCTCGGGGCCCTCAAGCATCCTCACACCCTCTTCATCCCAGTAAAGAGGTGATCTACACGGTCTCCCATGTAAGGCCTCATACGGTGCCATCCCAATACTGCTCTGGTACTGATTATTGTACACAAACTCAATCAGAGCCAAGTACTGGTCCCAAGCACCTCTGAACTCTAATACACATGCTCTCATCATATCCTCAACAGTCTTGATCGTCCTCTCACTCGCCCATCTCGTTCGAGGATGAAACGTCAGACTAAAGTTCAACCTTGAACCTAAAGTCGATCGCAGCTCCTCCGTAACCTCAAGTAAATCATGGATCCCTATCTGACACAATCGATACTGGAACCCCATGCAGTCGCACAATCTCTACCACATACTTCTGGGCCAACTGATCGAGAGTATTATTCTCTCGCACTGGCAAGAAGTGACCCGATTTGGTCAACCGGTCCACTATGACCTAGATAGCATCACACTGCATCGGCGTCCTAGGCAACCCCATAATAAAATCCATAGTGATTCGCTCCCATTTCCACTCCAGAATGGGTAACGAATGCAATCTCCTAACCGGGCCTCGGTGCTCACCTTAACTCGCCGGCACGCCAAACACCGAGAAACGAACTCTGCCACTTGCCTCTTCATACCTGGCCACCAGAAATGCAACTTAAGGGTATTATACATCTTGGTAACGCCAGGATGCATGGCATAAGCGGCCATATGCGCCTCCTCTAGAATCTCTCGTCTCAGATCATCCACATCTGGCACACACAACTTTTGACCCATCCAAAGAGTCTCATCTCTCAACTCGAAATATGAACCCTGACCAGCTCTAACTCTATCCATCAACCTCACTAACACTGGATCTCGATCCTGAACTCTCCTGATCTGATCCTGCAACATCGGCCTCAGCCTCAGAGTAGCAATCAAAGCTCCATCCTGAGCCAAATCCATCTGCACATTAAGCGCTCTCAACTGAATCAAGCTGGGCAATCTCTCAACTCAATCTGAAATCAGACCGATATGAGATCTCCTACTCAACGCATCTGCTACCATATTGGCCTTCCCGGGGTGATACTCAATCGTGCAGTCATAATCCTTCAACAGCTCAATCCATCTCCTCTATCTCAGATTCAACTCTCTCTGACTCAACAGATATCTCAAACTCTTATGATCCGTGAAGATCTGGAACGTCTCACCATACAAATAATGTCTCCAGAGCTTCAGAGCGAACACCACTGCAGCCAACTCTAAATCATGCACTGGATAATTCCTCTCATGAGGCCTCAACTGTCTCGAGACATACGCTATAACTCTCCCACGCTGCATCAAAATACTGCCTAATCCCTGCTGCGACGCATCACTAAATACCTCAAAACCTCCGGACCCTGACGGCAAAGCTAACACGGGTGCCGAAGTCAATCGATGCCTAAGCTCCTCAAAGCTCCTCTGACACTCATCACCCAACTCAAGGCCACATTCTTCCTCGGTTTTGTCAAAGGGCTGAAATCACCGAAAATCCTCGACAAACCTCCGTAATATCCTCGCTAGTCCGAGGAAACTCCTCAACTCGACACGCCTCTAACCTCCCAACTCAAGATCGCTTCAATCTTGTGAGGATCCACCCGGATACCCTCACCAGACATAATATGGCCTAGGAAAACGACCTCATCAAGCCAAAATTCACATTTTGTGAATTTTCCATACAACTGCCTCTCTCTCATGATCTACAGCACAATCCTCAGATGCTCCACATGCTCCTGTCTACTCCTCGAATACACTAAAATATCGTCAATGAACACAATCACAAACTGATCCAGGTAGGGCTGGAATACCTTATTCATCAAGGCCATGAAGGCTGCCGGGGCATTGGTCAACCCAAACGGCATCACTAAGAACTCGAAATGCCCATACCTGCTCCTGAATGCACTCTTAGGCACATCGGCCTCTGCAATCCTCAACTGATAATACCCAGATCTCAAATCCAACTTGGTAAATACCTGAGCTCCCTGCAACTGGTCAAATAGATCATCGATCCTAGGCAGTGGGTACTTGTTCTTGACAGTAACCCGATTGAGCTGCCTATAATCGATGCACAGCCTCAACGTTCCGTCCTTCTTCTTCACGAACAACACTGGAGCTCCCCACGGCGAAACACTGGGTCTAATAAACCCCTTATCCAACAGCCTCCTGAATCGAAAGCATTAAGCTCCCTCGCCCACCGGTGCCATCCTATACGGAGGTATAGATATAGGAGCGGTACCTGGAACGAGGTCAATCTCAAACTTCGTCTCCCGATCTGGCGGCAAACCCGGTAACTCCTCGGGAAACACATCTGGGAACTCTCTGATCATAGGGACATCCTGCAAACTCTGCTGCACTCTAGAATCCACCACATGCGCCAAATAGGCCTCACAACCCCTCGCATCAATCTCAGAGCACTCATAAATGAGATCATCCCGGCCGCACCGCCGACTAACACCTCGAAATATAGCCTAAGTCGACCAGAGAATCTAACACGACCTCCTTGGTATAACAATCCATCACCACTTCTATGCGAGTAGTTACCCATCCCTAAAATCGATCAATCTCTCAAAGGTAAAACTATCGTTCAGCGCCAACTTTGCTCGATCAATCACTATCGGACACCTCACGCAGACTCACCCAAAGCAAGAGTACTACCTAAAGGTGTACTCACCGCAACCCACACCGCAATCTCTCTATCACAATGCGCCTACATGCCACATGCGGTGCAATAAAAGAACGAGTGGATCCAGGATCCACAATGCATAAACCTTAAAACTAGCAATCGAAAACATACCCAGAACAACATCCGAGACTCCTGCGCCTCGCCGAGTCATAGATAGACTCGCCCGGGACCGCCCCCATCGCTTCTCTGTCCTCGACTCACTATCGATCCTCACGGCCTCGGCCTCGACCTCGCCTCTCCAACCAGATCCACCTCCACGGCTCACAGCACCAAGTAACATCGCCGATCTAGCGATCGCAGCAGACCGGGCCTCATCAAAAGGGCACTTTGAGCCGATGGTACATGGAACCACACTTGAGGCACGCCCGTAAACCTCCAAAGACTCCCTACTACTGTCTCCTCTCACAAGACTCACATAGCGGGATCATCGCCTCAACCTCTAGCCCGCCACGGCCACCACTAGATCGAGCAAATCGCCTTCCGCCTAAATCAATCGCCACCACCTCAGGAAGACCGAAGACTCGCTCGACGCTTACTAAACCCTCTCGTCAGACCGCCTTGACTATCATCGGGCCTCTTTCCCTCGACCCCGTCCGGCCTCACCGACCTGCCTCAACAATCGCTCTATCCTCACGGCAAGCAGCTCTCAACTCGATAAATATACCCATGTCCGATCTAGCTAATAGGTACGGATTCCAGATTGAGTCCGCCTCAAAATGTCGACACTTGTCGCCTCGAAGCCACCAAATAAGAAGCATAAACCAACAACCGGTTGAACCAACCTCATAGTCGGTCATGCATAACCGCCTCGCCTCACTCTAGAACTCCTGTAATTTCATGTCCGTAGATCTTGGGCATGAAATTGTCCTCAACGCCTCGAAAATCCTCCTAAGTCGAGAGTGCAGGTCCGTGGTACCGCCTTAATGCCTTCCACCACCGATATGCGTAACCTCAAGCAAAGACATCGATAGTAAACGCCCTCGTAATCACAGCCCATCCGATCGAGGACTCTCTCTCTCTCTCTAACCACCCTCACCTCCGCAGGTCGATGCTACCATAGAAATCAACCGCCTCGCCACGCAGAATCATACCTCCTCTCCCGTCTCACGGGAACTTTGGGAGGCAACTCATCAGGATGAGGCACAGGGGACTCTCTACTAGCTCCCACGGATCCTAAGTCAGCTGGTTGATCCACTTGCTCTCCAAGAAAGGATGACCTACAACAACAAGAATCTGATCAATTTTTGCTTTTCTCACTGAAATTCAAGCCTAGAAGACACTATGCCCAAAAGATGCCAAACCATGCTCTGATACCACCTAATGTAGCGCCCCCTTACCATAGGGTACACACCGGGACGCCCGTGGGCCATTCCGGCACATATCCCACAGCAAGGAAGTGCTACCACTCGCAATTATCACTAAATACCCGCATGGCATCAATAAATAAACCACAATATGCATGGAACTAAAATTCAAAACCACAATAAAAATCTTTCATTGCATAACATCAATCCAAATATAGACAGTCTATCGGTCCCCTAAAGTCTCAATACAATAACCCAAAAAGGAAACTGATAAAAATGTCTATACTAGGTCATCCTCAAAAGAATCGCCCCAGCTGACCGACCTGTGTGCCATTGCTACGCTTGCCCAAAATTCGCACAGCAGGAGAACGTCTATCTCGGGAGCTAAGTCCTACTAACGCTACCCTGAAAAATATTAGCAATGTTGGGTGAGTTTGCGAACTCAGTGAGAAACCATCATCGATGGTTCACCCAACTCATGCATATACACATAATATATCTCATATATATATATAAGCACAATTTAGCACATTATAGACAATTTACACATTTTAAATCACTAAAACACTTTATACATTTATATTATATCACACTGTATATACGGATTCACAACTTAGCACTTATTACATGCATTCACAATTTCACTACACAGTCAGATGCATAATGTATGCAAATTCTCTTTTTATGTTATTGTTGTGACTGAGCGTTAACATTATCCCGATTCGGGCACTTTTCGCATTAATTACATTTTCGGCAAGTAGGAGAGCCCTCAGGGTATGCACTACTGCTCACTCTCATTAGGAATAGGAGAGCCCTCTGGGTATGCACTATTCCCTTTTTCACTGATACCGAGCTTAAAGCTCTATTCACTAAGCTCCAGTCACAACTGTTAATTACCTCTTATTATCATGCCCAACATGCACTAACACTTACACAGTCACTAGTACATATATTATCACTTCACTCGCTGATCACGATCAGAACACTTACTCGTAATACTATACTCTGATTCACAATCACAAGTATGCACATTCGCAACACATTTAGTACAATCACTCACAATCGGAACACTTACTCATAATCGCAGCACATTTATATCGCTCACATGACAATTAATTCACATATTCACAACACATGTTATCACACAAAGATCAAGGAACCAACTAGGTTACTCACCAGAACTTCCGAAGCTCGCTCGAATTCCAAAGAATATCCGTGGTCTGACGATCCAACGGCGCCTCTATAACAATTCAAACGCATTCTCATCACTATATGCTCAATCAATATAATTCACTAATGCACATGTCTCAATTCAAAGCTATATGATGCATGATCATGATTTTCCAGCACTTTAATCCCAATCCGTTATCTCTCGCTTCATAACCAAAATTTACTATTCACTAGGTCAATCGCTTTCTCGAATCTCTATTTTACTCTCAAATTAGTCACAGCCTAACTCTTAGATCACACTTGGAACTAAAACTGATTCACTTTCTCAATAAATGCTATCTCCATAATTAGAATTCAAGCTCTCCGTCTATACCACACTTATAGACCTCTTTCTCTAGGTCACAACAAATCTGGAATCATCTCAATTGGAAGTCTATATCCCAAGATATGCCCAAAAACTCACTTATTTCTCTTCAGAAAATCGCCGCTCGTCGCGGCGAGAATCAGTTGGCTCGTCGCGACACACTACTCTGCTCGTCGCGACGAGAGTTTAATTCATTCGTCGCGACGAGGCGGTCCGCTCGTCGCGTCGAACGCGAGCTGGCTCGTCGCGGCGAAGCCAGAAGCAGACGTCGCGACGTGCGCCCGCACTTTGTCTTGTCCACGCGACTTTTCCGCCATAAATACACTTAAAACCTCCATTCTCTAAATTTCAATGGATCATCACAATAATTCCTAAACTCTTAAATCTAAATTTTCTCAGTCATTTTCCACTCACTTACGGAACCGAAATCACAATCATCAGTCTCTAAGTCATTTTTTCGGTCCGGACACATAACTCTAAAAATTCCAGAAAAATTCCCATAATTTCTCAAAATATAAAACACTCAATCTCACGCTCAATTTCAATTTTCACTTCTCTGAAATTCAATTCTCACTCTAATTCCACTATTCCACTCAAATTATCCCTAATTCACTTTAAATCAAATTTAACTCAATTATCTCAAAATTCACAATTCAACTCATAATCACAATTTAAATGCTGGAATAATCATGAATGCATGTCACTATGTATGCATGTGCAAAATACTCTATCTCAGAGGCCACAAACCACTCGATCACTAAATATGCAATCACAACTCTACCCGTACCCATATGCTCATCGCATCAGTAACGGGATGTTACACCCACGAAAATTAGAAAAGAGGAAGAAAGAAAAGAAGAAGAAGAGAGAAAGAGTGAGTTTCGGGTGAAAGAAGGAAGAAGAGGGAAAGCTTAGGTCTCGATTTTTATGGGCCTTCAAGAGTGATTTTCGTGTTGATTCTATAGGAAAAAGGTGGAAGAGCTCAAGAGCTTCCTTCCAAGCCAATAAATTTTGAAAATGAAGAAGAAATAAGGTAAGAGGCAATTTGTGACTTTTGAAAGTTTATTGAGTTTTTGGTTTAGAAAGCTTAAGAATATCATGGGTTTATGATATTTAAGCTTAATTTTGGTGATTACTTAGTTTATTGGTTCAATTGTGGATAATTGTTAATTAGGATTTTGCCCAAATTTTTTGATTTGGGGATTTTAGAAGTTTTTGATTTAGATATCTTGAAATAAATATGGGTTTGTGAATTATGAATTCAATTTTGAGGATTATGTTAATTATTATGTTGAATTTGGGTGAATTGGTTTAGGTAATTTTAAATTGGAAGAAGAAAAGAAGAAATGCACAAATTGATGATTGGGACAAGCATTTAACATCGATTCGAGGTGGGTAGTATGTTTATTTATTGAAGTTTAAGCTAAGTATGTGTTTTTGAAAAATCAAGAAGAAATTTTTTTTATAAATTATTGTTTACAAAAATGTTTAAAAATTTTGATTTCGAAGGATTAAATTCCTTGTTTTCGGAATGATTTTAAGAAAATGCAAGGTTTATGAAATTCATTGATTTCGAATTATTTGAATAATTTGAAAAATGTGCATTGTGATTTAGAAGATGTTTGAATTATGATTTAAAGAAATTATTGCATTCATTGTTATGAATTTGACTGATATGATATGTGATTAAATCGATGATTTGAATTACATTAGATTTGCTATATGAATTGATGTGATATGTGGATATGTGAATGTGTCAAGAATTGACACGATATGATGATATGATATGAAAAATTTGAAAATCAAGATTTCGAAATGTGCCTTCGGGCAATCCGAATTTTTGTTTTCGATTATGTGTTATGTGGGTTTGGTCAGGTCCCATAAGTGGGCACTTGTCTATTTTAAAGCCTTCTCCCGACTGCCCGCTAGTGGCACTGGAGTTTCGATCTCAGACTCCCATAAGTCACGGCTACACCGGACCGCGATGCGGGAAGGTGTAGTATGTTCCGTTCACGGCTGCACAGGACCGCTATGCGGGAATGTGCAGTACGTTCTGTTTTGGACCGAACCAAATCATTTGATGTGTTATGTGTTTTTGTTTTGTTTCTAAGTGTGATGCATTGCATGCTTTAAAAAATGTTTAAGAAATATGGTTTTTGTTCATGAAATGTGAAAAAAAAAGAAAAAAAGTGAAAATTTTGAGAAATAAACTATTGTGGATTTTTCAGCTGAGAATTTATTGAAATTGTTTGGCAATGATTTGAAAAGTTTGAGAAATAAGAAATTTGCCAAATTTTCTACTGTGAAACTTTTAAAATAAATGGCAAAAAGGTTTTGGAAAATATTTTTGCTTATCTTTCAATTTATAAACATATTATCCATGAACTTTGTGCTTACCCCCCCCCCCCCTTTCATCCCCATCTTCAGGTTTCGAGCAGGAGATCGGATGGAAGAATGTCAAGACTTATATTTGATTTCGTTTGTTTTGTGTCTTATGTATGTGGGATTTTTGTATCTGTCTGTATAAGGCTTGATTTGCCCCTTTAATGTATGACAAGCAGTCATTTCAGAATGTATGTGATTTATGAAATTGGGTAAATTGTGAGTATGATGTATATGAATCCTAAATTGTGTATTTGGATTTTGTTATGGTTGGGATGTGTGTATGATTATGAATAAGAATTGTTTATGGAATTGAGATATGATTGTTGATTAAGCTATGGATGAGATGAATTATGAAATTGGGTATAGTTATGATATATGTTATGTAATTGGATATAAATGGAGATTGTATATGATTATGAATGTGATGAATACAAATTGGATATGGATAAGGACTTGAAGTGTTGGATCCCGTTACCGAGACCCAACTACATAAGCAGACCGGAAACCGAAGCGAAAGGAAACGAACGGAAACGGACACAAATAGCGGAAGTTTAATCGAATAGATCGCCAATCCGCCTCGAAATATCGAATCGAAAACAAAATGCGAAGCGAACAAATCCAAAGTAGCGGAAGCGAAGCAAAGGCAAGCGAAGCAAATGCTAATAGAATCAAACGAATGATTCAATCGAATATAGCGAAGCGAAATAATCGAATACGGATCACAAAGCGGAACGAATAAGCGGCGGATCGAATCGAATGCAAATCGAATACGGATAGAAAACAAAGTAAGCAAACAAATCAATTTAAATGAAACACTTTCCGACATCCGTGAATAAGCAAAGAACAGAAATGAATCGCGTTGGGAATTCCTAAGACGCTCCAAAATCCGTTATGAATTTTTTTTTTTCTTATTCTCATTCCTTATTCATTTCTTCTCTTACTCAAACACATTTAAAACATAACCAATGCATCCAATTTCCAAAATTACACTTTTATCCCAAATCTTATCGAAAATTCTAAAAGATAACTACGCCTTTATCCTAACCCAAAAATTCCTGCAAAGCGCGTAATACACTTCTATAATCTCAACAGACCTCGTAATCATCGGACACTCCGTCCTAATCCCAACACCAAAGAAACACAAACCTAAAACTAATACTTCCATAATTCTCAAATCAATAAATACCAAATTCATAATTCAACTCATTTCCAAATTCATACATATATATTCCCAAATCAACCATACAATATGTTCTCAAATTCTCCATAATTTCCTATACAATTTCACACCATTCACAATACTTAACTTTATACACAAATACACTTTCTTTCAAATCTATCTTAAACCATAAACATTTCCATACTCAAAATCCAAATTTCTCAAAACCAACGATTCAAATGTCGAATCGACGCCTTGACATACGTTTTCACATTCTTTCATCCGATCTCCGCCGAAACCCGGAGATGGGGATGAAAGGGGTGAGCTCAGAAAGCTCGTGGATAACACATTTATAAATCGATAAATAAGCGGAAATCATTTTCATAAGCTTTTGCCAAAAGGGCTAATTTTTCAAACTTTATAATTTTTCAAACAATTTCTTCAAACACTTTTCATATTTTCAAACTTTTCAACTTTCAAATATTTCTCTCAAACTCTTCCAATTTTCCCAAACTTCTCATAAAATATCATTTTCTCATTTTCAAAATTCTCAATTCTTCATAAATATGAATGCAACATAATTTCAATTTTCATTTCTCACTTTATAAACAAGAATGCGTAACACGTAAACAAAACAAAACACATAACATATCGTAATGGTCAGCTAGGTCCAAACAACGCGTCGCACATTCTCGATAATGGTCCTGCGATCGTGAATGAAACGCATTACACTTTCCCGCATCATGCGGTCCAGTTGTAGCCGTGAAGGAGTCCGAATCGAGCTCCGTACACTAGCGAGCAGCCCGGAGAAGGCTATACACATAGAGACAATACGACTCACCAAGGGACCTACCAAACCCACATAACATATAATCGAAAACGAAAAGTCGGATTGCTCAAGGCACTTTTCAATTTCGACTTTTCTTCAAAATTTTTCCCAAAAATGCATACCACTTAATTTATTCAGTCTATCATTCACTAAATTCAACAATCAACACATTCAATCAAACAATAATTTCAACAATTGAATAATGCATACACAACAAATGCATTTTCATAAATTTCTATCGGTTTATCGAATCATTGAAAGCAATGAATTCAAACTTATAATAATCTTTCAGAAAACATTCGGAAATCAGAATTTCAAACCTTTACAAAACGATAATTTGTCAAAATTTTCACATTTTTGCTTTCTTTATTTTTCAAAATTGCTTTCTTTAATTTTTCAAAAATTGCATATTGCTCACAAATCAAAATATAAATATGCTACCCACCTCGAATTATTGCCGGAAACTTGATTTCAAGCTCCAATTGATCCTTGCTTTTCTCTCTCTTCCAAAATACCAAAACCTAAACCATAACATTCAAGCTATTTCAATCTCCAATTTTGAAAATCCCCAATTTTCAAAATTGGCCTAAACCAATACACCCAAATTCAATCTCATAAAACATAATTTCTTCAAAATTAATCTCACAATTCCTCAATTCACATTAATTCCAAACTATTTAAATCCTCAATTTCAAAAATCCCCAAATCTTAAAATTGGCCTAAACCAATTTATCCAAATTCAATACCATAAAATACCAATTCTTCAAAATTGATTTCATATATCATCAATTCATCATATTTCCTATAATTCTACACCAAAATATCTCAAAATTCTCAATCATAAAATTTAACCTAAACCTTAATCAATTTTTCATCCAAAATTAAACCCAACCTAAAGCATATATATCAAAATTAATTCCACAATCCATAAACCCATCTCATATGTCATAATTCTAAACCGAAAATTAATCAAAATCTCAAAGTAGAACAATTTCTCTTACCTCTTTTCTCCTCCAAATTCGAATTTTTTTGGTTCCTTAGGAAGCTCTTATGCTCCTCTACCTTTTTCTCTCTTGGAACCATCCCAAAATCCTTAAAAAAATAAGTAGAAAAATCAAAAATCTCTTTCTCTCTCATCTTTTCCTCCATCACCCGAAACTCCACTCTTCTTTCTTCTTCTTATTTCTTCTTCTTTTCTCTGGAAATTTCCAGCCACTTTCGTGGCTTTTAATAAGCCAAAACGACATCTCTTGTATGTGTTTCATTAATTGATGGTCAAATGACCATTTTGCCCTCCATTCAAAACTTAACATTACACTTACTTGCGGTTTGATTCGCACTATCGATTTGAAGGAATTTGTCAAAACTTCCTTCTCGAGAAATGTTCCTCTCACTCATATGAATCCAACGCCACTGACCGCGCTCAATTCCGAGCACTACATCAAAAGTTATGCGCGAAACAGTGCAGAAAAATCCATATTCTAACACATTTCTTATGTACGATTATTTCCGTCCAAAATTTCACATTTTTAATTCCAGAATTGAAACTCGATGTCTTCATAACAATTGTAGCCTTATGTCTCTAGTTTAATTCAAAACAAGAATCGTCTCATTTCGATTCCCAGATCAAAAGTTATGCTCAAATTACTCTCAGGTGTTCCTAATCCAAAATTAAACCCTAATCCGAACTTAAATTCAAAATTAAAAGTCTTAAGGGCAAAATTGACATTTCATGTCTTCATATGATTTGTAGCCCTTGTCTTATCTTTATTTCCCTCAAGAATCGCTTCAATCGGATCTCTACAGATCCCGAATTTCACAAAACACTGAATCATGCTCGAAAATTTCCCGACTCACTTTGATTAAATTAATCACCATTAATTTAATCCCAAAAGTTCACAAATTTCTTATAAAATGAAATTCAATGTCTTAGGAATCCAACGCAAAAGAATCAACTCAATCGGATGTCGGACGAAAAGATATAGGCAAAATAGTGAGCAAAGGTCGGATTAAAAGCAAAGAAATCAAAAATTTCGAAACAAAACGGCGTCGTATGCGTACGGACGCCTCAACTCGTGAGGGCGAGACGCCGCTCGCGAGGGCGAGACGTCCGCTCGCTAGGGCGAGGCGTCGCCTAGCGAGGCGAAGACAGCCATGGAGATGAGCCTTGCCTCATGAGGGCGAAGAACGCCTCGCCAGGCGAGGCGTCGCCTAGAGAGTGCCAGATGGGCGCCTCGCCGCTAGGGCGAGCCGTCGCCTAGCGAGGGCGCTAAACCTTTTTCCTTTTTTTTTTTTTCCTCTAAACTTCCAAAATTCATAACTTTTAATCCCGAACTCCGATTTTGACAAACTTAGTCTCTATAGAAAGCTTAAGAGAAGCTCTAAATCTTCCAAGAAGAACATAAAACTCAATTCGACTTCTACGGGAGTCCCTTTTCCGGTCAAAGATACTATCCTCTATACAAACTTGTAAAAATCATAACTTAATTTTCCGAGATCGAAAAATTTCATACTTTATATCGAAATAAAGATCAAAACAAATCCTTCAATTTTCATGAAGAACATCAAAGCTCAAATAACCTCTAACTAGGTTAATTTCTCAGTCAAAGTTCTAACCAATATAAAAGTCAAACCCGATCAAACATAAACTTTGACTGATCATAACTTTCACTCCCGATATCGAAAAATTACAAACTTTATGTCCACAAAAATCTTTTAATATAACCTACAAGTTTCCAGAAGATCATTTTATCAAATTTTGCCTCAAACAAAAGTCAACCCTCAAAGGCCAGAAAGTCAACTATTACACAATTTTTCATATTTTCATACTTTCTCTCTTTATTTCATGATCTTCAACTTAATTTCAATCAACTCATCCACTTGATCATAGTCAAATTGTCACTCAAGGTTCGGGGTCCAACATTTCTCCCCCTCTTAAAAGAATTTCGTCCTCGAAATTCATATTTACTTAACTCTAAGTAACTCATTCTTGCATAAATTTCTTTCTAAACAATGATCATCAAGCACTTTCTTACTAATTTCTTTCCACAACTCATAATCACTTTCTTTTTCATCAAATTTACTCATCATACATATTCTCAATCTCTTCACAATTTTCATTTCCTTAAATCATATACCACTCATATCATATCAAAACACTATATCTATAACTCATTATTTCTTTATATATGGACACAAGTCAATGGTCCATTTCTTAAAGAATCCTAATATGGTTCAATCATCATTATGCCATCATTCTTTCATCTATATCAATTCATCACAATTTATCAAGAAATTCTAATCTTAATTTCCTCAACACATTCCAAAGTCAAACGATTCGAACACTCAAATCAAACCAATCACTTGAATTCATCAAATAGTCATGCACATCAATTTCACATTCCTAAAGACAATCATATTTCTTTCATCAAAATCAAATAATCACCTAGCACACTCTCACAAATTCACTCTTATATTTACAAACTCAGATCAATTCCTTATTCATACTCATACGCCCAAGTAAGATCATATTATCGGGCTCGATATTATCTATGTTGGATCCTGCTATCGAGACCCAACTACATAAGCAGACCGGAAACCGAAGCGAAAGGAAACGAACGGAAACGGACACAAATAGCGGAAGCCGAATCGAATAGGACTGGCCAATCCGTCTCGAAATATCGAATCGGAAAACAAAATGCGGAAGCGAACAACCGAAAGTAATGGGCGGAAGCAAAGGCAAGCGGAAGCAAATGCTAATAGAATCAAACGAATAGATTCAATCGAATATAGCGAAGCGAAATAATCGAATACGGATCACAAAGCGGAACGAATAAGCGAAAGCGGGATCGAATCGAATGCAAATCGAATACGGATAGAAAACAAAGTAAGCAAACAAATCAATTTAAATCAAACACTTTCCGACATCCGTGAATAAGCAAAGAACAGGAATCAGAATCGCGTTGGGAATTCCTAAGACGTTCCAAAATCCGTTATGAATTTTTTTTTTCTTTTCTTATTCTCATTCCTTATTCATTTCTTCTCTTACTCAAACACATTTAAAACATAACCAATGCATCCAATTTCCAAAATTACACTTTTATCCCAAATCTTATCGAAAATTCTAAAAAGATAACCACGCCTTTATCCTAACCCAAAATTCTGCAAAGGCGTAATACACTTCTATAATCTCAACAGACTCAAAATCATCGGACACTCCCGTCCTAATCCCAACACCAAAGCAGAAACACAAACCTAAAACTAATACTTCCATAATTCTCAAATCAATAAATACCAAATTCATAATTCAACTCATTTCCAAATTCATACATATATATTCCCAAATCAACCATACAATATGTTCTCAAATTCTCCATAATTTCCTATACAATTTCACAGTCATTCACAATACTTAACTTTATACACAAATACACTTTCTTTCAAATCTATCTTAAACCATAAACATTTCCATACTCAAAATCCAAATTTCTCAAAAACCAACGTATTCAAATGTCGAAACTGACGTCTTGACATACGTCTTCACATTCTTTCATCCGATCTCCTGCTCGAAACCTGGAGATGGGGATGAAAGGGGGGGTGAGCTCGAAAGCTCGTGGATAACACATTTATAAATCGATAAATAAGCGGAAATCATTTTTCATAAGCTTTTTGCCAAAAGGGCTAATTTTTCAAACTTTATAATTTTTCAAACAATTTCTTCAAACACTTTTTCATATTTTCAAACTTTTCAACTTTCAAATATTTCTCTCAAACTCTTTCCAATTTTCCCAAACTTCTCATAAAAATATCATTTTCTCATTTTCAAAATTCTCAATTCTTCATAAATATGAATGCAACATAATTTCAATTTTCATTTCTCACTTTATAAACAAGAATGCGTAACACGTAAACAAAACAAAACACATAACATATCGAAATGGTCCTGCTAGGTCCAACAGACGTCTTCGCACATTCCAAGATAATGTCCTGCAGTGCGTGAATAGAACGCATTACACTTTCCCGCATTGCGGTCCAGTTATAGCCGTGAAGGAGTCCGAATCGGAGTCCGTGCACTAGCGGGCACTGGAGAAGGCTATACACATAGAGACAGCTCTAACTCACCAAGGGACCTACCAAACCCACATAACATATAATCGAAAACGAAAAGTCGGATTGCTCAAGGCACTTTTCAATTTCGTATTTTCTTCAAAATTTTTCCCAAAATGCATACCACTTAATTTATTCACTATCATTCACTAAATTCAACAATCAACACATTCAATCAAACAATAATTTCAACAATTGAATAATGCATACACAACAAATGCATTTTCAGAAATTTCTATCGGTTTATCGAATCATTGAAAGCAATGAATTCAAACTTATAATAATCTTTCAGAAAACATTCGGAAATCAGAATTTCAAACCTTTACAAAACGATAATTTGTCAAAATTTTCACATTTTGCTTTCTTTATTTTTCAAAATTGCTTTTTTATTTTTCAAAATTGCATATTGCTCACAAATCAAAATATAAATATGCTACCCACCTCTAATTATTGCCGAAACTTGATTTGAGCTCCAATTGATCCTTGCTTTTCTCTCTCTTCCAAAATACCAAAACCTAAACCATAACATTCAAGCTATTTCAATCTCCAATTTTGAAAATTGGTCCCAACCGAATAAACTTAACAAGTTCACTCTATTCTCTGATACCATAAATCTAAACCATAACATTCAAGCTATTTCAATCTCCAATTTTGAAAATCCCCAATTTTCAAAATTGGCCTAAACCAATACACCCAAATTCAATCTCATAAAACATAATTTCTTCAAAATTAATCTCACAATTCCTCAATTCACATTAATTCCAAACTATTTAAATCCTCAATTTCAAAAATCCCCAAATCTTAAAATTGGCCTAAACCAATTTATCCAAATTCAATACCATAAAATACCAATTCTTCAAAATTGATTTCATATATCATCAATTCATCATATTTCCTATAATTCTACACCAAAATATCTCAAAATTCTCAATCATAAAATTTAACCTAAACCTTAATCAATTTTTCATCCAAAATTAAACCCAACCTAAAGCATATATATCAAAATTAATTCCACAATCCATAAACCCATCTCATATGTCATAATTCTAAACCGAAAATTAATCAAAATCTCAAAGTAGAACAATTTCTCTTACCTCTTTTCTCCTCCAAATTCGAATTTTTTTGGTTCCTTAGGAAGCTCTTATGCTCCTCTACCTTTTCTCTCTTGGAACCATCCCAAAATCCTTAAAAAATAAGTAGAAAAATCAAAATCTCTTTCTCTCATCTTTTCCTCCATCACCCAAACTCCACTCTTCTTTCTTCTTCTTATTTCTTCTTCTTTTCTCTGGAAATTTCCAGCCACTTTCGTGGCTTTTAATAAGCCAAAACGACATCTCTTGTATGTGTTTCATTAATTGATGGTCAAATGACCATTTTGCCCTCCATTCAAAACTTAACATTACACTTACTTGCGGTTTGATTCAGACTATCGATTTGAAGGAATTTGTCAAAACTTCCTTCTCGAAATGTTCCTCTCACTCATATGAATCTAACGCCACTGACCGCGCTCAATTCCGAGCACTACATCAAAAGTTATGCGCTAAACAAAGGCAGAAAATCCATATTCTAACACATTTCTTATGTACGATTATTTCCGTCCAAAATTTCACATTTTAATTCCAGAATTGAAACTCGATGTCTTCATAACAATTGTAGCCTTATGTCTCTAGTTTAATTCAAAACAAGAATCGTCTCATTTCGATTCCCAGATCAAAAGTTATGCTCAAATTACTCTCAGGTGTTCCCAATCCAAAAATTAAACCCTAATCCGAACTTAAATTCAAAATTAAAAGTCTTAAGGGCAAAATTGACATTTCATGTCTTCATATGATTTGTAGCCCTTGTCTTATCTTTATTTCCTCAAGAATCGCTTCAATCGGATCTCTACAGATCCCGAATTTCACAAAACACTGAATCATGCTCGAAAATTTCCCGACTCACTTTGATTAAATTAATCACCATTAATTTAATCCCAAAAGTTCACAAATTTCTTATAAAATGAAATTCAATGTCTTAGGAATCCAACGCAAAAGAATCAACTCAATCGGATGTCGGACGGAAAAGATATAGGCAAAATAGTGAGCAAAGGTCTGGATTAAAAGCAAAGAAATCAAAAATTTCAAAACAAAACGGCGTCAGATGCGCACGGACGCCTAACTCGTGAGGGCGAGACGCCGTCATGAGGGCGAGACGTCCGCTCGCTAGGCGAGGCGTCGCCTAGCGAGCGCCAAGACAACATGAGAGCGAGCCTTGCCTCGCGAGGCGAAGGCACGCCTCCTCGCCAGGCGGCGTCGCCTAGCGAGAGCCAGACGGGCGCCATCGCTAGAAGCGTCACCGCCTAGCGAGGCGCTAAACCTTTTCCTTTTTTTTTTTTCCTCTAAACTTCCAAAATTCATAACTTTTAATCCCAACTCCGATTTTGACAAACTTAGTCTCTATAGAAAGCTTAAGAGAAGCTCTAAATCTTCCAAGAAGAACATAAAACTCAATTCGACTTCTACGGAGTCCCTTTTCGGTCAAAGATACTATCCTCTATACAAACTTGTAAAATCATAACTTAATTTTCCGAGATCGAAAATTTCATACTTTATATCGAAATAAAGATCAAAACAAATCCTTCAATTTTCATGAAGAACATCAAAGCTCAAATAACCTCTAACTAGGTTAATTTCTCACCAAAGTTCTAACCAATATAAAAGTCAAACCCGATCAAACATAAACTTTGATGATCATAACTTTCACTCCGATATCGAAAAATTACAAACTTTATGTCCACAAAATCTTTTAATATAACCTACAAGTTTCCGAAGATCATTTTATCAAATTTTGCCTCAAACAAAAGTCAACCCTCAAAGGCCGAAAGTCAACTATTACACAATTTTCATATTTTCATACTTTCTCTTTTATTTCATGATCTTCAACTTAATTTCAATCAACTCATCCACTTGATCATAGTCAAATTGTCACTCAAGGTTCGGGGTCCAACATTTCTCCCCCTCTTAAAAGAATTTCGTCCTCGAAATTCATATTTACTTAACTCTAAGTAACTCATTCTTGCATAAATTTCTTTCTAAACAATGATCATCAAGCACTTTCTTACTAATTTCTTTCCACAACTCATAATCACTTTCTTTTTCATCAAATTTACTCATCATACATATTCTCAATCTCTTCACAATTTTCATTTCCTTAAATCATATACCACTCATATCATATCAAAACACTATATCTATAACTCATTATTTCTTTATATATGGACACAAGTCAATGGTCCATTTCTTAAAGAATCCTAATATGGTTCAATCATCATTATGCCATCATTCTTTCATCTATATCAATTCATCACAATTTATCAAGAAATTCTAATCTTAATTTCCTCAACACATTCCGAAAGTCAAACGTATTCTGAACACTCAAATCAAACCAATCACTTGAATTCATCAAATAGTCATGCACATCAATTTCACATTCCTAAAGACAATCATATTTCTTTCATCAAAATCAAATAATCACCTAGCACACTCTCACAAATTCACTCTTATATTTACAAACTCGTATCAATTCCTTATTCATACTCATACGCCCAAGTAAGATCATATTACTGGGCTCTGATACCATCTATGTTGGATCCCGTTACCGAGACCCAACTACATAAGCAGACCGGAAACCGAAGCGAAAGGAAACGAACGGAAACGGACACAAATAGCGGAAGCCGAATCGAATAGGACTGGCCAATCCGTCTCGAAATATCGAATCGGAAAACAAAATGCGGAAGCGAACAAATCCGAAAGTAGCGAAGCGGAAGCAAAGGCAAGCGGAAGCAAATGCTAATAGAATCAAACGAACAGATTCAATCGAATATAGCGAAGCGAAATAATCGAATACGGATCACAAAGCGGAACGAATAAGCGAAAGCGGGATCGAATCGAATGCAAATCGAATACGGATAGAAAACAAAGTAAGCAAACAAATCAATTTAAACTGAAACACTTTCCGACATCCGTGAATAAGCAAAGAACAGGAAACAGAATCGCGTTGGGAATTCCTAAGACGTTCCAAAATCCGTTATGAATTTTTTTTTCTTTTCTTATTCTCATTCCTTATTCATTTCTTCTCTTACTCAAACACATTTAAAACATAACCAATGCATCCAATTTCCAAAATTACACTTTTATCCCAAATCTTATCGAAAATTCTAAAAGATAACTACCGCTTTTATCCTAACCCAAAATTCCTGCAAAGCGTAATACACTTCTATAATCTCAACAGACCTCGTAATCATCGGACACTCCCGTCCTAATCCCAACACCAGCAGTAAACACAAACCTAAAACTAATACTTCCATAATTCTCAAATCAATAAATACCAAATTCATAATTCAACTCATTTCCAAATTCATACATATATATTCCCAAATCAACCATACAATATGTTCTCAAATTCTCCATAATTTCCTATACAATTTCACACTATTCACAATACTTAACTTTATACACAAATACACTTTCTTTCAAATCTATCTTAAACCATAAACATTTCCATACTCAAAATCCAAATTTCTCAAAAACCAACGTATTCAAATGTCGAAACTGACGTCTTGACATACGTCTTCACATTCTTTCATCCGATCTCCGTTTCAAACACGGAGATGGGGATGAAAGGGGGTGAGCTCAAAGCTCGTGGATAACACATTTATAAATCGATAAATAAGCGGAAATCATTTTTCATAAGCTTTTTGCCAAAAGGGCTAATTTTTCAAACTTTATAATTTTTCAAACAATTTCTTCAAACACTTTTTCATATTTTCAAACTTTTCAACTTTCAAATATTTCTCTCAAACTCTTTCCAATTTTCCCAAACTTCTCATAAAAATATCATTTTCTCATTTTCAAAATTCTCAATTCTTCATAAATATGAATGCAACATAATTTCAATTTTCATTTCTCACTTTATAAACAAGAATGCAGAACACAGAAACAAAACAAAACACATAACATATCAGAATGGTCTGGCTAGGTCCAAACAGAACGTCTCGCACATTCTCAAGATAATGTCCTGCATGCAGTCGTGAATGAAACGTATTACACTTTCCCGCATTGCGGTCCATTATAGCCGTGAAGGAGTCCGAACGAGTCTCCGTGCCACTAGCGGGCAGCCTGGAGAAGGCTATACACATAGAGACAGCGCTAACTCACCAAGGGACCTACCAAACCCACATAACATATAATCGAAAACGAAAAGTCGGATTGCCCGAAGGCACTTTTCAATTTCGTACTTTTCTTCAAAATTTTTCCCAAAAATGCATACCACTTAATTTATTCAGTCTATCATTCACTAAATTCAACAATCAACACATTCAATCAAACAATAATTTCAACAATTGAATAATGCATACACAACAAATGCATTTTCAGAAATTTCTATCGGTTTATCGAATCATTGAAAGCAATGAATTCAAACTTATAATAATCTTCGTAAAACATTCTAAATCGAATTTCAAACCTTTACAAAACGATAATTTGTCAAAATTTTCACATTTTGCTTTCTTTATTTTTCAAAATTGCTTTTAATTTTTCAAAATTGCATATTGCTCACAAATCAAAATATAAATATGCTACCCACCTCGAATTATTGCCGGAAACTTGATTTCGAGCTCCAATTGATCCTTGCTTTTCTCTCTCTTCCAAAATACCAAAACCTAAACCATAACATTCAAGCTATTTCAATCTCCAATTTTGAAAATTGGTCCCAACCGAATAAACTTAACAAGTTCACTCTATTCTCTGATACCATAAATCTAAACCATAACATTCAAGCTATTTCAATCTCCAATTTTGAAAATCCCCAATTTTCAAAATTGGCCTAAACCAATACACCCAAATTCAATCTCATAAAACATAATTTCTTCAAAATTAATCTCACAATTCCTCAATTCACATTAATTCCAAACTATTTAAATCCTCAATTTCAAAAATCCCCAAATCTTAAAATTGGCCTAAACCAATTTATCCAAATTCAATACCATAAAATACCAATTCTTCAAAATTGATTTCATATATCATCAATTCATCATATTTCCTATAATTCTACACCAAAATATCTCAAAATTCTCAATCATAAAATTTAACCTAAACCTTAATCAATTTTTCATCCAAAATTAAACCCAACCTAAAGCATATATATCAAAATTAATTCCACAATCCATAAACCCATCTCATATGTCATAATTCTAAACCAAAATTAATCAAAATCTCAAAGTAGAACAATTTCTCTTACCTCTTTTCTCCTCCAAATTCAATTTTTTGGTTCCTTAGGAAGCTCTTATGCTCCTCTACCTTTTCTCTCTTGGAACCATCCCAAAATCCTTAAAAAATAAGTAGAAAATCAAAATCTCTTTCTCTCATCTTTTCCTCCATCACCCGAAACTCCACTCTTCTTTCTTCTTCTTATTTCTTCTTCTTTTCTCTGGAAATTTCCAGCCACTTTCGTGGCTTTTAATAAGCCAAAACGACATCTCTTGTATGTGTTTCATTAATTGATGGTCAAATGACCATTTTGCCCTCCATTCAAAACTTAACATTACACTTACTTGCGGTTTGATTCGCACTATCGATTTGAAGGAATTTGTCAAAACTTCCTTCTCGAGAAATGTTCCTTTCACTCATATGAATCCAACGCCACTGACCGCGCTCAATTCCGAGCACTACATCAAAAGTTATGCGCGAAACAGTGCAGAAAAATCCATATTCTAACACATTTCTTATGTACGATTATTTCCGTCCAAAATTTCACATTTTTAATTCCAGAATTGAAACTCGATGTCTTCATAACAATTGTAGCCTTATGTCTCTAGTTTAATTCAAAACAAGAATCGTCTCATTTCGATTCCCAGATCAAAAGTTATGCTCAAATTACTCTCAGGTGTTCCCAATCCAAAAATTAAACCCTAATCCGAACTTAAATTCAAAAATTAAAAGTCTTAAGGGCAAAATTGACATTTCATGTCTTCATATGATTTGTAGCCCCTTGTCTTATCTTTATTTCCCCTCAAGAATCGCTTCAATCGGATCTCTACAGATCCCGAATTTCACAAAACACTGAATCATGCTCGGAAAATTTCCCGACTCACTTTGATTAAATTAATCACCATTAATTTAATCCCAAAAGTTCACAAATTTCTTATAAAATGAAATTCAATGTCTTAGGAATCCAACGCAAAAGGAATCAACTCAATCGGATGTCGGACGGAAAAGATATAGGCAAAATAGTGAGCAAAGGTCGGATTAAAAGCAAAGAAATCAAAAATTTCGAAACAAAACGGCGTCAGATGCAGACGGACGCCTCTAACTCATGAGGGCGAGACGCCGTCATGAGGGCGAGACGTCCGCTCGCTAGGGCGAGGCGCAGCTCATGAGGCGAGCTTGCCCTCGCGAGGGCGAAGGCAACCCCTCCTCGCCAGGCGAGGCGTCGCCTAGCTAGCGAGTAGCGTCTGATAGCGCCTCATTATTAGGCGAGGCCGTCGCTCTAGCGAGGGCGCTAAACCTTTTCCTTTTTTTTTTTTTCCTCTAAACTTCCAAAATTCATAACTTTTAATCTCAACTCCGATTTTGACAAACTTAGTCTCTATAGAAAGCTTAAGAGAAGCTCTAAATCTTCCAAGAAGAACATAAAACTCAATTCGACTTCTACGGAGTCCCTTTTCCGTCAAAGATACTATCCTCTATACAAACTTGTAAAATCATAACTTAATTTTCCGAGATCGAAAAATTTCATACTTTATATCGAAATAAAGATCAAAACAAATCCTTCAATTTTCATGAAGAACATCAAAGCTCAAATAACCTCTAACTAGGTTAATTTCTCAGTCAAAGTTCTAACCAATATAAAAGTCAAACCCGATCAAACATAAACTTTGACTGATCATAACTTTCACTCCGATATCGAAAAATTACAAACTTTATGTCCACAAAATTTTTAACATAACCTACAAGTTTCCGAAGATCATTTTATCAAATTTTGCCTCAAACAAAGTCAACCCTCAAAGGCCGAAAGTCAACTATTACACAATTTTTCATATTTTCATACTTTCTCTCTTTATTTCATGATCTTCAACTTAATTTCAATCAACTCATCCACTTGATCATAGTCAAATTGTCACTCAAGGTTCGGGGTCCAACATGAAGTGGTTTAGAAATAGGATTGTGTTTGTTTGTGCTGAGTTTCTGGACGGGAGGAGTCCGATGATTACTGATGATTGTTTGAGTATTATACAAGTGTTTTTAAACCCTTGCAGGTTTTGGGTTTATGAAAATGCAGCCGTTATGTTGCCCAATTTTTGGGAGCACTATTTGTATATGGTTCGTTTTTGTATAAGACGTGTTATGGTTTTTATGAAAAAAGGATGAATAAGGATACGTTTTGTTATAGATGAGATTGAAATATAAATGATTAAGAGAAATCAAGTAATTTGAGTGTGATTGAGGATTAATTTTCCAAAAAGGGGAAATTATTTTGCTTTGTATGAAAGATGAATAAGTGAATAAAAAAGTAAGACAAGAAAAAAAAATTTATACTGGACTTTCGGATTGATGTAGTCTAAGGCTTTCAACGCGATAGTATTTCTAAGATATTTGTTCCCGGATGTCGGACCTTTGTTCAGTCGATTCGCATTTGATTTGTTTGTTGTCGTTTTCGGATTCAGTTTTGTTTGCTTCGATTCGATTCGTGTTCGTTTCGCTTTCAATTCGCATTTTATTTTCGTTTGTGATCCGCTTTGATTATTCGTATCTGATTGAACCCTTTGTTTGCTTTGATTCGCTTCGATTAGCTTGCAATTCCGTTTTTGTTTTGCATTTCGCTTTGTTATCCGCTTCTTTCGCTTCCGTTTTCCGGTTGGGATCCGGTCTCCGGATCGGGTCCCAACAACATATCACTATTTAACTTTATATTTGAATATGTTTTGACAATAATTATTCTCTTTTCTTTTTAACTTTATGTAAGCTTTATTACCAACTCTTTTCATTGATTGAAAACTCTTAAAAGTGCTTGAAAATGGATTCATCATAGGTATGACACGTGCAACCTAAGTTTATAAGTCACTCATCCTTGTTGTTGCAACTAGACATTGAGAATATGGTTCTCATCTTCACGTTCATCAACTTTACCTACATTTTCTTCTTGTTTTGGTTCCTTCTTCTTAGACTTGCATACTGCCCAATATGTCTAAATTAGTTGCATGCCTTACATCTTGCTTGGTTTGAACTAATAATATTGTGTATAATTGCTTCTTTTTCAATGTTTTTAAGGTACAAATTTACCTTCCTTACTTTCATTATGATGTTATCCTTCTTGTTCCTCTGTACTTTTTCTTCTTTTTCAGTTTTGTTCCTTCTTTTATTTGGCTTATGCTAGTTTGGTTAAAACTTAACTTAGCCTTGAATTCCACTTTTTAAACTTCTTTTTGCCTTTAATTCCTTCTTTGTTCATGAACCTAATTAAAGAGAATTTGCAAGCTTTATCAACATAAGTTGTAACATAACCTTAGACTCTTTTAAGGTTGAAATTAACATAACCTTAGACTCTTTTAAGGTTGAAATTTTGACCTGAAATCTAAGGACATCTATAAGGAATTTACTAGTAATTCTTTTTTCTTTCATGTCCTCTCTAAGTAGCCTTAATTGATTTATGGTCTTTATGAGTCTGTTAACTCTTGGACATATTCACTTTCTGGCATCTTCAACAACTCAAACTCCCTCCAAAGATTGAAGATTTGAAGTTTTCTTGTTCTATTCGACCTTTGAAACTTTTTCTTTATCTAGTCCCAAGATTCTTCCAATCTTATAATTCTTGCAAATATTGTCTCTGGAACTAAAGATGTTTAGTAACTAAAGCTTTGTACCTCTTTACTTTTCCTTTATTATGATTTTTCAATTGATGTACTATTAGATTATATGGAACTTAAGGTGGATCAGCTTATATCTCAACTACATTAATTGCTCATAAAACATATTTATCAGTATAGAACATGAGAAAAGAAATTATAATGAAACTTGTTGAAGGCATTGTTTTAGTATAATTAGATAAATTTAGTTTTGATGTCAATTTATGAGGAAATGTTGATCTTCTCTCTTGGTTTTACTTATACAAGATTTCAATATTCTTATAACTCAAGTACCATGTCAAGAAATTTGAGTTATATGTTTAGAAATAGAGTTATAAGTACAACTAAATAAAATAAAGACACAATAGGAAGAGCGAGTTGACCTTTATTGTCTACGAGTCAAAATCATAATTTTTCATTACATAAACATACATATATACACAAGGGAGAGTATGACATCTGTCTAATCCACTCTCTTTGTAAAAAAAAAACCATTGAATTTCTCTAAATAAACAAGTAAAATAATCTATACGTAAGAACATGTTTCTTTTATCTTAACAATCACTACGAAAAACTAGGTTATAGGCTACGAATAAAAACAATTCATCCAAAAATGTCATGCATTAGTTTTGTTATGTTATCAAATCATTGCCAGAAATGTCACAAATTCTTTGTAGCTAAACATTTTGGATGATGTTTTCTAGAATCATAGACATAGTAAAATTACTATATATAAATTTTTTTTAATACTAAAAACACCATACCATAAATACATTTCTAATTATCAAGTAGAAGTCAATATTGGCAAGAAAAAGAATTAACGTCAAATGGTAGGCTAGAAAAAAAATGTAGCTAACATTATTTGGCTACATTTTACATTTTGCGCTATCGTAGTTATAGATTATTTGCTATGTTTTAATAATTTGGTAAGTATACACTTTTAACTACAAATGTGTGAAAACGTAGCCAAAAATAGTTTGCAACATTTTAGATAATTTATAGTAACGAGCACTTTGCATTGTTTTTTATAAAACATCTTAAAGAAATTTTTGATATGTTCCTTTTCTTATTATTATTGTTTGAATTGTTATATGGATAAATAATTTTATATGCTTACCATTAATTTTGTTTAATGTCACTATTAAGTTGAGTGTTAATAAAAAAATAAATATTAAGTTGTAAAGAAATATTATTAATTTAAATGTAGAAGCATCCAATATATAGTAAATCCATTAAATTGTATCAACAAAACTAATAAAATTATAACATAAATAGGTGACACTTTGTACCTACCCAAAATATTAAAACAAGGTCTGAGTTTTCCTTATAGTTTGTAAACAAAAATTTGAAAAGAAAACACCATAAATTGAAATGTGTCTAGACATAATTTCAAATATTATAGCAAAAAGCCTTATCCAAATCTATCCCCCAGTAACAAATAACAAGCTTAGTCAAGTCAATTAAAATTATTATGAGAAAATTTATACACTAATTATATGGTTCAAATTTACTATATAACTTTACCATTCATAACATACTTACTTATAATGTAACCTATCGTTTCATGGGTATGATGACCACTCAATTGTATCTTCATCCATTTTGTAATTTGAGAAAAAAAAAATATTAGAGTTAAATTATAGTATATGTAAGAAGTGATAAAATAAGACTAGGACTTAGAATCAATAACCTTCACATTTCTCTTCATTTCCATCATAATTCATGCTAAGTAACCTTTTGAATAACATGTCATGTTTTGACAATATAACTCAAGTTTCTTCTCCATTGATTGTTTTAGTCTTTAATGTAGCCTTAGATTGTTGTTTTCCCCTCGAATTTGTTCAATTATTATCTTATATATAGAGGTTGAAACATTTATTTTTGCACCGTTGCCAAGGCCTTTAACATAACCCTAACGACTACCAAATGTTATATCACACCCATTTGCACTATGATCATTATCTTTTGATTTAGACTTATAATAAGTGTGAAATGCATTACATTTTAGGGTATAATTTGATATATGTTCATCCGTTTATTCGATTATTTAGTATACGTTTTCAGTAGAATTGTAGTAGTTTGATAATTATTTGTGTTCAAGTGTTTTTATGGGTTAGTACAAGCATTTGTGCTTAATTATTATAATTTTTTAGGTACCTTAATGTGTTTGTTAGTTTTTCAGGGTCAATAGTGAAGAACGAAGAAGTTTTAGAAAGACTTGGATTGAAACAATGACCCACGATTGTGGCCCGTCAGCCACAATCATGACAAAAGTGAGGGATACAACCCACGATCGTGGCCAAATTGCCACGATTGTGACAAAAGTATCAAACTTGGCCCATGATTGTGGCCTGCGTTCCACAAACACGTAGAAACACCAAAAAGTCAAAATTTGAGGGATTTTTCTAGACTTTTTTGACCCAAAAAACATAGGGTTGCCACAAACACATCAAGTGTAAAAAAACAAGACAAAAGAGGAAGGGGGAACATCTTGCACCAGCCACCATCAAGAAGTCTTAGAGAGAGTTCATCGAGAGATTGAGAAAGAGACGAAAGAAGAGAGTAGTGGAGAAGAAACCGATGCGAAGTACTTCCCAGAGCAGGAAGTTTCCTGATGTTGCCAACTTCGTCATCCATTCAGATCTAGTTTTCGGTGTATTTCAATTTTATTTATGTGTAGAATTAAGATAGTTGTTAAGATAGGATTTTATGAATGTTGAGGAATGTCTAAACTCACATTCAGGTTGTTTTTATCTTTTATTCAATAAAAAATATGATTGTTTATGTGATAGACTGAGATGGTGAATCGAATGATAAATAATTAAATTGGGCTAACGAGGATTAGGTGATTTAACAAGAAAAAATCAATCAAATCGGTAATTGTGTGAAGAGAGATCTCATATAAGTTCCCGGTAGTCTATTGAAAAACTTCATATCTAATTAGGGCTTGGATAAATTATGAATTGAGAAATTATAATTTTTCATAATTTGATTAGAGTTTATAATTTAGTGCTATTGGTTATAACTTGTGAGAGAGTAATTAACCATAGGATCGTCCAGGATCAATAATCTGACAATTCATAATTAATTAGATTAGTGTTGAAGATAAGTAAAAATTCCCTTCTCTCAATTGGTAGTTCCTTAGGTTGATTCTTGATGTGCTTGTTACAATTTGTTGATTTGTTAATATTTAGTGATTAATTCTTGAATTGAGTTGTTTGATTGAATCGATTGATTGAATTGTATCATTGTTTTAGTTTAGTTAAATTTGAATTTTTGCAACTGATTTTGACCTTAGATTTTAGGATTAGAGTAACCCTCCTCGTGAGATTGACACCTTAGATACTACGCGAATGACCTGTACATTTGCAGAATATCGATGTTAAAATATTAAAACTACACATATTGAAAAACCACGATCAAGTTTTTAACGTCGTTGTTGGGAAGGCGATTAGTTTAATTCTTTAGACTAAGTTTTTTTTCACTATCTTTTGTTTTAGAAAAAGAAAAAAATAGAGAAAGAAGTTTGGGGCATAAAGTAAAGACACAACAAGACATATTAAAATGAGAAATGAAACATTTGAAGAGCTAGATGTCAAGAAGAAATGGAAATAACAATGATGAATGATAGATATTATAAGGAGCAAGGAACTTTTGTGAACTATAATGAGGCATAGTATGATTAGGGAAGTAACGATCCTTATTAGAACATGTACACTCTGGGGTAGCAGAACCACCCAAATTTTGGTCTAACAATGTAAGGATTCACTTAGGACATCAAGACCTATTAGGAGTCCAGCAAGATGAATCCAATTCATGGGATTCTAAATTGGACAAGATTTTGGATAAACTCATAGACATAGAAGAGGACCAGAAGAGACTAGAAGAGCAAATTGAGCAAGTAACTAAAAATCATACCTTGTTTATTCACAACCTAGAAATTCAAGTGAGACAACTTTTTCATGAATTTTGCAAGAGAAGTGTGGAAAACCCTCTAAGTAATATGGAAATACATCAAAGAAAGCAATATGAGGTTATCGCATCTAAGAATAAGGGAGAGCCAGAAGGATCAATAGAAAACCAAACCAAACCCTACCTTATTGAAGACCAAAAGATGAAGAAAGAGGATGAAGAAAAGAATGTCGACCCTCCATATTATTCAATAGTTTTTGATATACCATGTGTGAACATCGAAAAATCTTTGGTAGATTTCCATGAAAAGATCCTTATCTTTCGGATTAATGATGACCAGGTGACATTTAACATGAATAATGTATTAAAGAATCCGAAGGAGAGTAGATCATTCAAGATAATTAATGTGTTCGAATCTTCTAAAGAATAAAAGGATGAAGAACAGGTGACAACAATATCGAGTTTAAAGAAGCTATGAAAGTCTCTGCTCGTGAAGTGGAAGAAGTAGAGGAGACAAAGGTGATTAAGGAAGAAAGAGAGCAACTCACCTTTTAACAGGACAAACTGTTGGATTCGATAGAAGATTCAGAAAATTTCGCTATTCCCTATTTTATTGACAGTTTGTTAATGAAAAAGAGTTATTGAAAATAGTTGGTTTTCTAAACTTTATTAATATTATCCTTTTGCAATTTGTAGCTTACTTACAGGCTAGAAAACTGAAGTTGAATGAAAACGGTAGAAGCAAACCATTCATGATTGATCCCAGCTAAGTTTCCAATGATACAAAGTCAAGCTAATGACTACAAATTAGCATGTTTAGTAGTTAGGTTTAAATTGTTGTATAGTTAGATTTGTTTTAAATTTCAAAAATAAATTCTTAATGATTAATGATTTGGAATATTTTGGATTGCTAACTCTTTTACTCTTTTTGAATCAATTATAAGAAAAGGAACCCAGCTTGGTGTCAATTGCATTTGTTCTCTACCTCCAACACATCACCACCTTAGTCACCATGACGGTTTCGTGTTCTAACCTTTTTCTTTTCACTTGTGTTAGTATTTTGTTCTTTTTCCGTGTATTGTTTGTATTCCCCTTATGTGCTTGTATGTATCCTTCTCACAACTTGAACAACATGTTGTTCAAGTGTGGGGAGAGTTGTGTGTGTGTGTGTTTTTTTTTACCTTCATTGTGAATTTTGCATATTGTATGATAGTTTGTTTAAGTTGCATGAAGTGAATAGTGTGAATGTGTCAATGGCTTAGATGGATCGAAATTGATTTAATTTTGAACATAGTCTATTAGGTGGCAGAGAATTATTACCTTGCAGAATTAGTGAACTAGGATTTCTTTGATTAAATATGTTGCTTAATTATGATTTAGTGTTTAAATATAACCCTCTAAATTGCCACATTCATTCATAATTTGAGGTCTCTTATCCTAAGTAGCTTTACTAGTTTTTTATTTTATGAAAACAAGTAGCTAAAGCAACAAGGCAGGCAATAAAAAAATATATTGTTATTTTTTTAAAATGGCATTCGAGTTATGAATAGAGCTAGTAGCCAATTGAGAACATGATATAGCTGAGTAACTGGATTGACACGTATTACAAATGTGTGCTTTCATGTAAAAAAGTTATAATGATGTTCCAACCAAGCAACTTAATAAAAGAAACATGATTTAATTAAGTAATTAGATCAACATTCATTACCAATGTTTGCCTTTGTGTAAAAAGACTAAGTTTATGTTCATAAAAAGTAAATTAAAATATAAATGTGCTTTCGAATAAAACTTACCAAACTTGTAATAGTTTGATTTTTCATGAAAACATACTTAGGCTTAGTTACAAAGTTAACCAACCAAAGAATTATTAATGAGTGTGTGCAATTGAAGAGGGTAAACAATTTAATACTGGAGTCTGAATTAATATGTATATTTAGTTCAAAGCCCCAAGGCGCGGATTTTGCATGTTAATGATTTGAAATGACTTGGATGTTATGTTTTAAATTAAATTCATTTCATGAAGTTGAAGCCATTGTCTCATTACTGCATTGTGTGCTACGTAAAATTTTGTGTGTTTGTTGTTTTGTTTGCTTGAGGATAAGCAAACTTTTAAATGTAGGGATGTTGTTAAGTGTGAAATGCATCATATTTTAGGGTATAGTTTGATATATTTTTATTCATTTATCCGATTGTTTAGTATGTGTTTTCAGTATAATTGTGTTAGTTTGTGAATTATTTGTGTTTAAGTGTTTTTATGGGTTAGTACAAGTATTTGAGCTTAATTATTATATTTTTGAGGTGCCTTGATGCGTTTGTTAATATGTCAGGGTTAATAGTGAAGAACTAAGAAGTTTTGAAAAGACTTAGACCAAATCAACGACTTATGATTGTGGCCCATCAGTCGCGATTGTGACAAAAGTGAGGGAGACAACCCACAATATTGGCCAAATTGCCACGATCGTTATAGAAGCATCAAACTTGGCCCACGATTGTGACATAAAGCTTACATATGGCCTATGCCTATGTTGAACAAACGTGCAAACACACATAAAAATATAATTTTGGAAATTTTTTACGAACCTTTTTAAGCCCCAAAAAATCCTAGGGTTGCCACAAACACATCAAGTATAAAAAGAATTAGATAAAAGAGGAAGGGGGAGCATCTTGCATCAGCCACCATCAAGAAATTCTAGAGAGAATTCTTTGACAAATTGAGAAAGAGACAAAGGAAGAGACACATGGAGAAGAAGCCGACGCGAAGTGCTTCCTGGAACAGGAGGTTTTTTTTACGTTGTTGCCTCCTTCATCCGTTCAAATCTGGTTTTCAGTGTATTTCAATTTTATTTATGTATAGAATTGAGATAGCTTTTAAGATAGGATTTTATGAATGTTGAGGAATGTCTAAACTCACCTTAGAGTTGTTTTTATCTTTGATTCAATAAAAATCTTATTGTTTATGTTATTTTCATTCATTGTGATTGATTTCTACACTTGCATAATTCGTTGATGGATTGAGAGGGTGAATCAAATAAAATAATAATAAAATTAGGCTAACGAGAATTAGGTGATTTAATAAGAAAGAGAAATCAATCAAATCGGTAATTATGTGAAGAGAGATCTCACATAAGTTCCCGATAATCTATTAGAAAACTTCATATTTAATTAAGGGTTGGATAAATTGTGAATTAAGAAATTGCAATTTTCCGTAATCTAATAAGAGTTTATAATTTAGGGTTATTGTTATAACTCGAGAGAGAGTAATTAGCCCTAGGATAGTCCAAGACCAATAATCCGACAATTCATAATTAATTAGATTAGTGTCGAAGATAAGTAAAATTTTTCCCTTTTCTCAATTGTTAGTTCCTTAAATTGATTCTTGATGTGTGTATTACAATTTGCTGATTTGTTAATATTTCATAATTAATTCTTCAATTGAGTTGTTTGATCGAATCGATTAATTGAATTACATTGTTGTTTTAGTTTAATTAAATTTAAAATTTTGCGATTAATTTTGGTCTATATTTTAGGATTAGATTAACCCTCCTTATGAGATCAACACCTTAAATATTACGTGAATGATACTGAGTGGCGAAGTGAAAAGATCAAGCATATAGTAGGGAATTAGCATAGGCGATAAAACAATCAGTAGAGAAAGGGGCAAAATACAAACAAAGGAGGAAAGGAATCACATAATAGAGGAGAAGTAGAAATGAAATTATTAAGTTGACGGGGGTGGCAAATTTTCAATAAGAAAAATACAAATAGAAGAGGAGAGGGATCACGCAGTAGATAAGAAGAAGAAATGAGATTATTAGGTTAATGAGGGAAGTAAATTTTCAATAGGCAAAATACTAAGAGAGGAGGAGAGTAATAGATGAAAGAAGAAAATAAAGCCAACAAAGCATCAACGCGTAAAAGGGGAAAGGAGATAGACGCGCAAGAAGCCTCCAGAAGCAATGAAACATCTGGAGCATGGGCCTAATGGGTTAATTCAACAATACCCAAGCCTATGTCCAAAAAAACAATTAGTTACAACATGTTTTTACAACCCTCTCCAGACTATTCTATTGTATGCCTATATATATAAACAAACAACCATCAATAAAAGCTGTCGAAAAGGGAATGTTTGTTTTTCTATTACAGTGTATTTTTATCATGGTATCAGATAATATCTCTTTTTCTTTCTCTTCTCAGCCAACCACTCTATTTCCCCTTACATAAACTCTGTATAGTTATGTCTAGGCCATCTTATGCCAGTGTAGCTGGCCATCAAACACAAATGCAAAGACCTGAAGATCACCCAGCCTCACCATAATATATTCATCCTAATGAAAATCCTTCTCTTATTCTGGTGTCTTCTCTTCTGACTGGACCCAACTATCATTCATGGTCTAGGTCAATGAGAATGGCCTTGTTATAAAAACATAAGTTAAAATTTATAGATGACAGTATTGTTATGCCAGACAGAGATTATTCTACTTATACATATTGGGAAAGATGCAATACCATGGTTTTATCTTGGCTGGTGCGCTCAGTAACTGAATCAATTGCTCAGAGTGTCATTTGGCTGGATTCAGCAGCTGATGTGTGGAAGGACCTCCATGACAGATTCTCACAGACAGATTCCTTTCTAATTTCAGACCTGCAAGAAGAGATATACAGTTTCAGACAGGGAAGTTTATCTTTTTTTTTATTACACTCATTTAAAAATGTTGTGGGATGAATTTCACAATTTAAGACCATTGCCTAAATGCAAATGTTACCCTCAATGCCATTGTGATATGCTGAGCATCATTAAGTCCTATTAAGACAGTGATTGTGTTATATGTTTCTTGAAAGGTTTAAATGAATCCTACTCCACTGTTAGGTCACAAATTATGCTAACTGAACCTTTATCAGACATCAAAAAGGTTTTTTCTATGGTAGCTCAACATGAGCGACAACTTCATTCTACAACATCACAGTTACCCAATTATGAATCTCAAGCATTTCTTGTTAAAACAGATACCCGAAAGACTCCTCAGTCAAATAAAAGACCTCTGTGTACTTTCTATAGTTATAAGGGACACACATAAGACAAATGCTACAAAAAGCATGGGTTTCCACCCAATTTTTCAGCAGGCAATGGAAAACAGACTCACTATCAGTCAAGAGACAACTTTAAACCTAAAACTAAATCTGACAACAATGCAGAAACTCACTTTGAATCTATCATAGCCCCTAGCAGTGCCACTTCAGATGCACACAGAGAAGCATCTTCATCCCATTTTAACCTAACATTAAAAGAATATTGTCAGTTGAAATATTTACTGAGCAAAGATAAGGATGCCTCACAAAATTCAATCAATATATCTCAAGTCAACACACTTACCAGAAATCACAAAGGTATATCTCTATTTGCTAAATCTTCCTTATGCACCTCAACTTGGATTTTGGATTTTGGGGCCAAAGACCACATTATTTGCAGCTTGCATTTCTTCACTGAATACACCACAGCCCAAAATCACACAGTAAAACTCCCCAATGGTCAAAATGTACCTGTCACATACATAGGTTCAGTTCATATCTCTTCTCTTATTCTAACCAATGTTCTCTAAGTTCCTTTCTTTTCTTTCAACCTCATTTCTATTAGTCAACTTACTTCTTCTTCACACTGCTAACTAACTTTTACCCAACATTCATATGTTATTCAGGAACTCAACAATTTGAAGATGATTAGTTTTGCTAGGCACTCTAATGGCCTTTATTATCTTACACCTATGCTAGAAATATGTTCAGTTACACAACATTCACACAATCTTTGGCACAAACGCCTAGGACATCTTTCAAATGCAAGACTCAAATTGTTATCTAACATAGACAATTCTGTTATGTTTCAGCATGTTACTGAATGTCAAACTTGTCATTTTTCAAAGCAAAAAAGGTTCCCTTTTACTTTAAGCTCTTCTGTTGCTTCTTTTTGCTTTGATATTATCCATGTTGACATATGGGGACCTTACTATACACCTTCCATTCATGGCCATCGATTTTTTCTCACCATTGTTGATGATCACCGCCGCATGACCTGGATATATTTAATGAAACACAAGTCAGAAACTAGAGAATTAATTCAACATTTCTTTGCTTATGTGGAGAGACAATTCACAACACAAATCAAATGTATAAGAAGTGACCAAGGAATTGAATTTGCAATGACTGAATTTTTTGCTAAGAATGGTGTTTTGCATGAAACCACATGCATTGAGACATCTCAACAGAATGGAAGGGTTGAACGAAAGCACCAACACATCCTCAGTGTGGCAAGAGCCCTAAAGTTTCAGGCCAAAGTTCCAACCAAGTTCTGGTCCGAATGTATTTTACATGCAGTCTTTCTCATTAACCGGATTCCTACCCGTCTTCTATCTAACAAATCTCCCTATTCCATTCTATTTGGTAGCAATCCTAACCTCACACATCTAAAAGTATTCGGCTGTCTCTGCTTTGCTTCCACTAAGGAAGCCAGCAGAGGGAAGTTAGATATTAGGGCAAGAAAGGGTGTTTTTTTGGGATTTTTTCCAGGGACAAAAGGCTACAAAATTTTTGATCTAGACACCAAACAATTCTTCTTGTCTAGGGATGTCATCTTCTATGAACATTTTTTCCCCTTTCAAGAACTTCCCAATTCTGCCCTATCAAGCCCAATTATATCCTCCACTGAAAACTTCCCACTTTATGATGACCCACCAACCCTATCTACTTCTGACCCATCTCCTTCATCTGAACCTACTCCTCATCCTCGATGTTCCACCAGAAAAACTAAAACACCATCCTATTTAAATGACTATATCTGCCCTACATTGTCTCACACATCTCCTCACTCAATTTTCTCAGTCCTTTCCTACAACAACCTCTCCTCAGCACATAGACATTTTTCCCTATCTCTTACAGCCCTGAAAGAACCCACAACCTATAATGAAGCTATGCAGTCCACTGAATGGCAAGAAGCAATGCAAACAAAACTCATGGCCTTAACTCAAAACAATACTTGGGAACTCACTCACTTACCTCCTGGAAAATTAACAGTTGACTGTAAATGGGTCCATCGGTATAAGTTCAATCCGGATGGATCAGTTCACTTATGTAAAAGCAGACTTGTGGAAAAAGGCTTCACTCAGCAGGTTGGTGTTGGCTACATCGAGACTTTCTCTCCCGTGGTCAAACATACCACCATTCATCTCCTCTTGGCCCTCACTTCTTCTCAAGACTGGCACCTTCATCAACTTGACATTAACAATGCCTTCCTTCCTGGTGATCTCCACGAAGAGGTCTATATGAAGCCTCCCCCAGGACTATCTCTACCTGATTCCACAATGGTCTGTAAGTTAAAAAAGAGTATCTATGGGCTTAAACAAGCCAGTAGACAGTGCCATGAAAAACTCACCTCTACTTTGCTTTCCCATGGCTTCCAGCAGTCAGCCTCAGATTGCTCCATGTTTACAAAAACAAAAAATCATATCTTAATTATACTCTTGGTTTATGTTGATGATGTTTTATTAGCTTGTAAAGACTTGACTCTTATCCAAATACCAAACATTTTCTAAATATTACCTTTCAGATCAAAGACCTCGGCGTTGCCAAGTACTTCCTCGACTTGGAGCTGGCTAGATCCCCTCTTGGAATCAATCTCTCCCAACAAAAGTACACATTGGACTTATTGGCTGAAGCTGGCTTCTTGGACTGTAAGTCCCTTTCTACTCCGATGGTTCCCCGCACCAGATTGACGACTGATGGAGAACCCTACATCGACATCTCTAGCTATCATCGGCTCATCAGTAAGCTTTTGTACCTAACCATCATGTAACATCCCGTTATCGGAGTGTCGGGTAGATTGGTAATTTGGATCGGGTTAGGATTTGGTACAGGCAAAGTGTTGCATTGCACATGCATTACAGTTTTGATAGTCATTGATAAATGATTATTGACAGCATAAGTATATATATATGTACATACATGTATGACAATTCCCGACTTGATTGTGAAATTGGAAATTGGTTATAATTGGTCCGATGAGAATTGACTTAATTGTGCAATTGGGAATTTATCAAAATTCTACATATGAGAATTGGTTTGTGAAAATTGGATATTTAGTAAGTGTATAATTGGGTTTTGAATATGAAATTGGAATGAAATGGATTATAGAGAAAGGGAAATTGGAAATTGAGTATAGGAATGAGTATTTCCTAATTTTGTGAATTTATGAGAATTTTTCCGGAATTTTTAGAGTTTTGGATCCGGACCGGAAAATTTGGCTAAGGGACTGATTAATGTGATTCCGGGTCCGAGATTGATTGACAAATAATATGAAATAAATTGAATTATGATTTTGGGAAATTTTGATTATGAGTAGCGCGAAATTGTGGGAGTAAAATAGAATAAGAATCGGACGTGTTAGACCCTAAGAATTGGACATGAAGTGGAGAATCTCATATATATATATGTATAAGCTTAAGGTAAGCTTATTTCTTCATTTCTCTTCGCCTTTGTCGACGGTCGTGGGTGTGAGAAATCGTGGATTTGGAGTTGTTTGACGGATTTTCGACGGATTGATAACTTAATCAAGTAAGTTCATATGTGTTTATGTTGTTTGATCATAGATTTGAGTAAGAAATTGTTTAGAAATTTGGAAAGTTGCGATGATAGGGTTTTCGTTGGTTGTGATTTGGGTTTTTGATAAAAGATAGTTTAAATGATGGATTGAGGCTAGAAATGAGTTGAGTGTAGTATACTAAGTTGATTGGGAGTGATTTGAAGTGAATCAGATAGATTGTTATCAGAAAATCTGAGAAATTTCTGGGTTTCGGACGAGTTTCTGGGTTCGCACGTCGCGACGTGTGATGAACACGCCGCGGCGAGCCCCTTTAACTCGCACGTCGCGACGAATAATTGATTTTTAATTAAATGCGCGATTTGACGAGCGGGTTGTAGGCCGACGTCATGACGAAAACAACAAACGTCGTCGTGACGAGCAGCGGATTTTACGCCGCGACGAAGGATCGGACGTCGCGGCGAGGGAGACTGATTTCCGAATATGAGATTTTGAGGTTTTTGAATTTGGAGAATTTTGGGATTTAAATTGGATTGGTTATGGATCAAAGTGGCATTTGAGAAAATAGGAATTTCAATCTAGAAGAAATGAAATTAAGTGATTATAAGATGATTGTTACAAGTAATGAGTTTAAGACTGATTTCAAATAATTGGTTTCCTAGAAATTAATTGGAATTTGGAGATTACGAATATTGAACTGGTAAGAATGGAAATTCGGAATTTGAATCAGATGATTATCGGGATCGAATGACAAATGATTAGTGAATATGATTTTAATTGAAATGTGATTATAGACTATGGAAATTGGTAAATTGGTTTATTATAATTGAAAGTGTTATGGATTAGTAAGAGAGTGATCAAATTGAGGAATTCGGGAATTGGATTGGGAATGTCATAACATGTATAGTATTTATCGTATTTGTTAAATATGTATTATTGAATTGATATTGGCCAAAATGGTAATGTGAATTATTTGGATTGACATAGAGGTTCCGATGGATCGACACTCCACGGACGATATTGGGACTTCCAGGCTGTAGCTCGGAAGTGCAGGTGAGTAACCTAGTTGGTTTCTCAACCTTATGTGTTTATTAATTATATGCATTGATTGCCATGAGGAAGCAAGGATGGATATATGTGATTGAGTGATTTGATTGATTTCGAACCATGGGTGTTCGAAATATTGGATTGTGATATTGAAGTGCAAATGTGAATAAGTATGTGTAAATGCATGAGTAAATTGGATTGTAAATGTGTTAATGAAATGAAATGTAAAAGCATAGGAATGAAATACCGGACTAAAAGTCCGAGGACATTGGGAAATGATCGGAAATAGTAATTAATTGAAATTGGAAATAGAAATGCAATAATTGGAAATTGGAAAGTGACATGTGCATTCATGCATAGTAAATGATCAGATAATAGTAGTTGTGACCGGTGGTACCAACGTATGCAGAGCCACAGCTCGATACATTTATGCCCATCATTTGGGCTTTCGAGGCACATCATGCCCAATGTATATGATAGAGCTTTAAGCTCAACGCACAGGACCTCAGGTCCAACGACTGATAGAGCCTTAGGCTCACCGCAGGGCATATCAAGCCCAACGATTTCAGAGCCACTGGCTCAACGTAAATGATCAGGCGCACGGTCACAACAACGAAACGAAAATTGAAAGTGTCTCATGGTCATTGCATATGTATATGACTGACTGAAAATGTAAATTGACTGTGAATGACTGTGAAATGTGAATAAAGAAATTGCATGTGATATTCTTGTAAGTGCTACTTGTGTGTTATGTATATGATTGTGAATGTATGAGTTGGGTGAACCATCGATGATGGTTTCTCACTGAGTTCGCAAACTCACCCAACATTGCATCTATTTTTCAGGAAGTGAAGAGTACCCCGTTAGACACACGGGAGTATGTCTACCGCTAGTAAGGCAGAGTATCGAGTCGGGATCAGTGTCGTCACATCTGCATTAGAGTAGTGAATTATTTCAGTGGGCCCCTTTTGATTTATGTGTACTTGTATGGTATAACTGAAATTGGTTTATAATTGAAATTGTTTTGTAATTGCAAATGTTTTGTTATAATTGGGCCAAATCATTATTGTTTTGCGCACTCAACTGTTTTTAAAGAAAAGAAAATGTCATATCGAGTTTTAAAAGTAGTGGATCGTTACAATGCGCCACCATCGCGAGTCACAGGCTCGGATATCACCGTCGATATCGGGTTCGGGTTCGGGTCTCGTCGGGTGTGGGGTGCTACATTTGTGGTATCAGAGCCCAGAAGTACAATCTTACATGGGCATTCTGAGACAAATGTGTCAAAGTGCATGCATATAAGTTATGTCTCGGCAGATAGTGACGACTGATCCCCGGTCTAGCATATGAGTCTCATACATGAGCTGTACTAGTGATTTAAGTGGTTAGAAATAGTGAGGAAAAGATGATATGGGAAAATGTGATAAATGAAAATTGTAGAAATCAAAGAAAAGAATAAGTATACTATGCGATATGATGATTGGAGATTTAGTGTATTGGTATTGATAGGCGTATTATGAAATACGACATTAGAGTGATATTGGAAAAATCAGAATGGGAAGTAGATGTGAATTGTATATGTGTAGTTGTGAAGTGCTAGAAGAAATATAGAGATATGTGAAAGATGGCAAATAAAATGTTTTATGATCGAGTTACAATGTGAGCGTGATGGGAGTTATGATTGGAGGTCTGTGACCTAGAATTTGAATATGTTAAGTGAGAAAGTAACAATGAATGTATATTTTTGAGTGTGGTTGCATAAAACAAAATGATGAAAGGATCGAAATGAGAGAAAATAGTATTGAGAGAAGAAAAAGTAAAAAGTTGTTAAGGTCAGCGGATTTGCCTATGCGAATGCACACCTGATAAATGGAAATGATGTCGGAAATCAATTGGTGCATTAGTGGATAACCGCCAAGTCAGATAGTTAAAAGTTCATGTGAGATAGAGTAAGAACCAAAAGTGTTTATAGTGATATTTGGAAATGAATTGAGATTGTAATTAGGATGTTGGTAAGGAAAAAGCCTCATGATCGAGGATAGGTGCGAAAAGGAAAAAGGTGGTCAAAGATCAAATGAGATTGAAGTGTCTTTAGCGTAAGTGACTAAGTGGTAAATTAATGTAATACTGTAAATGGTATGTACCCAATGAACGGTATCAAAAAGAGATGCTTTGGTTATGAGGATTATGGTATAGATTGATCGTCACAGGACATTGTGAATAATTGAAATCGATAAGAAATGTGACGACGGTTGATGATTAGGAATTGAAAGAAGAATTTCCCTGAATTGAATTAAGTTGATTAGATGATTAAAATTGAAAAGTTTAGAAATGAAAGGACAAATTGGAGAAAAATGTGAAATAAATGAAAAGTCGCTTTTAGGAGAGGAAAAAATAGAATAAGTTATTAAGAAAGTATGTTTACGATAATGTAAAGAGTTTGATTGTGTAATAGGAGTATTGAGCAAAGAAAAGGATATCAGTTGTGATTTGAGGAGAATATCGGGTCAGATATATTTTGTGTGAATATCGGAAAGTATAAAGTGGTTTTGAAAATTTTGTTTGAAATGATAGTGAATAAATTGAAATATGTGGAGAATCCAGTGTAAAAGAATGTGTGTCAAAATATATTTGATGAAATGGAGAAAGATCGTGAGAAAATTTGTTCCTCATTGGAGACAACCGATAATTAGGAAATGATATAAATTGATTATTGATATGAAGAGTCATTATGCTACTGAAGAGCAACATATCTTACTTGTGTTTAGAGTGAAATGTTTAAATTGTGTTCAAAGTGGATGATGATCGATTGAATACATTTGAAAAGTGAATAAGAGAAATTGGCACAGATTGAGGAAATTGTTTGACATGTAAGTTTTATAAGAGTGAATTTGATCTTGGTAGAATAATCAAGGATGAATTATTATTATTCTAACATGGTATTGGGAGATTAAATGCAAATAGAGGCAGTGATAAATGTGAAATTGTAAAGGATAAGTATATAAAGAATTTGGAGTTATAATAAGATTGATTGTATCTTTGGATACATCCGAAATTGGTAAAGGTCTTCTCAATTGTAAATGATAAGGAAAGTGTTAAAAGGAAAATAAGTGAAGTGTATGACAAATAATTGTAAGAAGAGATACTTAGAGAAATGTTCAATTCGAGTATTGATCGTATCAATTGAATTGGTGTTATAATATGAAATGAATTGTAAAGATGATAATGTGATCTATTGGAAAAATGTAAAGAGATTCTATGTATGGAGATCGGATAAGCTTATGGGCTGCATTGGTATTTGATGACTTACAAATCTATTGTATTGAATAGTGTATTGGAAAGTGTTGTGAAAAGTTTGGAGATTCTATTTGTACAGAAAATGTTTTGGATGAATATGCGTTTGTAAAGTAATAATGATTAAGTTATATGAGTAAATTGGGAAAAAGGATTATGTGTTGAATGTTTCGAATTTTGATAAGGAAGCAAATAATTAGATGATAAGATTATGAAACTGGATGAAAGATTATATATAAACCGTCGAGTTGGTAAAGTGTAAAAAGGAACGTATTAGCAATTAGGGATTCCACATCAAGTGTACAGAGGTGTATTGAAAGCATGGCAAAATCCGAATTGAGAATTTTGAATAGTGGATAGTATCGAGAAATGTGTGAATAGATTAGTTGTAAAGAAAATGAGTAATGTATTTGGATTAGGAAATATGAGTAAAACTCATGAAAGGAATTGTAAGTGTATTAAAAGTGTAATGTAAAGTAAAATGTGACGTTGAAAGATTATGAGTATGTTTGACCTATATGGTTGATGTGTGTTATCGATGTGAAACTAATATAGGTTTGGAGTTCATAAGATTATGAGATTGATGCATAGATAAGATTGATTGTGTTTCATTGGAGATATCATTTGAAAAGTGTATGAAAGGTTTTATATCTAAAAGGAGTTGTTCATTCGGATAGTAAAATGATCGGGACCTAACTTAATTAGAGGCCTGGATGATTTAAGTTAAGATTGACAGTGTTTGAATCGATAATATGGTTTAAGAAATTCAAGTTGATGAGAATGAATTAAATTAATGATTACCAAACTGTTGAAACTGATGAGATTAGAAATTGGCATTGGAGAGATGCAATATGTTAAACGATACAGAGAATGTTTCTAAATGTGTCACCTTGGCCAATCTATGTATTGATTGAGATAATAGGTAAATGGGAAATGAAATTTGTTATTAGGGGCCTCGATGTGACCGTGTTGTGAATCGATTTATGGATTGACAAGTCAGTGGTAACCTAAAAGATAAATGGATTTGTAAAGTGTTATATGGATGAAATAGGAAATATTGATATGATCGGATGTGTGTAGCATTGGTATTGGATATAAAGAATTACGAGTAATCAAAAGAAATCGTTAAACAGATAGAGTTTGAGAAAGGAAAAGAGGTAAGTAAGCAATTGTAGTGTGATTAAAATAGCAAGTCAGTCTAAAATCCTAAAAGATGATTCGGATCCCAAAATGTTACAAAGACTGAATTGGAAAATATTGTTAGGATCCGATATATGTGTTATCGATTTTGGAAGTGATAAATTGTGTGTAAAAGGGCAATATAGGGTTAAGAAAGATTTGACAGAAATTATTCGTATAGCGAAATAAGTGGAAATCTGAGAATCAATGATCGAAAAGACTCCCCTAACTTGGTGATAAATCGTATATAAAATTTTGAGAACGAAATTTTTATTAGGAGGGGAGAATTGTAACATCCCGTTATCGGAGTGTCGGGTAGATTGGTAATTTGGATCGGGTTAGGATTTGGTACAGGCAAAGTGTTGCATTGCACATGTATTACAGTTTTGATAGTCATTGATAAATGATTATTGACAGCATAAGTATATATATATGTACATACATGTATGACAATTCCCGACTTGATTGTGAAATTGGAAATTGGTTATAATTGGTCCGATGAGAATTGGCTTAATTGTGCAATTGGGAATTTATCAAAATTCTATATATGAGAATTGGTTTGTGAAAATTGGATATTTAGTAAGTGTATAATTGGGTTTTGAATATGAAATTGGAATGAAATGGATTATAGAGAAAGGGAAATTGGAAATTGAGTATAGGAATGAGCATTTCCTAATTTTGTGAATTTATGAGAATTTTTTCAGAATTTTTAGAGTTTTGGATCCGGACCGGAAAATTTGGCTAAGGGACTGATTAATGTGATTCCGGGTCCGAGATTGATTGACAAATAATATGAAATAAATTGAATTATGATTTTGGGAAATTTTGGTTATGAGTAGCGCGAAATTGTGGGAGTAAAATAGAATAAGAATCGGACGTCTTAGACCCTAAGAATTGGACATGAAGTGGAGAATCTCATATATATATATGTATAAGCTTAAGGTAAGCTTATTTCTTCATTTCTCTTAAGCCGACGGTCGTGGGTGTGAGAAATCGTGGATTTGGAGTTGTTTGATGGATTTTCGACGGATTGATAACTTAATCAAGTAAGTTCATATGTGTTTATGTTGTTTGATCATAGATTTGAGTAAGAAATTGTTTAGAAATTTGGAAAGTTGCGATGATAGGGTTTTCGTTGGTTGTGATTTGGGTTTTGATAAAAGATAGTTTAAATGATGGATTGAGGCTAGAAATGAGTTGAGTGTAGTATACTAAGTTGATTGGGAGTGATTTGAAGTGAATCGATAGATTGTTATCGTAAAATCGAGAAATTTCGGGTTTGAGACGAGTTTACGGTTCGCACGTCATGACGATGTGATGAACACCTTGCCATGAGCCCTTTAACTTCGCATGCGTCATGACGAATAATTGATTTTTAATTAAATGCGCCGTGACAACGGGTTGTAGGCCGACGTCATGACGAAAGCGTGACGTCGTCGCGACGAGCGTGATTTTACTCATGACGAAGGATCGGACGTCATGGCGAGGGAGACGATTTCGAATATGAGATTTTGAGGTTTTGAATTTGGAGAATTTTGGGATTTAAATTGGATTGGTAATGGATCAAAGTGGCATTTGAGAAAATAGGAATTTCAATCTAGAAGAAATGAAATTAAGTGATTATAAGATGATTGTTACAAATAATGAGTTTAAGACTGATTTCAAATAATTGGTTTCCTAGAAATTAATTGGAATTTGGAGACTACGAATATTGAACTGGTAAGAATGGAAATTCGGAATTTGAATCAGATGATTATCGGGATCGAATGACAAATGATTAGTGAATATGATTTTAATTGAAATGTGATTATAGACTATGGAAATTGGTAAATTGGTTTATTATAATTGAAAGTGTTATGGATTAGTAAGAGAGTGATCAAATTGAGGAATTCGGGAATTGGATTGGGAATGTCATAACATGTATAGTATTTATCGTATTTGTTAAATATGTATTATTGAATTGATATTGGCCAAAATGGTAATGTGAATTATTTGGATTGACATAGAGGTTCCGATTGATCGACACTCCACGGACGATATTGGGACTTCCAGGCTGTAGCTTGGAAGTGCAAGTGAGTAACCTAGTTGGTTTCTCAACCTTATGTGTTTATTAATTATATGCATTGATTGCCATGAGGAAGCAAGGATGGATATATGTGATTGAGTGATTTGATTGATTTCGAACCATGGGTGTTCGAAATATTGGATTGTGATATTGAAGTGCAAATGTGAATAAGTATGTGTAAATGCATGAGTAAATTGGATTGTAAATGTGTTAATGAAATGAAATGTAAAAGCATAGGAATGAAATACTGGACTAAAAGTCCGAGGACATTGGGAAATGATCGGAAATAGTAATTAATTGAAATTAGAAATAGAAATGCAATAATTGAAAATTGGAAAGTGACATGTGCATTCATGCATAGTAAATGATCAGATAATAGTAGTTGTGATCGGTGGTACCAACGTATGCAGAGCCACAGGCTCAATGCACTGTGCCCGTCACTGGGCTTTCAGGGCACATCATGCCCAATGTATATGATAGAGCTTTAAGCTCAACGACAGACCTCGGTCCAACGATGATAGAGCCTCGGGCTCACCGCAGGCATATCAAGCCCAACGATTTGAGCCACCGCTCAACGTAAATGATCGGTATGCAGTCACAACAACGAAACGAAAATTGAAAGTGTCTCATGGGCATTGCATATGTATATGACCGATCGAAAATGTAAATTGATTGTGAATGACCGTGAAATGTGAATAAAGAAATTGCATGTGATATTACCGTAAGTGCTACTGTGTGTTATGTGTATATGATTGTGAATGCATGAGTTGGGTGAACCATCGATGATGGTTTCTCACCGAGTTCGCAAACTCACCCAACATTGCATCTATTTTTCAGAAGTGAAGAGTACCCGTTAGATACACGGAGTATGTCTACCGCTAGCAAGGCGTAGTATCGGGTCGGGATCGGTGTCGTCACATCTGCATTAGAGTAGTGAATTGTTTCAGTGGGCCCCTTTTGATTTATGTGTACTTGTATGGTATAACTGAAATTGGTTTATAATTGAAATTGTTTTGTAATTGCAAATGTTTTGTTATAATTGGGCCAAATCATTATTGTTTTGCGACTCAACTGCTTTTAAATAAAGAAAAAATGTCATATCGAGTTTTAAAAAGTAGTGACTGTTCTAGTACGCCACCATCGAGAGTCACGGGCTCGGATATCACCGTCGATATCGGGTTCGGGTCTCATCGGGTGTGGGGTGCTACACATCACCCGACCGGACATTAGCTTCGCCGTTCAACAACTCTCACAGTTTCTCGACAAACCCACACAAATCCATATGCAAGCAACTCAGAGGGTTTTACGTTACCTTAAAACAGCTCCAAGCCAAGGTCTCCTTTTTCATTGTGCTTCCACCTTGTAGGTGCGGGCATTTTCTGATTCGGACTGAAATCCAAGAAGCAGGCCACCGTCTCTCGTAGTTCCTCCGAAGTCGAGTATCAAGCCCTTGTCACAACATCGTGTGAGATTCAATGGCTTTTTTACTTGTTGCAAGATCTTGGCTTTCCTCCTCAAACCCCCGTTTACCTCTATTGTTGTAACATCCCACCCCCTACTGGAAGGGTAAAATATTAAATTTGGCATAGGATGAGATGGATCAGATGACTTGGGACTGTTCATGCGCAATAGGATTGGTACACAGTATCATTTGTGCACATGAAAGTACTGTACATGCATACATGACATTCCCGGTTTTTGTGCCTAAGGCAATTTTATTGTGATTAACGTATTTATTGGGTTTGAAAAATTATTTTGAGTAGCCATTGAGTGTTTTATATTTTAAGGGATTTTTAGGAATTTTTCTGAAATTTTTCGGAGAAATTTTTCGGACCGGGAAAAAATCGCCAAGCGGCGAACCGGTTGATTTTTGGTAGCGAAAATCTCTATCCAATGGCACTGTAATATTGGGTATATTATTTTGGAATTAAAATTAGGGCCATTGGAATTGAATGGGTCAAATTTATGTCATTAGGGTTTAATTCCATTAATTGCCAAGTGTCATTAGTTTGACTTTTCTTTAGTCCTTCCTCCAATTGGCAAGTGTCCCACCATTAATGCATTGTTATCCTTAATTTCGGTGATGCTTTATTTAAAGAATGAAAAGATGAAGTTCTTGCCTTTTTATTTAACCCATCCGAAAACCTTCCTTTTATTTTCTCTTCTCCATTGGTTTCTCCTTCTTTAAGTAATCCTTCCTCCAAATTCAAGAGCTCTTCTTCATGTAACCAAGCTCCTTCCTTTCTATGATGACCTTACACTTGCATGTGTTAGAAGAGAGAGGGGAAGGTGTTGAGTAAGAGTAGTAAGTAAAGAATTGAAGAGATTGAAGATGGAAAAAGCTTGAATTGGTAAGTGTTTAATGATGCTTTAATTGTCTTTTATGAATCATGGTTGTTAGATGCATTCAATAGGAGTTATGCTGCATTTATTGTGTTTATTGATGCATTAATTTGATGACAATTATAGTTTGAATTAGTAGGTAAGGTTATGTTGAATATGACTTGATTGATGAAGTAGTATGATTGAAGTGTGTTTTAACTTAGTGTTGGATTGATTTTGACTTGGGAGATTAATGAAAACTACTTGAATAGGATGCTGCCAAATTGTGACTAGTAGCTTAAGTGAATGTATGAATGATCTAGTAACTTATTTCTTGTTCATTGGGATGCTTATGCATGTGGAATTGGTGTTAGAAGTGATAGTATATAAGTCGAAGATGAAAGCTGGAAAATTGGTTTTTGACCTACTGTACTGTTTTAAGCATAACTCATTGTGTGGTTATGCAAATGAGTCGAGGTTTGTGCCCAATGAAACTTTGTTTTGTTGGCTACATTTTTGTGTGAAATAGGTGTTGTCTAATTTTAGCCATAAGGGTGAAATTTGGCTTGGAAAGTTACTGCTGGGACTTATGTGAACAGTATCCGGATTGTTGACCTAGGAGTTTTGATGATTTTTCTAAATTAATTGAGAAGGAATTATGAAAAATGGTCTAAATGAAAGTTTAAGCCTATTAAGTCAGCTTTCCATTCCCACTGATTTTGCAATTTTTAGATCTGTATATTGGGAGATATTCACCGTGGACTGTTGATTGGAAAAATGCAATTTGGTGAAACCTAGACTAAGTGTGGATTTTATGCACATTCTGATTGGAAGCAATTTTAGCAATTTCTGTGAACTGAACTGGCTTGAGTGATCTTCTAAAGAGTTGTAGAAGAACCAATTATCTTGAAAATGGTGTATGGCATGTAATTTTTAGAGATCATGTTTGGAAGTTATGAGTTTTCAAACACTGAATCTGCATTAGGTTATTAACTGCCCTGATCAGCAGAAACTTGCATGACAAGTTTGAAATTGTTAGGGATGGAATTGGATTCTGTGTTCTTCATGAAAAGTGTAGTAATGTGTTTTATATTTCCAGTGATATAAGGTAGTGATTTTCTTGACATGTGTACAAGGAGTTATACTGTTTTAAAAATTACTGTCCAGATTGAGTACTTTTAGGGGCAGCAGCATTCACTGAATTGTTTGATCTAGTTAACAATTGAATTTGATTTTGGTTTGTTCATGAAAATTGTAGAAAACATTGGGACCTTTCTGAGTATATTTATTGTGTAATTTTTGACAAAGGAAATGAGAAGTTATTGAATTTACAAGATATTGTACTGTTTTAGAACCCATTGACTGGGCAGTAACTTTGATTGTATTTTTGACACCCTTAGAGGTGAAATTAGTTTTTGTGTCCTTCATGAACATTGTAGATCTTTCTTTTCTCTATGAAATAGACACCGAGTTTGCTCAATTTGGAGTTCAGAGTAAGGAATTATGTCCTGTGGAAGTTGGCATGTTGGAGAAAGTTTTCCAGATCTGTTATGGGAGTAATGTAAGTCGACTTGTATCTTCAGTAAGTCGACTTATTCATACACAGTAGAGTAAGTCGACTTGTATTCTCAAATAAGTCGACTTGTACTAACCTTTTTCCATTCTTTTGCTCATAACTTTTCCGTCCGACATCCGATTGACCTGATTCTTGAAGCATCAGATTCGTGAGACATTGAATTTCATTTCATGAAAAATTGGGAATTTTTAGACGGGAAATTGACGGGTGTCCGGGAAATGGGTATTTCATCACTGTTTTATTTAATTGGGGACCTAAAGAGGTCCAAATTGAGCGCCGTCAGCGCCATTAGATTTCTAATTTTTTTTAGACGGATTATATGATGGAAAATATTGGATTAAGGCCGGGAATATCATGAACATGCATTGTGCACCTTCTAAGTGTTACATGTGCATTCTGAAATAGTTCTAATTGAACAATTGATAATGTTTATATACTGTTACTGTTATAGAGTCACACTTGGAGCGTCGGTCCACCGACGTCACTGAGACTTTCAAATTTTGGCTCGAAAGTACAGGTGAGTAACCTAGATGGTTCCTCGATTAGTAAGTGTTTATAATTCTGCACTTATAACTCTGTGGAGAATAATGGTGGGATCAGAATTGCGATCGTTTACTGCCTCTGGATTCCGGATGGAGGGTCCGATGAATTGGAAGATCTGACATAGAAGTATATCTGTTTGTAATTACGTGAATCGACCGCTTCCACTGTAACAACTGTGATACATAATTTGATTGTACTGAATATCGTTAATCTGGATTGTGATCACTTGTGATGTACTGTGATCCACTATGATATACTGTGATCTGCTTGCTACACTGCATCGCTTTCGACGCTTCTCTTCGGGCACGCATTGTTTGTCTTGGTCGTTAAATTGGGCATATGCATTGCATACATCAATGCATAAACTGATAATAACAATAGTTGTGACCAGAGTTGCTACTGAGAGTGATCTCGATCATCGATCTCGAGAAAGAGCCTCGAGCTCGAAGGAGTCCTACTCCTAGGCGCCAAGCGCCCATCAACATTGTTCTTGATTAAGCACTCGGTTACAACATGGCAATAAACTGGAAAGTGTCACATGTGCATTGCATACATACCGGATGAATAATCAATGCCTTTTCTCAGTATATAATGATATGATACCGCCGACTTAGTCTTACTTGGATCAGATTCTTCTTCACAAATGTTTGTATGATGCATGAATTGGGTGAACCATCGATGATGGTTCTCACCGAGTTCGCAAAACTCACCAAAATTTTGCATCTATTTTTCGGTCTTGAAGAATACCTGCTTGACACGGAGTATGTCTCATAGAGCAAGTGAAGGATAGAGGTCGGGATCGGTTTAAATGCGCATTAGTGTCCAATAGAATTGTATTCCAAAATAATTATTTGTATTTGTAATGAGCCAATGTGGTTCTGTTTTGTACATGAAATGGTTATTGTAATTTATTGTTGACTATTCGTATTAACTGAAAATGTTTATCTATGCACGTGGATGCAAATTGTCTACTGTTTTCCGTGCACATGAGTGTAAAAAAAAGGCTATGATGGAATGAATGTTTGAGTAAAAAAAAGAGGTTTTTACTGAGATCTATCGACTGATGTAGTATGCCACCCTCACGGGGTATGGACTTGGATATCACCAATGATATCGGGTTCGGGTCACGTGGGAGTAGGGTGTTACAATTGTGACAATCAATCGGCCCTCCATCTTGCGAAAAACCTCGTTTTTCATGAACGGACGAAGCACATCGAGATCAACTGCCACTTCGTCCGAGAAAAACTCAGATCTGGACTCCTCCATCTTCTACCCGTCGCCTCTCACTCTCAACTTGCTAACATCTTTACTAAAGTTTTACCCAAACTTCAGTTTGACTCACTTCTCGCTAAGCTTGGAATCCAAAATGTCTTCTAGCTTAGGGGGGGGGGGGGGGGTAATAGATGAAAGAAGAAAATAAAGCCAATAAAGCATCAACGCGTAAAAGGAGAAAGGAGATAGACGCGCAAGAAGCCTTCAGAAGCAATGAAACATCTGGAACATGGGCCTAATGGGTTAATTCAACAATACTCAAGCTCATGTCCAAAAACACAATTAGTTACAGAATATTTTTACAACCCTCTCCAGACTCTTCTATTGTATGCCTATATATACACACAAACAACCATAAAAAAAGCTGCGGAAAAGGGAATGTTTGTTTTTCTATTATAGTGTAGTTTTATCATAGAGGAATATGCTTTATTGTATTAAAATTTTAATTTAAATATTTTTTAAAAGAGAAAAAAATTAAAAAGAGATCAACGGTCCAGATTTGATCTTGTTTTATTGCATGACGAAAATAAAAACATAGTTTATTAACCATATCTAATTTGGCCGTGGAAGCTAATTCATAGCTAAAATAATAACATTGTACTATGAAAATAAACATAACAAACAAATTTAATTGTAGTTATAGTTTTTGAGAAAGCTTGCAAAATATTTTTTGGGATAAAGACTTATTGTTTGCTTAACATGGTAAAGATTAATAACTTATCAGTCTAAATAATATTTATTGGTAAAGATTTACTAGCTAAATCAAAGAATAGAAATGAAGAAAATGAGAAAGCCAAATTTTGTATGGATAGTAGAATATTTGATTAAACATTAAAACAAAATAAGAATATTCTCCCCCATACGTAGGAACTAACAAATAACGAACATTTGGCACTTTCATCACGCGCGGGCGGTGCTTAGTAAATGGATAACAATATCACTTCAGTCGTTCCTCTCTCTTTTCTTACACCGGATTATGTCACTTTTATCCACTCCTTTTTGACCGTTTTTACAGTTGAATCTATGCCAGACATCGTACCAAATTCTTAGATACCTTAGTATTTCTTTTTTTTTAAATGAAGTATGAAGGTTAGTTTACCATATGCCGACATCTTTGACTTGTTGGGTCATATCCACCGCCCAAAATTGAAGCGTAGAAAAGGGCTGCAACTCAATTACTTAACGAGAAAGATCGATTAAATAGTTTCTTTTACAATTCCCGGTTTTTCAGACAAAGGTGACCATGACCTTCCACTGGTAGTTATTTAGTTGAGCTATCAACATTAACTGCCAATCCTCTCTTCAAAGTGGGACCTACTTTTTCCTTATCTACTTGTTACACATACAGACGATGTTTTAATTCGGGTGATCCCTTGATACTTCTTTCTGTTATTGTGTATAAAAAAGCGTACACGTATCAGAGTTGGATCTTTGCCTCTGTTTGTTATCTGATAATGATAACAACACAGTAGATATTGTGCGTAAGGATATTTCTTGAGGGGTACCTTCAGGGACAATTGCTTCGAAGTTACAGTTGTAGACTTCTCCAGTCCACGCCCCATTTCTTACGAGCTAAGCATCCTATTATGTTCTTCCTCGTGGAACCAAGTTACAGTTTATACAACAAATGTTCCTTTCAAGGATAATTCTTAGTATCACTTGTTTCAATAAACTGGTTCTCTCGTTGGCTTCAAAGCTGCATTACTATTGACACCAATACATTAATGCAGGTTCCAGATAGGTCCTTTTAAGGTTTGCATGGCATAGAATCTGCTAGAGTGGTTTCCGAAGAAAAATATCAAGTTCGTACACTTTTACCTTGCATGCTTGTTCTCTCCAAAGCTTGGGAACTTTCATAGGCCAAGCAAAGTCCTTTTCTTGTTTGCATTATCTGGATAAAGGTAAAAACGCCTGCTGTCAAGCAATCATCAATTACTCTAATTAAGCAACTACCAAATGACTTTGCATTTCAGATGTAATTAACTAACACTTTCTAAGTGGGACCTAAACCATTATCCTTATCCTGTCCGTACTGTATATATGGATATGATATACTTTTGCCACCCATCCATGGCTTTTGGAATTGTTTTATTTCGCTCCCTGAATGGTCTTCGTCATGTGGATTTCATGGCCGTAAGTGCATAAACAGTATGAAGTGATATCCAGTCTGGAAATCTTCCTGCCTGTACATGTAAGAGTAGAAAGCATAATATTCTTTATTAGATATAAGACCATCCTCTCTCCATACCTATTTCATATTTATGAAAACGCATATTCTACTTGATTTAGTTGTGAAAAACGCTAAATTCAATTGATAATTAATCCCATCTCTATCCGAATACAACAAAACTTTGTTGTTAAATGCAGTCTCATATCTTTCCATAATATTAATGTTAGGCTATGATCTCATAACTCTCCAAAAGAAACTTTGTTGCAGGTTTGCTGATGCCATACATATTCATGCACCTTCTTATTCTTTTATGTAACCCAATCCCTTCCAAACACAAGGAACCGACCTATTATCTCCACTCCACCTTAATAATTATAAGTCATCCAAAGAAACACACCAAGTTTATCCATTGAGGAGGTCTGTATATTCCGTGCCTTAATTACCCAAAAGTACCTAACTAGGGATGTTGCATAATAAAAAGTTAGTGTCCCTCCCCTGATTTTGCTGCTAAATGCTAATAATAATCAAACTTATGGAACGGTAGACCTATTAAACAGTTTTATCTATTTTATCAGCCTTTCTTCGCCAAAGGGATTCTCCAATTTAAGATATTAGTTTATGACATACAGGTATAGGTCTTTGCTGGTACGTTGTGACTGGCTTAGATTGGTGACCTATTGTGTACGCGTTCACACTGATGTTTCAACTAAAACGATTTTTCTGGGTCTATACTTCAGCGAGAATTCACGTGTATGCATGTGCGAGCTCCATGTCAATTATATATTAAGTCAACATTCTTCTTAGTTGACTTACGGAGACTTTACCAATAAGGACCCTCCACATTCCTTTTAGTATTAGTTAGAGCAGAGAGATATGACGCAAGCGTGATCCGGGAATCGAATATTATTGAAATTAATTATTTAAATTATTTTAAAATTTATTTTAAAATTTTAAAAATGATTCAACATTAATTGGTACCAATATCATATTCTATCAAAATTAAATTCAATACTGATTTTAATACAGTATTAATAACATTACTCTTGTAGTCGCCGACAAACTATGTTATTTACGTTTTTTGTTGAGACAGCTGTACTAGCCGGGCCGCAGTCCCCTGTGGCCCTGTCCCAGGGTCTCGACATCTCACTGCGCTTTGTGTGACTAACGTTCAATGTTAGTACGACCGTTGGGATAATATACCCCATTTAAATAAACCTAATATAAAAATTAAATATGTTGCATATAAAGATCATAGATTTGAGTAAGCCAAATGATATATAGAGTGGTTTAAATGATTTCATGATAATTATAATTAAACTCTAATAAAAATATAATCACTTGTTCAAAAGAACTATATGGTTCTGCCGGATTTTGGCTGAATTGTGCGTTGTCGTTCTGCTTCCATCATCATTGCTTTTACATGATGAGTCTAACGCAGTGTTCCTCAAGAAACAAAAGGCTCAAATTAGTCGGGGTTGTTATTAAATTAAGCGTCCGACGCCAAGTAAGTCTTTTGGTGAAGGTAAGGTTGATCAACGGAAGAAAAATGAAACTTTATGATTTCGTCACCAATTATGGAGAATTATCATTATATATGGTTTTGCGATTAGGTTTAGGTCTTTACGTGTTTGTATGGGAGACTTTCTTCTACTGGATGGTAGGGAGGTATGGAACTCAGCATAAAAGCGATCTTTTGAAGAATGGACCGATCGACCCACGGGTCGTTTCGACTAGATCCGAGCCCGACACGGTCAACCCGACCACTATAATTAAAAATTCATAAAAAAAATTATTCACATAAAAAAAGGAACATACAAATTAAATGAGAAAGTTCTAATTTATAATCTATTAGATTAAGATTTTGAGTTAAAATACAATATGACTGTCAATCCTCGCTCAAAAATTTCCTAAGCCAGTCCTTTGATAACAACAACACACAATATTTGCTTGGTTGAACTTTTGGACAGTGAATAAGTATTTTTTTATCGTAATTTAAAAAAAATTGGCTGTAAAATAAAAAAATATTTTTTAGTGGATATAGTTTTTTGGGTAGCTAAAATATAGCTTTTTAAGAAACTCAAATTTTAAGCCTATAAAAAAAACACTTTTTTAGTAGATTTTTCAGATCAATTAATGAGTCTATTTTTAAGTCTCTTTTGTTTTTATGTTTTATATAATTTTCACAATATTCACAAGCTCATTTTCATGTTTATTTTGAAAATTATATAATATTATTTGATTTTTTATTTTTTAATATTTATGTTTTGATATTAGTTTTCTTATATTATAATCCATAAAAAGATTTGGTTAGATATATTTTTATTTATATTTTATATGTTTAAAATTATATAATAATTAATATATTGTACTTTTCATATTGTTTAACATACTTTAAATAATATTTATATGTAAAATATTTTTATACAAAACAAAATAGAGTTAAAATTAAAAGTATTTTTATTTTATGTTATCAAACAATTTATTGTATGAAACTCTTTTTTTTTTAAATAATAACTAAACAATTAACTGATTTCTTAAAAAATTCTTCTAAAATACTCTATTGATTAAAACTTTATTGATATAAAATAGAATTCAATCAATATTTTATAGAAGTGCAGAACTTAGAAAAATCTAACAATATTCAACGGAGAGAACGACCGCGTGATTCAGTATACCAACCCTTCATATCCCAAAATCATTTATCTTAAAATGAAGTTAATATTTTAATGAGTCAATTTGTTTACTATATACTTCTGTCAGCTTCAACATTTAAGGTGGATAAACGCTAGTAGCATCTTAGGATTTGAAGAAAGATTGGCAGGAGCACCTCGGGCCATTGAAACCTCGACACACATGACTCTACATATCTCAACCGTCCACATAACTTCCACATCAAATCGGTGGCTGATACCTCACCGCAAACCGCGTCCCTACATTCCTCCCCTTTATAACCCCAAGTTCACGCCCCATTCTGTATTCTGTCGACACCCATACTGGCGCGCACAAGACACAAGACACTAACATCCTTCCAAAACACAGTGAAAAGTTTTAAAACAATGGTATCTTTTTCAGTGTCGTTCCAGGCTCTGTTGATATCAGCTGGAATCTTGTTCGTAGCTTTGCTTTTGAAAGTCTCTGTTCCACTAGTGTTAGATTTCTCTGCTGCTCAAGTCCCTAATATATGGAGTTCACTGTCTTCATGGCTTAAGCCTCCTTACATATACGTCATCATCAACTGCATCATCATCACCATTGCTGCGTCCTCGCGACTTTTCCAAACTCACGACGCCCGCACCGATGAAATGCCCACTTCGAAAATGAAATCCATGCACCATTTGAACGAGCTGGAGTACCCAGTGAAGGTTCCAGCAGCCAATGAGGCGGTGGACTGCACATTACATGGACGGGGAGAGGACAAAGGTGGTATCTCCTTTGAGGGCATGAGAGTTGATGATGAGGAGGAGGAGGAGCAGTATGTGACATCCAAGTTCACGTGGATCCCTTCGGAGGGTACGGAATCGTTCGAAAATGTGCCGACAATTGTCTCTCCGGCTGAGATGCCTCCTGTTTCCGCCGGCTTGTGTAAGGAGCAACCGTTTAAACGCAGACCCCGAGGTACATCCTTAAAATTTGTCTTTTTCCAAAGATAAGTTGCTCTTTGCCTTTTGGATGAGTCATTTGATTACAAGTGGTGCTGTGGCATACAGCATAAAGGACAAAAAGGAGAGGGTAAATTAGTCATTTGGCGAGTGATTAATTAATCGATTTACTCGTTTATTTAGGAGGGAGAGGGAGAGGTAAGCGGCACGATACGTTAGATAACACGTGGAAAATGATAACGGGGGGACCGCAAATGCCGTTAACGAGGCACTTGAATAAATCTGACAGGTACGAGGCCGAGGGCCATGAAGAAAACGACGTGGTGATGAAATCAGGGGCGTTGAAGGACCGGTCAAAGTATCAGCTGAGGAAAGAGCCGTCGCTGAGTCAAGACGAGTTGAACCAGCGGGTTGAAGCGTTCATTACGAAGTTCAACGAGGAGATGAGGCTTCAGAGGCTGGAGTCCTTGAACCGTTTGAATGTATGAATTACTTTATTAAGGAGCTACTGGCTACGCCTAGGCTGGTGGCGTCCAAAGGGAGAAGACGATATGTTTCCTTTTGTTTTCTGGATAGGGTATAAAAGTGGAAAATATAGAAAAATAGAAAAGACTTCTTATATAGTATTGTATACATTATGGAAAATATTAATATATTACTGAAAGTATATTAGTAACGAGAAGCTCCCCTTAAGAGGTTAGTATATGGCTCTTATGTTATTGCGTTAGTTTCGTGTTCTGGTTGCGTTAGTCTCTTGACAAATTTTATTAAAATTTAATTAAAAATGATTGAATGCATTGATAATAGTTGTTGATTCTATAAATTTTTTGCTTATACGAAATATAATAGAGATCATGTATATTTTAATTTATACATTTCAGTGTTTCATACTAAGTATGAGTTCAACATTACTATAATATTTAAGATATAATAAAAATAGATTGTTGGATAAAAGTAGTAGATTCAAATTTATATAAATGGTATGTTGGATCGAAAGGACTTATGCATAAGTGACAAGAATATAAAGTTAGATAATTAAAACATCATTTTATTCATATTGGTTAAATTAATATAATTAGAATCATAAAGTTCCATATAAGAATATATGTAAGTTCTAATTATAAGTTATATGAAGCTCGACATAATCAACTTTTAGCAAAGAGACAATTATGGTATTGAATTGTTAAATATTATATATGTATATATATACACATATACATATATGTATGTATGAAGTATTGAATAAAATAATAATTCATAAAAGGATGAAAACTTGTATTTTATTATATTTACTTTATATGATATAATCTCATATATTACATGAAATATGTATTAAAATTTTTGAAAGCTTAGAGTATTTAAATCTAAGTAAAAGTTAAGTAATGTGAATGTCGAAGCACTTGATGAGATTCATGTAGTGAGATTTAAAATTTCTCAATTATATATAAGGAATGACATTTTATAGTAAACATATCTATAACTAAATTTCATAGTAGTATGGTTTGTGCAAGGAGGAGTGTGTCATATGAGATATTGTATGATGCAGTATTTATTTCTTCTATAACTATGCCTAGTACAATAATTTGCCTTTGTTAGTTTCAAAATAAATCAATTGGTGAGATTTCATATTATAGACTAATAAGACTTTGAAAGAATCAAGGTTAATGATTTTAGAATGTGATGTTTAGTTAAAGCATATATTATCTAATAAGTTTATAACTAAACCGGATAATAGAAAGTTATGATTTATTAAAGGTTGGATATCATCCTATAAATTCCATTGAATAAAATATTTATTTCAATGCATACTTATAGGAGAATAGTTTTCAAGATAAGTAATGGTAGAAAGATAATGTTTAAAAGGTTCAAATCTCATGAAAAGATATCCAAATGAAATTAGTGCTTTTGTTGATATGTTTGACGATAGTCCAAAATTTTTTTATAGAAATATTGGCTTGTTAAAGATTCACTTTCATGATGTATTCAAAGAGCTTGTTTTAAAGATAGTGATGAATTTATCATGTAGACAACAAGGTTAGTGGGGTATAATTATACTATTCAAAGGTAGGTATATAAATGACATACTATTTATAGAGATTCATATTTTCAATTGTTGAAGATATGTTATTCCACAAACAAATATTATTGGATATAAAAGACAACCTCTTAATTATAAGAATTAAATATATAAATATATATATATATATAAAAAAAGTGTTTTCCTATTTTAGTCCAAGTATATATATAATGTACTAAAGGTGTTTAGTATTTAAGATATTTGATATTTATGAAGTATTGAAGATATCTATTGTTCAATGTATGAGTTGATATTTGAGTTTAAGGTCATATGAATATTAACTTTAGTTTAACAAAAGTAAATCCTATAAAGATATATTTTACTTTTAAAAAATATTTTGAGTTAGAAAGGTTCCAATATAGCATTAATTGCCAATTAATCCATAATATATTATTAATTTATTATAGATGACTATTTGGATTAAGAAGTTCTTTAAAGAACTCAAAGATAGTTCCTTACATTGTTGAAATAGTAATATATTATAGAACATTAGATCCATTACGCATGTGAAAGCAGTTAAGGTATCATTAAAGATTCAAGTATGTATTTAGACAATTTTTCTTAATTATGATAATAATTAAGATCAAAATATTAAGATTTAAACAAGCATTCACTTTAGAGAAATCTTGCAAAATGATCTAAATAAATCATTGCCCCGATGGTTGTATGATCATTATATAGTGTTATGATTAAGATACTTAAATAACTGACTTAGTACAAGTGGCGATTATTGATTTATGTACTACAACTAATTAGTTGGTTGTAATTTTGTGACATAATTATTTAAAGACATTCTTTATCTTATGCATATTTATTTAATTAAATGATGTATAAGATAAAGTTCATGAGATAAATGTACATTGCAAATAAAATTATGATGATCTTGTAAATGCAATATAAATTTCATAATTACTTATGTATTATCATTAAATTATTCTTAGTTATTGTACTATTAAGATCGGATATTAATAGAGCATAAAGACTAGCATATGTTATGTGTCTTACTTATGAAGTAAGTAGTTGATCTCATATATTAAAATATAGGGATACTTAAAACAAATGTCTAGATGCTCTTTAGAGAATAATTTTACTAAGCTAACTTGATATGAGAATCTCATTTGAAACATTACTTGTATGTATATGAAAATTATTATTATCATGATTATATACGTGAACTTTTAACATGAGATTTTGGAAGTATCTCAACTTATCCTTGTTAAAGATAACTCAATTGGTAGCCTTTAGATATAACATAAACTATATATAAATTGTTGAACAATCAATTTAGGATTAATTACCTAAAATCATTAAGGAAAATATGCTATTATTTTTTATAGTATTGATTTGGAAAATTCTTGGTCAAGGTAAAATGATACTTTGAAAATAAATTTCAAACGTTATCAATAAAATCAAATACTAACGATGGAGACCTAATATGATTGAACTCAACTAGAGTACACACTAATATTATTGCATTCATACTCTATATCTAATTAGAATATTATATAATAAAAGAATTAAATTATACAAAAATTATATATGAAAAGGATATATTAAAACTATTTTGACATTCCTAATATTTAGGTTGTTATGATGCATTGTTAAACACCGATAAAAGATTTATGGATATAAATTGTTCAATTAGAGAATTAAAGATAAATTAAAGGAGTTTAATTTATCTAATCATGAATATTGTCTAAGTTATAATAAATAAATTATCAACATATTTGAGAATCTAATGAGTTACATATAAAGAGCGGTTGATGAGAGAAAAGATAATTTAATCAAATTAGACTTAGATTATAAACTTTGAAAATCTTAGGAACAAACATAATACATTTAATAAATAAACATCAACATTAGATGTTGGATTTTATTTAAACCTAAATTTTATTTAGTTAGAGTTAATTATAATTATAATTAAAATTTAACTAAATTATTAAAAGGTCAAAGTCTTATTATAAGTAAATGTAAGTTCTAAAAAATCCAGCACTTGTTACTTACTCTTCTTTACACTATTTATAGAGTTCTCTTAACTTTAGGGTGATAAATCCTATCTTGATTACTCAACTACCATCATATAGTTCATGCTCCATCCAACGACTACCAATTAAACAACCTATGATTATAATAGATCATAAATAGTATCAAAACATAACAATCTATATATAAAATAACTTTGGAGACTTCAAGTCAAAGGATCACTTATACAATCATTAGAATGAGAATTTTCATAGATATACAAGTAATGTTTCAAATGGATTTCTCATCTCGAGTCAGTTAAGTGAACTTATTTTCTAACAATCACCCACACGTTTGTCTAAATATTTTCATACTTTAGCCTATGAGATCAATCATTTCATTATAAGGAAAAACATAATATGCACTTTGTCTTTTTACATTCTATTAATGTTTAGTCTTAATAAAATAATGACTAGAAACAATTTAGGGATAATACATAAATGGAATATGAATATCATAATTATAATTACATCATAATTTCATTTGCAACGTATAATTATCTCATGAACTATTAGAGAAGTGCTTTAAAGGCAATCACCTTTAGCACTTATTGTACAAATCATTTTATGATTAATAGAGGCATTTTTCATTATTTCGATGTTCATATATTATGGATTTGATGTTGATCTTAAATTGATTTAATGAAGTCCTTGATACAAAATATAGCAAGGAGAAAATCATGATGAGATCATGATAATGAGATTCCTATCATGTTTAATTATGTTTGTATCTAAACTTTCCCTAGTCATAGGATTAATGAGATAGGATATCATTAATCCAGATATACTAGCACATGTTATACTCCTTGATTGGATTAAGCATTAGATCTCATAAGCTGTAGATATGAGTTGTTTAGAGTTAATATGTGGATACTTACTAAAGGTAGTAAGTATATTAGATAGACCTACTATGAGACAATCATATGGATATTCTATTCTAGTGTCAATGACAATCTCATCATAGCAATGGTGCAAGTATCCTTTACTGATCTAGTGCTTTGACTCCATTCATCGGTGTCTTTCAGGGGTTACTCATAAGATGGTGATTGGGTACAACTTGAGATAGTCAGAGGTAATTAAGTATCCAATAAAGGATTCACCACTCCTGATAGAAGGAGATGATACCTATGGCCTTTTGTTGAGGTTATTACTCAGGAGTCTCTGGCCAGAGTAGATATGTGCCATGAAGAGAGTCTTCAATGATACATAGAGTGATGAGATCCTTAGGATAAGATCTAATATCAGTTGGACTAGATGTGACGTAATCAGTCTAGTGAGAGTTGACACTTTGACTATACTCTGAACCAAGTGGGGTATAGATGGTGAAAGGACGAATTGCATAGTAACATTGCATATGGAAGAGTTTATAGTCAAACCACTGACTTTCTAGTCAATTAAGGGTCATGACGTATTGCTAGATACTGCTTAAGTGGCTAACATAACCGAAAATCTAATAGGTCACACATATAAGAGATCCGAAAGATGAGTAAAATGGTCTTGAATGATGATTCAAGATATGAGAGAGTATTTCGGGATTGTATCGCGATGTGATCATGGTAAAAAACTTTGCATGAAATGGATTAGAAACAAGTGTTGTTGGCTACTAATTTGGTCATTAACTTCCCAAAACTTCCATTAATGCACGCTATTCATGGTCATTAAATTCCCATAATTTCTATTAATGCATGTTATTTATAGTTATTAACTTCCCATAACCTTCATTAATGCATGCTATTCATGACCACTAAATTCCCATAACTCTCCATTAGTGATGGGGGTTATGGAAGGCCAAATGGTGCAGAAAATAAAGATGATTTTCGTGCATCCTATGTAAGACACAAGTGAAAGAAAGGTTCTTTCTTACACACACACTCTTTTTTTCTTTAACTCTCACAAGAGTTTTTGTCTTTGCTAGCACAAAGAAAGAATTCTAGCCATCTCCTAGTGAGATTTCATCCTTCTATCTTCATGTGGACTTTCATTAGAAATGGTCTACGTTGATCATTGTGGTTTACAACAACCCAACGCGGAGAAGATTAAAGAACGAAGGAGAACGGTGGAAAGGTATATAAACGTCTTACATTTCATGTTTTTGTTTTATATATCTATATGTATGAGTAGATATGGTTTCTGAGGTTTTTTTTTTCTGCTGCATATATTTGATATATATTATGTATGAGATGCATGATTGGAACCTTACAGTTGCATCAAAGTCATCTTGTGCCTTGTTAGATTGAGAATACATGATGTATGAAAACTGTTTTCATGGTTGTGACAACTTAGGATCCGGTAATGTTTTGTTCGAAATTACTTATAGAAAAATGGTTTTCATGATTTTCTTTTACCAATCTATTCATAAGATGTACGTGAACGATTCAGTGTGATTGAAAATAATTTTAATGTGATTAATATATTTAATTTTGAATTTACAAGAACATGTATCAAATCTGTCTTTTTGCTTGGCATATGATGTCTATTGGTTAAACTTATGAGGTTACACATGATTTTCATGGAATTTGATTCTGGAAAAATTATGTGAACATATTTGAGATGTGTTTATGCCTCTGCACTTTTTTTAGAATTATTAAAAATGTTTTAATAATTTTATCAAACAATTTTTCAGATTTGGACAGTTTTTCAGAAATTGTAGGATCTGTTTTGTTTGATGTTTTTGTATGTTTATATTTAGGTTCCTGACAGACGCATTTATTTTTATATATTTTCATATCAATTGGATGGGTTTTTGTCACTATAATTGATCTTTATAGAATTATTTGATTATTATTTGAATTATTGTGCCTTACATTTAATTTGTGTTAAAAAAAGTCATATTTTGGTTTAACTGTGATAAATTGATTTTGGACAATTGATGCTACTTTATTTGTAATTTTTATTGTAGGGTACTTGGAGAAATTAGAATTCAAAAAGATTAAGAAGTAGTGATTCAAGGCATTAAAATAGTTGGAGAAGAGAAGCATAAGTGCAAGCATCACATGAAAGAAACGACAACGTTAAGACAACAGTAGTGGGACATTGAAGAAGAGACCAAAAATGACAACGTGGAAGAAAAATGGGAGATGCATACGTGGTCTGGGCAAATAAGAGAAAACGACAACTTGGAAGAAAAATGGGAGATGCGTGCGTGGTATGGGAAAATAAGAGAAAAAGACAACGTGGAAGAGGGGCAGGTATCGACGAGGGTGTTCTAAAGAGAAGAGGGATCTAGATTTCGATTTTTTTTTCTTATCTCCTAAAAATCCAAACCACCATTCCCACCTTCCATTGCTAACCGTCGGAGCTCACAGTTGGCAACATCTTCCATGATTTTTTTTGGCTAGTTCATCCTAATCCTCTGATTCAATGGCAATGGCAGGAGCTTGGGCTTTCATAGGGTGGTTTAAGTTGCATTGATCTTCTACCCATTTAATTATTTAGTTATTCATAGGTCTTAGGATAACTATTTAATTATTTGGAGTTATGTATGGATTATATCTTTGAATTGGAAGATTTTTGTGGTTGGATTATTGTTTAGCAACTGATATTGTGTTGATTTTGGTTCAATTTCATTACTTTGTTTTGGGTCAAGACTTTGTATTGAGATTTTAGTGAATATTTGGTGATTATTCAAGGTAACTTGAATGATTGGATTGTTATATTAGTTGCTGGTATTAATTTTGTTTTCTTAATTATTGAGTAAAAATTGAGCATTGGTTTTAGTATCCTTAGTTCTATTTTACTATTCTAATGGTAGTTAGTAGATTGGAATTTTGGAAAATATTTTTGTGTCAATTCGAGGTGGCTCAGTTGTTGGATTAAAAGCTTGATTATAACTCTTGGTTCATTTGTTTTAACTCCAATATCTGTTTGAGTGATGATTGCCTATGCTATTAAACTGGAGGGTTGCGTTTATCATTGTTAATTACTTGTGTTTTTCTTCTTATTACATTCACTCACTACCATTTCATATCACTCATTTTAAATTTAAAATACCAAAACAAGTCCTTTATGTTTATTCTAATTCATTGTAAATTTAGTGGTAATTGATCAAATCACACCCCATTCTATAGTTTAGGCTACATTGCATTTAGTTACTTAAAAAATTAATTTCATTGTTTTTAGTTCCTCAGAGAGAACAACTCGAGGTTGTACTATATACAATCCTTGGTTAAATTTTGAAGTAACCTCAAGGCGACAATAGATTTTAGGTTATTTCAAGTGTTGTCGTTGCTGGGGAACCAAGAAATTGGTTTCCTAGTAACTAAGTGTTAAGTAACAATGACTGGGATTTATATGTTGAGCCTCATACTTGCATTGGTGTTGCATAGTCCATTTCCATTTGCATTTTTGCGTTTTCTTGGCTAGATAAAATTTTTGGGTTGTTTTTTTACTTCATTGCTGTTTATTGGATTTCCTTGATCTTGTTTGCTTAATTATATCCTACTTGGTTGTTTTTTTTTAGTGTAGGGGTTCATTCTCCAAGTCAAGTTTTGGGAAAATTGTTCCTTTATGCATATTGGTGAAGTTTTTGACATTCTTTGATTAATTGTGCATATTACCTGTTTTCACACTCTTTCATACACTATAAAGTGTATCATCATCCATACTCATACATTCATACACACACACACTTGCACTTATTAGATTCTTCCATTTTTCTTACTTGAATCTTATTGTGTAAGTTAGTTTTGCACCTCATTCTTATTGTTACTGTTTATGCGTAAGAGTAATAGGGCTTTACCTATGAATCCTTTAAATCTTGAACTTGAGAGGTTAGTAAAAAAGATTAGAAGAGATAGGAGAATAGAGGGAAGAAGATAAGTTCTTGTTGAGGAGGAGCATATTTCACAAGAATCAAGTTTGCCATCTAGTGAACAAGAACCTAGTGAGAAAGCTACCTCTAGTGAATACTTGTCTGCTAATGATTTTGAATTAGAGCACGATACCATGGATGGTGATAATGGTAATAATAGACATAATGGGCCTAATGGGAACAACGGACATGGTGAGAACAACCTAGGGAATAATGGTAAGGATAATAGAAGCATGAGCGAGATTAATAATTCCAATTTTGATAATGACTCTTATGGATTTTATACTGATGATGTGAACTTCGAAATTAAAGGAGCATTAATTTCTTCCTTACCTAAATTCGATGGCTTTGTAGGTGATGATCCATATATGCATTTAAAGACTATGCATATGGTGTGTTCTTCCATGAAACCACCCATGGAAAATCTTGAAGATGTATTAAGGAGAGCATTTTACTTCACTTTAGAAGGCAAAGTCAAGGAGTGACTTTATACACTACCTCAACATTTCACCACATTGACTGGGATCAGTTGAAAGAAGCATTCTTAGATGAATATTTTCTTATATCTAAAACTTCGAGGCTTAAAAAGGAGATAACTAGTGTTGTGCAATGAGATAATAAATCCATGCATGAATATTGGACAAGGTTCGTCATACTTCTAGCCCATTCTCCACACCACAATATTTCAAAGAATAATCTGGTAAACTCTTTTTATAAAGGGCTCCTTCCATATCATAATACCTCAATTCATGCCACGATAAATGGTTCCCTAAGAGAATTGAGTCCTAATGTTGTATAGGACCTACTTCAAAAGATGGCTACCATGACTCTCAATCTGGAGACACAAGGAAGGTGTACAATACCTCTTTAGTTTCTTCCCAAGATATTCTTGCTGAAATTGCTACTTTGGAACTGAGTGGAGACAAGAATCAATATTTTGGAGAATTATGTGAAGGCCAAGCAAGTTAATTCAGTAGGTCATTCTCAAGCTATAGTAGCCGGTTGTGAATATTGTGAGCCCATAATGCATGCCTCCAATAATTGTGCTAGATATAAAGAAGTTTCTGCCTTATACCAAAATAGGAATGGCCAATATCAAAAGAAGCATTCTTATTCCAACACCTTTAATCCAGGTTGGAGAGATCACCTTAATTTTAGATGGGGTAGGGATCAAGGCAACACTCAAGGAAATTCTTCCAATCAAATGATGTCTAATCAAGGGACATCATCGTCTTTTTCAAAGGGTGATGAATTTTCTATGATCATGAAGGGCACTGCTGGGATTAATTCAAGATTAGATCACGAGAAGACACAAATTGATGATAAGTTGAATGCTATGGGGAATAAGATGGACTCATGTCTACAAAATGTGTTCTCTAAGTTAGAACAAATAGAGACTAAGCATGAGAACTTGAACACTTTTGTTACTCAAATCTCCAACAACTTGAGTGAATAACAAGAAAATAGTAGTAGTTCTATACCCCCCAACACAGTGATAAATCCTAAATATTTGAATGCAATCATAATGAGAAGTGGTAAGAAATTTGGTGTTAAAAAAGTGAACTTTAAAGAGAATGAAGAGGATGAAGAACCGGTTAATGAGGAAATAGAAGTTGAGTCTCCTCCTGCTAACACTACTAAAGAAACCTCCCAAGCTGAGAAGAAAGCTTCTATTCAATCTAAGAGCCTACAAGAAAAGAAGCTCATGGAGAAGTCTCGAAAACAACCAGTGGTGCAAAATGATGAAGAGACAGCAACTATCATGAAGAGACCAATAGAGGAAGGATCACCTTTCGACTCCAAAGGTGATGAGGTAAACATTCTTGACTTGCCTTTTTCTAATTCTTACTTGGTTAGTAAAAAGATTGTTAACAAGAAAGGCAATGACAAATTGTTTGAAATGTTTAGCAAACTTGAGGTGAATGTGCCATTGCTTGAATTGATTAAAAAGAGGCCTAAGTGTGATAAATTCTTGAAAGACCTGTGTACAAATAAGAGAAAGTATAGACATAGTGTTAGAATCCAACTGGGATTGAGTGTTAGTGAGTTATTTAAGCCACAATTTCCCATTAAATGCAAAGACCTGAGTTCTTACATTATCTCCTGTTGTTAGGAAATTAAACTATTTCCAAACAACTAGAATGCCAGTAGAACAACACAAAATTTGATAATAGAGTTCGGCCAAATTATGCCTACGTCTTCGGAGCTACTATACGCCCTTTTTATTAGGGAGAAAAAGCAACACTCAACTCACTAGTATTTATACACACACTCTCAAACCCTTACCCTAATACACCCCAAAATTACTCACAAAATTTTTCTACTCTTAGTATTTCTCTTACTCACCAAAGGAGGAGAAAACTAAAAGTTAATATTTTGTTTTTCTTTTTTTGTGGATGATTTAAATGGAAGGGGGAGGGGTTTATTTATACTTGTTTGGCCTCCCCCTCCCTTACTCATTTTCAATATGGGACAAAGTCCTTTACAAAACTAACAATCTCCTACTTGAAGACTAATTTCAATCTGTCTTCACACCTGGTTGATGCAGTAGCTCGTCTAGATTTTATTACTCTTGCAGGCCAACTGAAGTTACGCACAACTTCAATTTCTCGATTGTCACCACCTTGGTTAGCATGTTCACGGGATTCTTGCTTCCAAAGATCTTCTCAAGTGTTAACACTTCATCTTTTAGCAAAGACCTGATAAAATGATAACGAACACTGATATACTTGGTTCTGGAGTGTAATACCAGATTCTTAGCCAGATGAATTGCACTCTGGCTGTCACTATATAGCACATTCTTCTCCTGCTTGAAACCCAACTCTGACAACAAATCTGAAGCCAAATCATCTCTTTGCTTGCTTTGGTTATTACAATAAACTCAGCTTCTATAGTGGATAATGCAACAATCTTCTGAATATGTGATATCCAACTCACAGTTGTTGTACCTACAGTGAAAATGTAACCAGTGGTGCTCCTTTTTCTATCAACTTTACCTGCATAATCTGAGTCAACATAATCTTGTACTTTTATTTCTCCTTTGCTAAAGTACAGGCATTTCTTGATAGTACCTCGAAGATATCTTAAAATCCACTTTACTGCTTCCCAGTGGACTTTTCCTGGATTTGTCATAAATTTACTAACTGCTCCCATTGCATGGCTTATGTCTGGCCTTGTGCATACCATGGCATACATCAAGCTCCCAATAGTAGAGGCAAAAGGATTTTTTGCCATCAAGTTTCGCTCTTCATTTGTCTGAGGTGACTAATTTTGAGATAGGCAAAAATGACTGGCAAGGGATGTGCTGACTGGTTTAACATTCGACATGTTAAATCGTTATAAAACACGATTAATGTATTCTGCTTGAGATAATTGTAATTTCCCTCTCTGCCTATTTATGGTGATCTGGATCTCAAGAATCTTCTTAGCTGGACCCAGATCTTTCATGTCAAATTCTTTTGACAATTGTTTCTCCAAGTTTCTGATATCATCCATATTGGAGCCCACTACTAACATGTCATCGACATAAAGTAGCAAAATGATATGACTAGACTGATTTCTCTTGATATAAAAACAATGGTCGGCATTGCACTTCTGGAAATCTTCCCTATGCATAAAGTTGTTAAACTTTCTTTACCACTGCCTTGGGGCTTGTTTCAAACCGTACAAGCTTTTTTTCAACTTACACACTAAATGCTCTTTTCTTTTCTCCAGAAAACCCTCTGGTTGGTGCATAAATATCTCCTCATCCAAGTCTCCATGAAGAAATGTTGTCTTCACATCAAGCTGCTCAAGATGGAGATCTTGACTTGCGACAATACTTAACACTGTTTTGATGGTATTAAGCTTCACCACCAGGGAAAAAATTTCGGTATAGTCTATTCTTTCCTTCTGCTAGAACCCTTTGACTACTAGCCGAGCTTTGTATCTTTTGGAACCATCCAACTCCTCTTTGACCCGATATACCCATTTATTGTGGAGAGCCCTCTTTCCATTGGGTAACTTTGTTAGTTCCCAAGTCTAATTTGAGATTAAGGATCTCATCTCATCTTTCATTGCAAGCTCCCATTTACTGGCATCTTCTGTTTGGCATGTCTCTTTATAAGACTCTGGCTCGCCTCCATCAGTTAACAATAGATAATCCGTGAATCTTCTGTTTGGCATATGAGGTCGAGAAGACCTTCTCAACTCAAGAACAGGAGAGGTGGATTGTGGTGATTCAAGCTGAGCTTTTTCTTCAAAAGTTTCTTCTAATTGAGAATTTACTTCCATTTGTCTCACTGAAAAATTTGGGATATTGCTGATATCAACAAATACAGGGTCTCTCTGAAGGACTTTCTCTGATGCATGTCGGTCTTTAGACATCAACTTTTCATTAAAGACCACATCTCTACTCCGAATGATCTTCTTCTTTTCGTCATCCCAAATGCGATACCCAAACTCATCCATGTCATAGCAAATAAATGTGCATATCTTAGATTTTGGATCAAGTTTATTTCTGCTTTGATCATTGATATGCATATATGTTGTACAGCCAAATACCTTGAGGTGTGAAAGCTTCACATCTTTTCCACTCGAAACCTCCTCTAGTATCTTGTACTCTAATGGAACTGATAGACCTCGATTGATGAGATACGCTGCTGTGTTGACTGCTTCTACCCAGAACTACTTTGGTAAACCTGATTGCATCCGCATACTTCTAGCTCTTTTAGTTAAAGTTCGATTCATGCGCTCCGATACACCATTATGTTGTGGCGTTCCTAGCATGGTTCTCTCCATTTTGATTCCATGCTCATAGCAAAACTTTTTGAATCTAGTGTCCTCATATTCTCCACCATTGTCAGTTTTGAGCTTCTTTATCTTAAAACCCGTCTCATTTTCCACCATAGCCTTTCATGTTTTGAAAGCATCAAATACTTTTGACTTGTGTCTCAGAAAGTAAACTCACACCTTACGGGAGTGATCATCAATGAATGTCACAAAGTAGTGCTTTCCACTAATGGATGGAGTAGTTGTTGGCTCCCAAACATCATAATGCACGAGCTCAAGTTTCTCCTTCTTTGGCGTTCTACCACCTGTTTGAAAGCTGAATCTTTTCTGCTTTCCAAGAATGTAGTCTTCACACGTATCAAGTTTTACTGACTATAGGCCTGATAGTTTTCCATAGGAATGCATTATCTTCATTCCTTTTTCACTCATGTGGTCAAGTCTCTAGTGCCACAAGTTGGAATCTCCACTTTCTTATGCAACTGCAATTGAACAACATGCTCTAGCTATTAGGTAGAGAGTATCATTCTTCTTTTCTTGTGCTGCAATCATTGCTCCCTTTGATACCTTCCATTCATCACTATAGAAAGTTGTGATGTAGCCTTCATTTGCTAATTGTCCCACTAAGATTAAGTTATTTATCAGATCAGGGATATGTCTGACATCCCTTCGAGAAGATCTTTCTCCGAAGTTGCATGGAACGATACTCCAGAGTCCAATATCCATGCCTCTTGCTTGTTTTCTAAGGCACATATCAAGGCTTCATCTCCACCTGAGGTGGAAGCTATATTTTGTAGGAAAATCCCGGTGTGTGCATCACATACACACGGTGCGAAAAAACAAAAATTTTTATTCCGGGACCTTCCTGAAAGCCAGGATCCATATGTCTATATAACAAAGTCAAACCATAATGACCAAAGGAGACCGTCTCTAACGGTATCCACGCAGAAGTCGAAGAAACTAACCGGGGCAAACCCTTTGACCCGGGAATAGCTAGAACAAAGTGAAGACTGCTAGATCTTACCTTATTCTTGGAGAGCTAAGGAGAAGAAGCTTGGAGAAGAAGAAGATGAAGCCTTGATGAAAGATGATGAAGAGATGAAAAATTAGGATTTTTAAAACCCTTTCAAAACCCACGATCATCAACACTTCATTTCTACATAAGCCATTTGTCTTTAACTCTTTAAAGACATTAAATGCTAAAGGGGAAAAGCTTTCCACGTTAGCCTTTATATATATATATATATATAAAAAGTTAAAAAAGATAAGGCTTATCATCTTCCTTCCACGTTGATCATATATATATATATATATATATATATATATATATAACTTAATTAATTAATAAGATATATATATATATATAAATGCTGAAGTGGTCCAATCACACTGGGGTCGGTCCTACCGGGTCCCGGTATGGAAAAAACACCGAAGACCTGTTTTAGCAATATCGATGTAGCGGTCTCATCGGGACATATCCCAATCTCATCGGGATCCATTTAGTTCTATTGCTCTCTATATATTGGATCTCTATCCAAAACTATTTTACGAAATTCTCTGAGTCACTTTTATGCGTGTGACCCATTAAGTTCCCGATTATGTTGACCACTTAGATTAACACTTAATCCAAGTAAGTCATGAGCGGTATCTAGCAACACATCATGACCCCCAATTGACCGGAAAGTAATTGGTTTGACGAATGAACCTATGTTCATCATGAACCATATCACGAACATTTCCATAGACAATTACTGTGCAATTCGTCCTTTCACCATGCTATACCCTACTTGGTTATGAGTATGGCCAAAGTGTCAACTCTTACTAGACTGACTACGTCAAATCTAGTCTAAGTGATATCAGTTCTCATCCTGGGACTCATTACTTTATATGTCACTGAAGACACTCTTCATGACATAAGAACTCTGGCCAGAGATTTCCAAGTAATGACCCTGACAAGAGGTCATGAGTATCATCTTCTGCTATCACAGAAGTGGTGAATCCTTTATTGGCTACTCAATTACCTTCGAATACCTCAAGCTGTACCTAATCACCACCCTATGAGTGACCTATGTAAGGCAACAAAGAATGGAGTCAAAGCGCAGAATCAGTATTCAAGATATCCTTGAGTACCTCAAGTCTAAGGATATTTGCACCATTGCTATGATGAGATTATCACTGACATTAGAATAGGAAATCCATGTGATGATCTCATAGCAGGTCATCCAATGTACTTACTACCTCTAGTAAGCATTCACATCTCAACCCTAAACATCTCATATTTACAGTTTCTGAGATCCACTGCTTGATCAAATCAAGGAGCTTGAGATGTGCTAGTCTCTCTGGATTAATGATGTCCAGCCAAGAATCCTATGACTAGGATAATTTAGATATCTTGACATAATTGCACATGATAGGAATCTCAGAGTATGATCACA